>CANTUT010000256.1:5000-425000 GCA_947687605.1 Reutealis trisperma | reverse complement strand
TGAAATCCACCCCTCATAGAGGTCTTCTCAAATTTTTCGAGGACTGAGGAATCCGACTCGCCAGGAGGTCTTCGATAATAATATGCCTTGACAGATGATGACTTATATAATAAAAATGTGCCTAGCAAAAGCTAGGTCTTATGAAATCCACCTTACCTAGAGGTCTTCTCAAATTTGTCAAGGACTGAGGAGTCTGACTTGCCAGAAGGTCTTCGATAATAATATGCCTTGACAGATGAGGACTTATATAATAATGATATGCCTAACGAATGCTAGGTCTTATGAAATCCACCTCACCTGGAGGTCTTCTCGAATCTGCCTCACCAGATGAGGTCTTATATAATAATATGCCTAGCAAATGCTAGGTCTTATGAAATCCACCTCACTTGGAGGTCTTTTCGAATCTGTCTCACTAGATGAGGTCTTATATAGTAATATGCCTAGCTTTTGCTAGGTCTTATGAAATCCACCTCTCATAAAGGTCTTCTCGAATCTGTCAAGGACTGAGGAGTCCGACTCGCTAGGAGGTCTTCGATAATAATTATCTCGATAGATAAGGACTTATATAATAATGATATGCCTAGTGAACGCTAGGTCTTATGAAATCCACCTCATCTGAAGGTCTTGTCGAATCTGCCTTTCTAGATGAGGTCTTATATATTAATATGCCTAGATTTCACTAGGTCTTTGGTGCCTTGCCTTAACAAGGTCTTTTGCCTATTGGACTTTCACTTGGACTACTCATCACCTCTGGCTATTTGCCTGGGCTTTCATCTTTTGAGCTAGTCTCAATAGGATTTAAATGATAATAATAATTTTCTTTTCTTTTCTTTTCTTTTTCTTTTTCTTTTTCTTTTTTCTCTTTTCTTTTATTCTTTCTTTTTCTTTTATGTATAGTACATGATTCTTTTTACAAGTACATTTACATAATTGAATATTTTATACAAATACAATATTGTTTGCTAAAATGAAATGGCTTGTCTTCAGAAAGCTTCATTTCAATGCCTTGTACAATTCTTGAGTACTTTATCTTTATTGTTTATTTTTCATGTGGTTGAGTAGCTTCTGCAGAGAGCTTGAAAGTTACTTTTGTGAGTCATCTTTCTTCCCCCCACGAAGAGGGAAATTTTCCCTTTGTAGCTTTATTGACAAAGTGTAAGTTTTTTTGACTCTTCATTTTCTTCTTTTGTTGCTTTATAGCCAAGTGTTGCTAAACTTGATCTCTCGCCTAGATCTCACTTGGTCTTTTTGCCTGGATTTGCCAGGGCTTTTACTTCATTCTTTAGGAAGCACATCTCGCATTTACGAGGTATATGGCTTAGAATCTAGCTAGGTCTTTTCGCCTGGATTTACTAGGGCTTTTACTTCCTTCTTCAGGAAGCACATCTCACATTTGCGAGGTATATTGCTTAGAATCTAGCTAGGTCTTTTCACCTGGATTTACCAAGGCTTTTACTTCATTCTTCAGGAAGCACATCTAGCATTTGCGAGGTATATTGCTTAGAATCTCGCCAGGTCTTTTAGCTTAGATCTATCAGGGTTTTTATCTATTGGGATTTCGCCTGGAGTAATCGTCACATTTGGCTTTTAGCCTTTACTTTCCTCTTTTGAGCTAACCCTAATAGTCTTCTTGAATCCACCTATTAGGTTTTGGCCTGGGCTTTTTCGCATTTTAAGCTTAACCCAGCAGATTTTGTTTGTTGAAACTTTGTCCAAGCTCTTTGTTCTTTAGACTTTATATCATCAAATGTCTTATCAATTGATTTGAATATCTTGATACTTTTTGTCAAGTCAAGCATTATTGTTCGCATCAAATGACAAATTTTGCATTATTTCCTGCTATAAACAAGGGTTATACGAGCATAAAATATAATATGTGCACTTTATATGCTACGAATTCATGTAAGATGCTCATTTAATTTATATGATTGCATTTTCTGAAAATATATTATATGCAACATGAATCATATGAAGTCTAATTAGACTTTAATAATTATAATAACTTTAGCGTGCAATAGCAATTTAGCAAATTATTAGCAGATGTAGCATGCTGTAAATTACTCAAATAATGAATTTTGATTGAATCATGGCATTTTGAGGGACTCTTACTCCCCCGCAAAAATAATGGATTTAGTTAAAATCCATTTTTTGAGCAATAATTAGTAGTAAAATGGTATTTGATATGCACAACTAATCATGTATCGGCATGAAATATGACATGGCATTTTATGCTACATAGTCATGATAGATAATTTTTTCATGCAAGATTATCAACATATTTGCATCATACTTTGGCAAGAAATATCACAAAATTTAATTAAAGCATGAAAAATATGTAAAAAATATTTGTATTGGCGTGCTCGGCCTCAAAGATTTGCTTGAAATAATTTTCAGATCGATGAAAATGCACTGTGAACAAATGGATCCTAAAAATGCAGCTCTTTCGCAGTCTAATTAAGCAATTCGCAGTGTCCAATTTTGCCGGATTCCGGTGATCGGCCGCTGACGCTCCTGCGCCGAAGTGAGCTCTGGAGACGAGGAAGATACCGTTAGATTCCTCTTGATGTCAAGAGCATGGATATACACTTCGCTTCCCTTCGATCCCCGTCGTTTAGTCAAAAAATGCCTAGAAAGTTAAGATGGCTGATTTTCTAATCTCTTTCTCCGACAACAGATCGAGTGCATAATTGGTACCAAAACGAAGCTTGAGAAGAGAGGAATCCAATGGAACAAAAATCACTGAAAATGGAGGTGTAGATTGGTCGGAATCTACAGTTGAAGCTTCGATGGCTGAAAACTTCTCTCCTTGATTCCTACATTTTTCGGCGTCCTCACCAGTCGTGGTTGGTGTCAAATTGTTCCTGGGTTCAAGAGCTTTAAAATGGTACTAAGATCTCCTTGAAACATGGCTAGAATAGGCCAAAATCTTCGTCAGAAGATTGAGCGGCTGTGGCTCGCTGGAGGAGGTTCAAGCGGCGCGTTCTCCGCCGTTCGGTGGCCGTTCGAGGCAATCTTTTGAGGGATGGCTAGTCGGCGGTTGGGCTACGCTTTAGTGCCAACGGTGTCGACCAGTGGCGGCCGGAGGTGGGCTGATCGGGCTTGGCAGCTGGTTTTCTTTCTCCTCCTTTTCTTCACTCTCTCCCCGATCTGCACTTTTTGCTGCTAATTTTTTGGCTGATGAATACTCAAATTTTGTTGGATCAATGTTAATCACAATCGAGAAATTTTTTATGATCAGAATGGTTAAATCCGATGAAAAAATGAGGTAGGAACATGACTTCTTTGTGCCGTTCCCCACAGACGGCGTCAATTTAATAAGTCTGAAATCATCCTGGACTATAGAGGGAAGGCCCCACGAGGGATAGAACCTACATACAAAAAGAAATAGGGTCAAAGGTTCTCAGAGATTGACCTCTGAGAGAACCTCCGATGCCCAAGTCAGCGAGCCAGTTGAGAGAGTTTAGGCTAGAGAGAGAGAGTCTCGAGAGAGAGAGATCTCTTGATTTTACCTTTGTTTCTTCTATATATAGAAGAAAATGGAGACTCCCTATAGAGGCCATTTTTGTCCCTCATCAACCTACAACAATTCACAATTTAACTCAACTTTTCCTAGTTACGTGATATTTTAAATAAATATTCATATTATTAAATCTATTATCATATTAACATCTTATTATTTACTCGAAACGCTAATCTTCTCATCATCTCCAAAATTTCTCTTGCACACCATGGATTATTCATCTTAAGATTACTATATATCCTTGTATCATGAACATAACAAACATATCCTAAGAACATTTAAGCCGTTAAAACTTAGAAATCCATTACTAACACCACATCCTTGCACTACAAAAAAAATACAATTTACCGATTAAAAATTTTGTCGGTAAATTATGTTTTTTTAGTTGGTAATATATAGCGACTATTTACCAACTAAAAAATTTAATCGGTATTTAACTTGTCGATAACACAATTTACCGACTGAATACAAAATTGTCGGTAACTATCGACCAAAATTTTGGTCGGTAAATTATTTTTATATTGTCGGTAAAATAACTTTATATCGTCAGAATTTTTTTTGGGGAGACAATTTACCGACTAAATTTTTAGTTGATAATCTGTCGGTAAATTTTTATTTTTTTAAAAATAAAAAAATAATTGGCAATTCATCAGTAAAGTTTAAATAAATATTGTTCAAAATTAAATATTTTGTTGGTAATACGTTGGTAATTTTATAAATTAAGTTTTAAAAAATAAAATATTTTGTCGGTAATCTGTCGGTAAAATTCTATTTTTTTTAAATACATATTCTTCAAAAAATAAGAATAATAATTTAAAAAATTAAAATTTTTAGAGTGAACATGAAAATTAAGTAATAAAATGTTATAAAATAAATTAGGAAGCTTAAAGAATATAAAAAATGACTAAATTAAAAAAACTAAATTAAAATTATATTTCAAAACTATAAAAAGAATGAAATGAAGCTAAAATTAAGAGAGAAAATAATAAGAGTAAAAACAAAAAGGTAAGATAAATAATTTATTTTTTTGTTTACTAAATTTATATAAAAAATTTAATAAAAAAATAAATTTAAGATAGCAAATAATTATTTTTTAAAAAATCACATTAACACTTTTTTATGCTATAAACAATTTAAGAAATATAAATAATAAATTATAAAAATAAAAAATAAAAAATTGAAATAAATTTATTAGATTTTTTGTATTGAAGGGTTTGAAATTTAAGAAATAAAATAGAAAAAAATAGAATATGAAAGAGTATATAAGTATTAAAGAGTATGAAAATATTAAGTGATGAAAAAGAAAATGAAGAAATAGTTAAAAGAGAAAAAAAAAAAAAGAAATTTTATTTGTGAAAAATGGAGAGAAGAAATTGAGAGAAAGATAAGAAA
The DNA here is from genome assembly GCA_947687605.1 of Reutealis trisperma. Classification (NCBI taxonomy): domain Eukaryota; kingdom Viridiplantae; phylum Streptophyta; class Magnoliopsida; order Malpighiales; family Euphorbiaceae; genus Reutealis; species Reutealis trisperma. The sequence continues at coordinate 420,088 of CANTUT010000256.1, read as the reverse complement.
AAAGAAAGAAAAGAAAAGGGAAAGAGAAAAAGTGTGGGAAAAAATGATGAGGAAGAGCCCTTTTATACTTTTTTTTTTACGCCATTTATCGACTAATTACTGACTAAATTTCCGTCAGTAAATTTTTCAAATGAAAATTTGGAGGGAAATTTCCCTCCAAAATTTTCATTTACCGACAAATTACTGACTAAATTTCTATCGGTAATTTATTTTTTATTTTTTTAAAATAAATAAAAATTTTGGAGGAAAATTTTCCTCCAAAATTTTCATTTACCGATTGATTACCGACTAAATTTTTGTCGGTAATTTTTTTAAAACATCAAATGAAAATTTGGAGGAAAATTTCCCTCTAAATTTTTTATTTACCGACATATTATTTTGTCAGTAAATTAAAAAAAATTCTTTATCATTTACCGACTGAAATTTTAGTCGGTAAATTTAGTGACAAAAATTTTTGTCGGTAAATAGGAAAGTTTTTAATTAAATCAAAGAAAATTTTACTTTTTAATTTACCGACTAAAATTTTTTATTGGTAAATTAAAAAATATTTTATTTTTCAATTTATCGACTGAATAATGTTGTCGGTAAATTAGAAAGCTTTTGTAATTGAATTAAAGAAAATTTTGCTTTTGAAATTACCAACTAAAATTTTGGTCCAAAATTTTAGTCGGTAATTTCAAAAATTTTTCGGTCAATTAACAAATATTTTGTTTCTAATTTACTAACTAAATAATATTGTCGGTAAATTAGAAAGCTTTTGTAATTGAATTAAAAAAAATTTTTCCTTTTAATTTACTGACTAAAATTTTGGTCAGTAAATTTACCGACCAAAATTTTAGTCGGTAATTTTAAAAATTTTTTCGGTAAATTAACAAATATTTTGTTATCTAATTTACCAACTGAATAATATTGTCGGTAAATTAGAAAGTTCTTGCAATTGAATTAAAGAAAATTTTGCTTTTTAATTTACCGACTAAAATTTTGGTCGGTAAATTTAAAGTTTTTTCAGTAAATTAACAAATATTTTGTTTTCTAATTTACCAACTGAATAATATTGTCGGTAAATTAGAAAACTTTTGTAATTGAATTAAAGAAAATTTTATTTTTTAATTTACTGACTAAAATTTTGGTCGGTAAATTAATTTGAGTTGGTAATTTCAAAGTTTTTTTCAGTAAATTAACAAATATTTTATTATCTAATTTATTAACTGAATAATATTGTCGGTAAATTAGAAAACTTTTGTAATTAAATTAAAGAAACCAATCAAAATTTTAGTCGGTAATTTCAAAATTTTTTTCGGTAAATTAACAAATATTTTGTTATCTAATTTACCGATTAAATAATATTGTCGGTAAATTAGAAAACTTTTGTAATTGAATTAAAGAAAATTTTGTCTTTTAATTTACCGACTAAAATTTTGGTCGGTAAATTTACCGACCAAAATTTTAGTCGGTAATTTCAAAGTTTTTTTTCAGTAAATAAACAAATATTTTGTTATCTAATTTACCGACTAAATAATATTGTCGGTAAATTAGAAAGCTTTTGTAATTGGATTAAAGAAAATTTTGCCTTTTAATTTACCGACTAAAATTTTGGTCGGTAAATTAAATTTTAGTTGGTAATTTCAAAGTTTTTTTGGTAAATTAACAAATATTTTGTTATCTAATTTACCGACTGAATAATATTGTCGGTAAATTAGAAAGCTTTTATAATTGAATTTAAAAAAATTTTACCTTTTAATTTACTGACTAAACTTTTAGTCGGTAAATTCAAAATTTTTTTAATTTACCAACCAAAAATTTGGTCGGTAAATTTAGTCGGTAAATTAAAAGGCAAAATAAAGAAATTTTGCCTTTTAATTGACCGACTAACTTTTGGTCGGTAAATTTACTGACCAAAATTTTAGTCGGTAAATTAAAAGGCAAAATTTTCTTTATTTTGCCTTTTAATTTACCAACTAAACTTTTAGTCGATAAATTTACTGACCAAAATTTTGGTCGGTAAATTGTTGCTAATTTTTTGCGTTATTTTTTTGCACCTCGTTTAGCTATGAAATTTGATAGTCAGTAATTTTTTGTTAGTAAACCATCAGTAGTTTGTTGGTAATTAAAAAAAAAAAAAAAAATTTCATGTGTCATCGGTATTCTGTCGGTAATTTAATAAATTTACTAAAGAAATTATTTTTGTTAATAAATTTTGTCGGTAAACTGTGATTTTCTTGTAGTATTGCATTATCAATAACTGATATCTTTATCCCTCTTTATTATTTTAACTCGTTAGCAGATCAATAAATCCATCCATTTGGCCCTTTTATTGACTTGTATAAGTCCGTAACACACTCATAATATAAAAGATAATTAGTTAGACAAAACTCATATATGCACGCAGATAAAATATAGAAATTGGAGGACATTAAACACTTTTAAATCATGTTATTAATTTATTACAATTCTTACTCTAATATGACCATTGGTCAAATCCCATTTAATCTCAAGCATTATTCACAAAATGATTTATGTTGGTACATTAACTTCTTTATTAGCTTTCTTAGTGTACTCATTATGCACTCTTACCATTCTTCCATGTCGACTCAGCAATATGTATAACTTGAACTATAATTAGAGAGTTTTGTGGTCTCCTACATCCTTCGGTTTAACATATAAATTTAATAACTACAAAATCTCTACCATAGTAACAATTAATACTCAAAATTTTCTTTGGACCCTCCTATAACTTAATGGAGAAGCTTAATTTACCAGTAATTTAACTTGTCTCTGCTGTATCATTATTATAGTATTTATAATACACAAGACGAGGTATTTAAGATATACACAAGCTATTTGAGATAAACAATAATTTTATATGTGCTGGTAGGATAGCTTTAATTATTATCCTTATCATGCCCCCTTAATACGCAAATTATACCATGGACCTGTGTCCATATTGCAACATGAACTAGGTCCATGGTACACGTGCAGGAGATTAAGCAGACATAAAGGCGTGCTATTTTTTCCGATTTTGTTACCATGTTTTGCTCCTTTTTTTTTTGTTTTTTCGTTTTTTTATTATTTGATTTTTTAAAATATCTAACATTCCAAAAAATTATAAATGGACCATAAAATTTTTTAAATTAAGTACTAATTATTTTTTTTATTTTTTTCAATACTTGGAATATAAATGGACCGCAAAATTTTTTAAATTAAGTGCTAATTATTTTTTATTTTTTATTTGTTTTAATACTTGGAATTAAAAATATAATAATTATTTTTGTTTCTCCCATCTAATAATTATTATAATTTCTATTATTAATATTATAATTGAAAATATATTTTATCATTAAATGATAGTTCAAAAGTAATATACATGTAATCTAATATTAATGTATATGCAGTTTAATACTAATGCATATGTAGTTCAATATTAATATACATGTAATATAGAACCATCATTGATATTAAACATTATGTATATTTGTTTTTGAATCTATATGCATTAGTGTTGAAAAATAGAACTAATGTATATGCAATTAAAAACTAATGTATTTGAATTCTAACCAACAATCCAATATTGTACCTAGAGTTTATGACTAATGTACATACAGTTCAATACTAATGTACATATAATACATAACCAATATTATAGTTCAATACTAATGTATATGTAATACATAACCAACATTGATATTGAACATTATGTACATTTGTTTTTGAATCTATATGCATTGTTGTTGAAAAAGATGACTAATGTACCTACAATAAAAAACTATTGTATCTAAATTCTATCTAACATTGTATCTATAATTCATGACTAATATACATGCAGTTCAATACTAATGTACATGCAGTTCAATACCAATGTACATACATTTAAGTAATAATGTACCTGTAGTTGGTGAGTAATGTACATGCAGCTAAATTATAATGTATCTCTAGTACAAAACTAATGTGCATAGACTAATTGTTATCATAATATTTTTATCATTAATATTGTAATTGAAGATATATTTCATCATTAACTAACAGTTCAAAAGTAATGTACATTCAATTCAACACCCATGTACATGCATTTCAAGTAATAATGTACACGTAGTTGGATATTCATATATATGCAGTTGAATTACAATGTATCTATAATATAAAATTAATGTACATAGGCTAACTGTTATTAAAATATTTTTTTTTATCATTAATATTGTAATTGAAGATATATTTTATCATTAACTGGTAATTCAAAAGTAATATACATGTTATTTAACATCAATTTAGCTGCATTTTGAGCAATAATGTACTTGTTAATTTAAAAATATATATAATAACTCAATTTATATATTTAATTATAAATTATAAATTTATATTTATTAGATTTATAATAATTATTAGATGGGAGAAACAAAAATAATTTAATTATAATAATTTAATTTTAAGTACTGAAATAAATAAAAATAAAACAATTATCATTTTAAATTAAGAAAAAAAAAAGAAAAATCGGTGAAAAACAAAAAAAAAGCATAAAAGACAGGAATGGACTATTGAAAAAATCTTGTGTTTCTATAATATTGAAAAATCCCGTGTTTCTATCTTTTGATAGATATTTGGCATGTGTATTGTGGACCTGGTCCATGATATATCATGGACACGAGTCCATGATATACCAATTACCCTTAATAGGATTGACAATTTGTACCCTATCCATGTGTACCCATCCGAACCCTACCCTGTCAAAGCGGGTAATACCCGAAATGACTAGTAATGGGTATTGATAGATCCATACCCAAAAAAATAGCATTGAATTTAGGTAGTGTACAAATAGTATAGTACCCTACCAATGCTGTCCCCATACTCTATCTGAACTATCAGAGTTATATATTTTATATAAAACTTTATATATTTTATTATTTTATATAAAGTTTTTAATATTTTGATATCTAAAATAATTCTTATATTTTCTTAAATATAAAAATAGGTTCAAATTGACTTAAATGTCATTAAATAATTTATATTTCAGTCATTAAAATTATGTCATTTTAATAATAGATTTTTAGTCATTTAATAATTTCATTTAGATTATCAAAATGTCATTTAGTTTAGTTAAATAATTTATTTTACCTTATCATTTTATTGAGAATAAAAAAGTCATTTTGTATCATTGATATATAATGTTAAACTTAATCCTAAATTTCTCTTATTTTCTTATTTTATCATTCTACTCACCTCTTTCATTAGTTTTCTCTTTTTTGGATCTCCATTTCTTTTCTCCTTAGAATCACTCTATTCAAACTCTTTGCAAATTTTCCATTTTCAAACTCTCTATATCTCATTCTATTTTCTCTTTGGATTTTCTTTTTTTTTTTTTCCTCTAAATTTTCTTTTCTTTTTTTTTTTTTTTTTTTGTATATTCTTCTCTCTCTAGTTCTAAAATTAAATAAGTTTTTATTAAATTAATATTATTCTATGGTTTTTCTTTTTGCTTTTCATAATTTTGAGTATCAAAATGGCAAAGTAAAAAGTCAATTTCGTATATTTGAGATGAATCTACTATTTAGATATTTCATGCTTACTATATTTCAAATTAATATTGTTTATGGCAATTATTCATTTTCTTTATTAATATTAATTCACTCCATTTTATCTTTACTTCTCCTTATATAAAATCATTGTTTAGATACACATCTTAATATCATCTCATTAAATTCAACAACTCATTAAAACACTATACTCTTTGAAATTTTAGTATTCATAACTTCATATCAAGTAATCAAATAAAATATCCTAAATATCAAGTAATCAATTATCCTAAATCACTATATTTTTTATTATACAAATTCATTTTTTTTCTAAATAAAATATTCTAAATTTATGTATATATTTAAAAATAATTTGGTAATTATTTGGGTAATGAGTTACCCATGAGTTACCCAAAATCTTATGGGTACAAGGACGGGTTTGAAATTTATTACCCAAATAGGTATGGGTAGACACGTACCTATTTGGGTATGGGTAAGGGTATTATACTACCCTACCCATTGCCATCCCTACCCCTTAAGTTGCAAGAGCTCTTGCTAGAATCTGCAACTTGTCTCATAATTCTTCAAATCTTGGTCTTGATAAAGGCTTCGTTAATACATCTGCAATATGATATTTGGAAGCACATATTGAATGATAGATTGGAACGATACATCTACTTCTTTTGTACCTTATCCCTCATAAATGGAAATCTACTTTCAGATGCTTGAGAGTGACAGATTGGAATGGACATCATATAGGTGGCTCCCAAATTGTCACACAATAAAGTTCGGGTTGAAACTTGGACACATAAGCTCTTGAAGTAATGATTGGTATGTTGGGAGATAGCAAAATCATTTCATCCCATGATGAATCTTCAATCATTTTGGTGGTGTAACAAGTAATTCATACTGTTTGACCCATGCAAGACTCTTTGATGCATGTGGTTAGGTATATCAATTCTTTAATGAGACAGGGACCCTTAACCAAACCACTCTTCACCCTTGTGCATATAAATGCCTTAGCCTTTGACCTTAGGTTTAGTGTACCGTAATAATCGAGACCTTGTGCATAAGTTCATGAAATATTTTTCTATATGCATCATGACACCATCATGTATACATAACATAAAAAACTAGTGAATAAAACCTAAATACCTCAAAAACTAAAATCGGTGGTCCATCACCTTAAAGCACCACTCACAAAACCCAATGACCAATCAAATAAAGGGAATCCTTTTCCCTACTCACCATTTTCTTCTTACAGCCCTTTTTCTTTGCTAAGAGTAAACTGTTACACGTTCTTTTCCTTTTTCTTTTAAAGGTACTAATGGTTGGCCCTTTTGACTAAGAAGCAATGAACACCTTTTTCACCAATCTCCTTAAGAAGTAAGAGGAGATACACTCAATGCCTATCTATTATCAACAAGGTTAAAGAGATGACCAATGCCACCACCACTTTCCCTCATACTCGTATTGAACCCACTTCCACCCAAGCTGGTACTAACCATTCTTCTACCTTCACTCCCCCATTATCGATCTCACCAATAATATGAAGGCACCTAAAACTCTTACCTCTCTTGCTTTGGACTTGAACGCCACTCTCCCTTCTCCTACCGCAAATCCTTTTCAAATCAAAGATTTCTTTAGTTTTCCCAAAGTTAAGAACTTGAAGAAAAAATTTGAGACTATAGAATGAACACTCAAGAACATTAACTAACACTAAGACATGATAAATGTTGATTCCCTAGCCCTTTTTCTAAATGCAAGGGTTCCACCCAAATTTAAGATGCTAGTCATGGACATGTTTAATGACACTACATGCTCTAAAACTCACCTCAAGATGTATGTGGGTGCTGTGAAACCTTTTAGAGCATATGATAAGCTCCATACTTAACTATTCCAACAATTCTTGATCAGAGCTATTGTCAAGTGATTATTAAATCACAACCAAAATCACAAGAAAATATAAGATGACATATGTAACCAATTTGTGAAACAATACCACTACACCATTAAGGTGGATATTACCTGCCGAGATCTAGAAACCACAAAATAAGGACAAAGGGCCTTACAAGGTGAAGGTCAAAAGTAACACAAATGGTGAACATCCCCTCTAAAGAAGAGTATATTAACATAATTTTCAAAAATCTCCTCCCCCGGTACCAAACTCATTTGTAAGCTCAATACCTCATCAATTTTAAATCTTTCAATGATATTGCCTCCAATATTAAGGACTTGATCCAATCTAGGAAAATCAAAGATGAATCCTCTGGTCTGAGATATTGCAAGAACACTAACTACACCACAATACTACCCATTCAGCACCTAGAGAGGAGGGGAGGTAAATATTATTTCCTAGCACTAGCCCATGAGGTTAGAAAGAAGAACTTTACTTAAGCAAGGCATGCCATTAAGTACTACTTACAAGAAGGCTTTAGAAGCTTACCTTGTCAAGCCTTTAAAGCTAAGAGCACCCCCCAACCTGTTGCCCAAGAATTATAATGCCAATGAGCACTGTGACTATCATCAAGGGTCAGGGAATAAAACTAATGCATGCAAGGCCTTAAGGCACATAATATAAGACTTTATTGATAGTAAAGACATCATTGCTCCTAAACACAAGCTTAACATCACCATAAATCCTCTTCCAAATCACCAAGCAAATGTCAAATTCATTTCCTCTAGTGAGCCAGAAGTCAATCCTCTTTTTATGATCTATCCATCTTGGATTTCTGCTATGTATTAGACCTAAATGATTTTGTCGATGAAATTGATGCAATGACGAGAAGTGGGAGAATATTTCTAACACCACCACAACCCACCATACCAAATGAGCCTACCCCAATAAGCCACTTTGTTCCCCTTACTATTAAAAAGTTAAAATCTTGCAATGAGCCTAAAGAGGATCACATTATGAAGTAACTGAAGAAAACCCAAGCAAATATCTTTATTTAAAGCCTCATCTAGTCTTCCTACTCTCATTACCAAGCTCTATGCAAGGCATTGAATCAATATCAAGCTCTTGTTAATATCTCACATGAGACCCTTATGGCATCCTTAATAAGCACTATAAGATCGACAACCATATCTTTCAGTGGCCATGATATCCTGTGAGAGGAAGAGAGTTATAATCATGCTCTCTACATCATTGCAATGACCCATATAAAGGTTGTACCCATAGTATTGGTAGATAATGGGTTCGTATTAAATGTATGCCCATTGAAAAATGGCTAGCTACTATGGATTTCATTCCATTGGACCAAGTTATGAGAAACTATGATAACACCAATAGGGAGATCTTGGGTGTTAATAATTTGGATGTCACCATTGGACTTATTACTATGCCAATCTCATTTCAAGTGATTGATGTACTAGCCTGCTTTAGCCTCCTCCTTAGAAGATCGTGGATCCATCAAGTTAAGGCTATTCCATCCTCCTCACATCAAAAGCCCTATAGTGTTAGCATTATGACAATCAAGGGCGATGTATATGGGAAGACTGATATTCCTAGTTTTGTGCCTATTTTGGAGATAAAACCAGAATCCTTTGGTATTTGCCTCTTGATCTTCTCATTTGACACTATCTAATTTATTCACCAAAAGGAAGGTGAAGAGTTCGTCCTTTCAATTTTGACCCTATTATAATGTAGCTATGGTTAACATAACGAGGAAGATGGATCATTTTCCACATTTAGGTTTGGGGAAAAACTTAAAAATGATCACCCAATTTCTGAGTGCCCTATTGCCATTCCTTTATTTGGCCTAGGCTATGAGCCCAAATCAGTGGATATAGTAGAATTGGAAGAAAGAGCCCAGTTGAGACCTGATGCCAAAAGGCAAGGTGAAATCTATGATTGGCTTATACGCCCTTACTTTAAAACCTTAAATGGTTATTTCATAAAAGACAAGAAATATTTTCCTTATTATGGCTTTCTTGAGCCTTGGTACTGCCCTATTTCTAAAAGTTAATCCCTGGATTTGAAATTTTCTTTGATATCAGACTCAACCTAGAGGAGTGTGACTGTAAGCAAGTCTATTTGCTAGAGGAGGATTGGGAAGCAAGCATGGATCCCTCTTTTTTATAAATTCATCCATGTGATCATTGAACACTTTGAACTAGATTCCACTAAGCTCATCAAACCATATCAGGCTCTACCCAACAACTAGTATTTCGAGAAGAAAACTAGCCCTATTGTGCCCCTATTTGAGTCCTTTGAGTCTATGTCTGAGTCTTTTGAGTTTGAGTTTAAGTCTATCGAGTCTATTTTTAAATTTAAGTCTATTGAGTTCAATCTTTTTGATTTTATAATTAGCCATCTAGGCTTATCTTTTGATGTAACCCATAATAATGTGAACTTTATCAATAATAGAAGTTTAAATTTTCTATTTACTTTCCTCACTCCATGTGTACTACTTCATTTGACTCATCATTAAATGAGACATCTAAAAAGAAAACAAAAAAGAAAGAAACATAAAAAGGAAAAAGGAAACGAACCAATCAATTATGGCATAGAAAAAAAGGCTAAAATCATATACATTGCATCTATATATCATGATTCATAGATCATGATTCACAGGCATTAATTGAAAAGGTTTATAATTTCTCAGATCATTTTGCATAGGAATCTAAAGATATGGTAGGAGTAGATCCAAGCATTATGATTCATAAAATCCCAATATATGAACATATGAAACTGTAAAGCAAAAATTACAAAGAATGAAGGCAGAATGGTCCTTGAAGATTAAAGAAAAGGTGAGAAATTTGCTAGATAATGAGTTCATTTAGCTAATCACATATCTCTCATGATTAACCAATTTAATACTTGTCCTTAAGAAAGATGGAAAGGTCCGCATGTGCATTAACTATAGAGACCTTAACAAGTCTTGTCCAAATATTAACTTCCCTCTACCCCATATTGACTTGTTAGTAGAAAGTGTGGCTAGTAAATCAATGGTCTTCTTGACCGACTTCTATAAGGCTACAACCAAATCCAAGTAGACCCTCCTGACAATGAGAAGATATCTTTTGTAATAGAATAGGCCGCCTACTATTTCGAGTAATGCATTTTAGTTGAAAAATGTTAAGGGAACATATTAGAAAATGATGACTATTATCTTTCATGGTGGATGACATGGTAGTAAAATTTGAAACCCCTATAGGACATTTAGAAGTCTTAAACAAAATTTTCTCGAGACTTAAGAGATACAACCTCAAACTAAATTTAGCCAAATGCATCTTTGATGCCTCCTCAGGTGTGTTCTTAGGACATTTGGCTGACCATAAGGGTATAGAACTAGATATGGCAAAGTCAAAGATAATCATAGAAATGCCCCATCCCAAAATTGGAAAGGAGAGTAAAGGTTTCCTAAATCGCCTATAGTGTATCAGTCGCTTCATTGCACGACTAGCAAATAATTGTGGGTTGATTTTCAAGTTATTAAAGAAATGAGCCTTTAAACAATAGAATAAGGAATGTTAAGAAGCTTTTGACAAAATCAAGTAATACTTGCTAAATCCACCTATGTTGTAACCTCTAAGGCCAGGTCAGCCATTATTGCTTTATTTATTAGTAACACCAAAAGCTATAAGTTGTGAACTCTTAATTTTACATCCTTATCATCCAGGTGCAGCTTGACACTTGCTAAGATTAGTGCACTATGAAGAGCTAGCAAGGCGTTCCAACTAGCTGGTTAGCGGGCAGGGGTCAAGGAGGCAACGCCCCCAGAGCAATAAATGGACTTTTGGTTATATTAGTATGAGAATACTTAATTTTTTAGACATTGACACTTTTCCTACCATGATTGGACCTTCTATATCAGATTATGTTTTTCCAAAACTAACCAGATTTTCTCTAATTGCCTAGTTGTTCTAAAATTAATTTCAAGCATCTTGACATTGACTGATAAGATTTCTGAACTCTATAACTCCTGAAAACTAACATGAAAGTCTCAAAAAATAATATGAAACACCCAAAAAACTGACCGAAAGAAGACTTGGAAAAGCGAGCCAAGTTGCCACGTGGTACTGGATCAGAAAGGGCGCGGATCCGCATCAAAGAAGTGCAATGACCATGTTTCTCAAATGCAGCAGCCGCATATCTCTGACACGGAGCTGTTTAGACATGACACAGAGCTGCATTAGTTTGCGTGGAGTCGCATCTGACCCTGTCCCCTTGCCCGAATCAAAAGTCCAAAATACCCCAAATTTGATTTTTTTTTAAGTATTTTTTAGCCCTATCCTTTACGTCTTTTCACATTTTCACTTCCCAAATCACCTTTACCTCATTTTTCCTATAAATAGCCTTTCTATTTCTTCATTTCAAGATACCCATGAGTTAGAGTTGATAGCTATCCTCTAATTCCTCTCTTCTTCTTCCTCCAATCACTCTCTAATTAATTAATTAATTTTCTCACCCTAACCAAGTTAATTAATCTTTTTAATTAACTAAAACTCTTTTTTTAAATTTAAATTAATCACTCAATTAATTAATTAATTAATTAATCTTTTTAATTAATTAATTAATCACTTTTTCTAAAGTAAAATTAATCCTTTTTTTTAATCCACCCTTCATCCAAATTAATTAATAAATTATTTTAATTAATTAATCCATCCATCTATTCCATCAAATTAATTAGTTAATTAATTATTTTAATTAATTAATTAACCTCTTAATCAATTCAATCATTCGGTCCTGATAAAACGAAACTTTAGTCTAGTAAAACCCTCCACCCACCAAAAGTCAAGGTATTAGCCTTTTCCTCTCAAACCCAAATCAAATCAATCAATCAATCCAATCAACCCTTAAACCCCTCTACTTAATCATGGAACGAACTACATGGATTTTGATCCCTATTCAATGGAGTACCTAGGCACGTTTAGAATCTAAATCCAAACCTCAAATCTAAATCCCAATCAACCTCCTTTTCCCTTTTTAATTAATGTAATTTACGGATGTTTCATTTTGATATTCTCATTACACTCATACCATGCTCATGCATTAATCATGATATTATAATTATCATAAAATATTTATCATCAATGAAATTAATTTTCAAATGTCAAATTAAACTTAAGAGCCAAATTTAGATTATTTAAAATAAAAAACCTAATCCCGAACTCAACCTAGTTCGAGGCTAGTGATTTTATCCTTGGCTAAATTAATTGAAAATTAATGAATTGGGGTCAATTTGGGTTTTTTCCTTAATATTTTCCCAACTAAACAAAATTAAGGTGGTGACTCCCAAAATCATTTTTAAAATCAACCAATTTGAACCTAAGGGTTCCATCATGAGTCTAAACCCAAATGAGCATCTCGGTTTCCTCTAGCGGATCAGGTCAGTGCTTGGGCAAGACCTCACATAGGTGTGATTCCTACTCAAAATGTTCTACATTCACATGGAGAGAATGCCATCTATAATTTAAGCAAACGTATGCTGGTCCACGAGCTTAAGTATAATCATATCAAGCAACTATGCCTAACTTTGGTATGGGTATGCCACAAGCTCTAGCATTACCTATGCTTATACACAACTTACATTTTTGCTGATATGAGCCCCTTGCAATTCCTTATGGAGAAACTAGTTCTTAACAGCAAAATAGCACAATGAGTAGCAGTACTTGCAGTATTTAATCAGAAGTACTTTTTGAGAAAAGCAATGAAGAGAAGCATAATTACTAACCAACTGGCTGAAACCCTTATATACAGTGAAGCATTTGAGCTTGAATTCCTGGATGAGGATGTGTTAATTATAGACCATAAAATATGGAAGTTATTCTTTCATGGTGTATCTAACAACAAAGGCTATGGAGCTGGAATAGTTCTTATCACTCTAAAAAAAGATCATTTGCCCATGGCAATCAAGCTGCCTTTTAAGGTAATTAATAATGAATCATAGTATAAAGCATGTATAGCTGGCCTAAAGGTAGCCATCAGTATGAGAATAGACTACTTTGAAGTCTACAATGATTCAAACCTAATTATTTCCCAAGCCCTTGGCAAATGGAAAATAAGAGAAGAGCATTTGGTTCCTTACCATCAACGCCTAAATGATCTAGTAGAAATTTTTTATGAACTCTCCTTCACTTTTTGCCGAGGGTGAGAACCAATTCATTGATGCTCTAGCCACCTTAGCTTCAATGATAGACATGAGTGACAATGAAATAAATAGATCTGTTGTCATTGAAGTAATGAGGCAGCCTAGGTACCATATTATATGCTTGAATCTTCTGTTAGCTGATATGAAACCTTGGTTTTGGGATTTCCCTAACTACATTTAGAATGGCAAGTAATAGAAGGAGCCTCTAAAGCAAATCAAAGGACCTTCAAGCAATTAGCCACCGATTTCATACCAAATAGGGATATACTACACAAGAGAGACTGGGACAACCTTCACTTGAGATGTGTGACTAAAAAAGAAGCCTAGGAGATTATGGAGTAGGTTCATGGCAAAGAAGAAGGCCCACACATGAATAAAATTACCTTGGTTCAGAAGATAAAAAATCTGGGTTATTTTTGGCTAATTATGAGGATTGTGCAAAATCTGTAAAAAAATTTCACAAGTTCCAGATCTTTGCCAAGCTACAACATCAACTTCCCATTCTATTAAACTCAATAGTGACACCATAGCCTTTTGCCACTTGGGGCATAGACATTATCGAAAGGATCTCCCCAAAATCCTTCAGCGGTCATGAGTACATTTTAGTAGCTGTAGACTACTTCACAAAATGCATTAAAGCAGTGCCATATTAAGTATTAAATGCAAAGAAAGTGGCACACTTCATCAAAATCAATATCCTTTATCGGTTTGGAATTCCCTTCTAAGTAATCATTGATAATGGTTCTCACTTTCAAAAGGAGGTAGTATGATTACTCCAGAAATAAGGAATTTAGAATCATTATTCTTATCCCTACAGACTATAGACTAACAGAATAATTGAAGCAGCCAGCAAGACAATTAAGACCATTCTACAAAAGATTATTTTGAAGCATAAAGACTAACATACGCATCTAGCTGTTGCTTTATATGAGTATAGAACTACTATTTGCACTCTGATAGGGTGTGAATCCTCAAATATACACCTTTAAAATTCAACCGCAGCTTGACACTTACTAAGATTAGTGTACTATGTCAAGCTAGTATAGCAGTCCCGCTAGCGGATTAGCGAGTAAGGGTCAAGGGGACAGTGCCCCATTGAAAAATAATTTTCCTAAATCTTTCATCTTTAAATGACTGATTTTTTTATTACGAATCTATAGAATCAAACCAAACTCAAATCATATCATAAACGAACTAAAACCAGTCAAAATAGTGCAAAATCAAGTTGAACTCGTGGATCCACGGCGCGATAGGCATGCCACTGTGTTGGGTGGCATGCCCAGTCTGCCTAGAGCACGGGCGCACCACAGTGCTGCTACCGGGATCCAGCAGCACCCCTTTGTCTGCTCTATAAATAGAGCCTCCTTCAAGCTTTTTTGGCACTAAGTTTGAGGCATAAACTCTCTTATATTATTCTACTTATTGTGCTAAAATTTTGTTTGAAATTTGATACTAAAATATATCATTTCGAATTCTTTTAATTTGTATTTATTATACTGCTTTGCTAACCTTTCGCTATTTAACGTTCAACTTCAAGGTTCCAAATCCAAAGTGGAGCTTAGATCCGGAGCTAAACTCGCTCCATTCATCCGAAAATCAAAGAAAGCAAAGGTATAATTCCTTTTTTCCATATCTAAAATTCTAAATTCAGATATAGAATTCTCTCTATCTCATCTTTCTTTAGGTCTAAAATAGAAAAGATTTAAAACTTATTAATTTAAAAATTAGAATTAAATTAATAAATCAAATTAATAATTTTTCAAAACCCCTCATTCACAAGAAGAAAGAATTGCGTGGAGTTTGATTTCTATTCAATAGGATATACAGGCTGCCATTTTGTAAGGCATCAACTCTAAAATCTTTTTAATAATATTTTTTCCTTTTACTTTGATTTATTTGTACTCATAGTTTATTTCAATTCTGTACTTTTATTTTTATAATTTAATTGAGGAATGTGTGCTTTTTCTAGTATCCATAAAGGCTAGAGAAAAAATCCTCTTATTTCATCTGTTTTGATTTGTAATAATTAAGTAAGATTTATTTTGTTTATTTATTTATAATTGTCATTTCATCATCTATAACTGTTTTGTTCATTATTTTATTCTTGTTCATACATACACGAAAATTACCTTTTTTAAGAGTTACTTTGCAACTTTGAGCCAAACTAAAGAAAATCATATTTTATTAATTGTGTAATTACCAAAACCTGATCTCCAAACTCTCTTTGGTTATTCATGGATTAGTGCTCTTTTCCATTGAGATAAATCAAAACATTTTTGGAGTCAATCAATTTGGGTTTTCTTTATTTTCCCAATTGAAATAAGCAAAATTAAAGTGGTGACTCCCTTTTACAAACAACAAATAGCAAAACTCAATTTTCTGAAGTCATAGTGAGTTCCAATTATGGAGTTTCTCCCGAAGAGCATTTCAATTCCCCTAAGCAGATCTGACCGGTGCTATGGCGAGGCCTCACATAAGGGTAATGCAATATGCCTTGATCTATGAAATATAGGTTGTTCTCCCTATTGAAATGCTAGTCTATTCTACTAGGTAATAAGAAAAGCTAACTAAGCAAAGCAAAGTGGATTAGGGGTATGATGACCAGTTGAATGCCATTGATGAATAATGAATGGATGCTTTCTACAAGATTCAAGGTTATCAACTGAAACTAGCCAAACACTTCAACAAGAAAGTGAAAGATAGAGGTTTGCAAGAAGGAAACTTGATCCTAAAAGAGATTTGAGCTCCTATTCATGATTTGAGAGGAAAGTTTAAACCAAATTGGGTTGGATCATACATGCTCAAAAAGATCTTATCCGGCGGAAGCGCCATCCTTATGGATGTGTACAAAAATGAGTTCTCAAATCCTTGCGACTTATATCAACTGAAGAGATACTTTGTTTGAGAAAGATATCTACATTTTGTTTCTATTTTCTTTTTAATGCATATGTAATTAAAACTATGTGGACCTTATTCTCCCTAAAAAGAAAGAAAATGAATGAAAAAAAAATGATATAAGGGATATGTAGGAAGCCCAACCAATGTGCAGTCCAAATTATAATATAAGAACTTTTTTATTTCACATGACAAAGCATTGCATTCTCATTTTGTCTATGCCTAATGTGTTATTCATTCAATTCTTTTTCTTAAATAAAAAATAATAATAATAAAAAATGAATGAAATGAAAATTGATCAGTAAATCGAAAACCCAAAAGTATGTCTGAGGCAAAAATAGGGCAAACTTATCTAGCTGAAAATCCAAAAGCCTGTCTCAGACAAAAATTGGAGCTAATAATGAAAAAATAAAAATGCTCACTAAGTTAAAAACCTGCAAGGCTAATTTAGACAAAATTAAAAATAAAAGATGTCTCATATAATGATGATCAAATTTTTACAGAATATAATCTGTCATCGTAAAAAAGGGTAGCCTTTCCCATATCGTCTATAGCTTATCTTGTATCGTATAGTTATATTAGTTTGCAGGCATATACAAATATAGAAGACCTACAACAAAAAGTCCTAAGCATCTACCAAAAGAGAAAAAAAAGATACCATCATCATAAGTCTAAGCAGCCATCCTCCTCCTTCTAGGATGCACATCCCTGAGCTATCATTAGAGTCTGGCCCTACCATAATCTCCTCAATCATCATGCTTCTCCTCCTAGTCTTAGTAATTCCCTTAGTTGTAGTAGTCGAAGAACTAGCAGAATTAGAACTGCACTCTACAGTCACATTAAAAGCCCTGCCTTGTTTACTAATATCTTTAAAAATACCCTTAGGAATCCTCCTTGATATAGTAGTAGCTTGACAACCAGTCCTTGCTACTGCAAGGGTATCCTTCCTTTGAACTCTAGAAGTAACAGTCCTTACCTATGCATTGGCTATAATAACCCTCCTTTATGCCCTAAGAATAGCAGTCCTTCTTTGTTCACTGGCTGTAGTAACCCTCTTCAGTACCATGTAGCATCAGCCTACCTCTCCACAGTAGTCATAGTCTCCTCTGTCACCACTATAGCAATCTAAGTCACTAAAGCAACCTATAAGGTCGAACCCCTAATAGCTCCCTTGTCTCCTCTAAAGGTTGAGTTACCCCTCTGTCTATACTGTGACCCCCTCATCATTAGCAACATCTCTAACAATCACTTCCTCCTTTATAGTGTGACCCTCAATCTCCATAAGCAAGATAGCTTGATGCTCCCTCTCGATTGGCCAAACAACCTCAGTTAACCAATATTATACCTCTCTATAGTCCCAAAAGAAATCTCAAGTCATAATGCATGATAGCTTTTCAACCAACCACCTTTGATAGTCTTGGAAATGAGAGCTGTGATCTATGCATATTCTAAGAAAGGAACAACTAGGGGCACATCCTAAGTCTGACCTATTTGCCTCAAAAATTTTATCCTCTGGTAGAAGGTCATCTAAGCTAAATCCAATAAACAAACCACTCGGTACCTATAACTTTTGATCATAAGCGACTTGATCTCATACTATAGACAGTAACAAAGTATATCCTTAAGAGAAATTTCCAGTAACCATCCTACCTAATCTCGAACTTATCCTCAATGAACGACGATGGGTCGCATACTATACTATGAAGCTGTGTAAAGGCTTCTAGCTGAGGGAGTCACAACCCTAAGGTGATCCATCAACCAAACATATAAAATAATCAAAAATTAAACAAAGCCCCTTTAATAAGAAAGCTAAAGACAAATAAATTTTTCTTATATGGAGAATAACTAGAGAAATAGTCTACCTCTCTAAGCCCAAAAAAAAGCAATCTAGGCTCAATAGTGTCTTTACTAAAATAGCCCTAGCTACATAATGACTCTGTTTCATCTATAATACTAAACTTCTTGATCTGGCATCACTCCAGCCAATAAAGCTGAGAACTAGGTGCCTAGCCATCAAGTAAAAAATTAGTGCCCTCATCTTGAGCCTCTGCCTCCTCAAATCCCCATGGTCACTAGGATCTTGAAATTTCTATATCATAGCAGTCAAATTCACCTGACCATCCATAACTATTTAGCTAGCTGTATCTTAGGGCAAATTTAGAAACTCCTAAAAAACTCAATAGTGCCCAACTCTAAACTCTAGCACCACTAGAACAACCTCTAGGTCATTGCCAAGTATGGCACTGAACTTCTTGAAGATGGAACATAACTCCTCTGTACCTACACCAAATGGAAAACTCAGCCCACTGAATCCCAAAACCAAAAGCATGCCCTCAAAAAGTTTGAGTCAATTTATACTCCTTGCAGCGTCACTATAGCCACTATCCCATATTTATCCAAATTGATTCTTTCAACCTTCTCGAGTTTCTTGATATATAAATACATGTGGTGACTGAAATATGACTCTATAGGTACAAGAAAATGTGCACGAATAACAAAATTGGTAGAAAAAGGTGAAGAGTTAGACATAGGAAAGGTTCTAATTGGCCTCCATCCACTTTCTCCCTGCTAGAAAATCTTGAAGCGGCTGGTCAATCAGCATAGGGGCCACAAAAGAGAAGTACTCATAAGCCCAAATCTATGACATGGAGTTATCAGAATCTCAAAAATGAAATATAAAAAACATAACAAGAGGCATGGATAGAACGCATACCTCCCAAATGAGAGCCATCCTACTAAGTATGAGATCTAATCTCAAGAAAGATCTACTATCTCATGGTATATAGTGCTAAGGATCGCACCTCTACACTCGAATTGGCCCCATCTATACACGTGATTCAAGCTTAGAAAGATGTTCAGATCCACCATGTTGCACATGTTATGGGTAAACGTATAGCCCGTGATCACAAGTAGACACAGTAGAGCAAGGAGCAGAAGCAAAGTCGGCTGTAGCTAGCCATTCTAGCTTCTTTTGTAGAAAGGTGCACCTTACATAAACTTTGTCCCTAGGAGGATCAAAGCCAATCAAACTTTGGACATCTTTAGTAGTGAATATCACCCTCTAGTTATTGCATATGTCAAGGGCCTAGGTCCTAAATCAGATCCCTGAGATAATGTATAAGTCAAGCAGAGTGTAGGTCACCTCCCAACAAGAAAAATGAAATGTATTTGTGGTATCCCACCACCTCTTCACTAGAGCCCAACTCAGGCTCATAATGGCATGCTCAGACATCATCACTCCTAAGAAGTCTATAAAGCTAATGGGCTCTAGCAATATTTGGACACCACTCCCTAAGGCGATGCATCTAATCATCTCCTTTAAGTGGCGTTGCCTGCCCCTATTCTTGATCTGTGTAGTCCATAGCAAACCAATGGATACATATATGTAGATAAATAATATGCAAAATATACAAGCGATGCAAATTTTCTTTGTCAAAAAAGGAAAGAACCTGGTAAAGAGTAAATGGAAATTTTGGCCGCTATGCACTCGTCATAGAAGACATGTTCCAGAGGTTCTTGTAAAAGAAGAGAGACGTCAAGATTCTCTTTCGGCAAACACATCGCCACAGCTCATCTACCCAGGAAGCGACTGTGGATCGAAAAGAGCTGACTCCATATTCATATCTAGAAGAAATCACTGTGGAATGCTAAATTTGAAAAGCAAGAAAAAAGCAAACTAGTAAGAAAAATAGTAATTTATCTTATAAAAAAGAAAAAAAAAAGAGAGAGAGAGAAAGAAAAAATTAAATTAAATTAAAAATTAATTCATAAAAAAAAAAAGAAAAAAAAAAGAGAATTAAAAGAGAGAGAAACATGAAAGAATGAATGAAAGGAGGCTCATAAGTTAAGCCTTGGGAGTTGAGTTTGAGAGAGTATGTAGTAAAATGAGTTGCAATAAGTGAGTATTAACTTGTACAATGTTTGCATAGTACTGCATAGTAAAGATTGTCATATGATTACCCAACTACATAAAAATACATTTTCAAGTTCATTTTAGCTCAAAATTTAAATCCGAAAGTTTCTATCTATTCGTACAATTTTTCTCTACCCATATACACCTCATTTGCCTATTTTTCAATCAAAGATACATTCTTAACACCAAAAACCAGAAAATTAATGAACCAAAAATTCACCAATCTCCTAAAGACAAACTAGACTTCAAAAATTACTAGAATCACATCAATGCATTCAGAATGATTTTTCGCTTTCAAACCTCACGAATTCACAGGTTCATACTCATCAAAACTACCTAACATAGAGAAAGTTCTAATGAGAGGCAATTGTGAGCTTTCATTTAAGCACTTCTAAAATTAATTCCAAGCTCACCAAATGTAACTAGAATATTTCTAGCACAGACTGACGCTTCTTCAACTCTGACTGGACTTTCTATACCATATAGTATTTTTCTAAAACTAACTAGATTTCTTTTAAAATTGACTACCAAATCATTCGATAATTAATTTTGGACCTACCAACACTGACTTATAAATTTATGGAACCTTAAAAGCCCTAAAAACTAATAAAAAAACCTAAAAAATAAAGAATCAAACATGCCATGTGTTAGCATTCGAGGCATCCGGCATGTCCACCAGCCTTCTGTGTTAATTCGCCATGCCACCTAGCAGTAGCCAATGGGCACACTAGCTAGTTATGCAGATGGCTTGGATATTTGCCATGGACTCTGTGCATCCACTTGGCGGATTGCAACCAAATCATGCTATGGATCCGCTAGAATGGCTGGTGCATCTGTTAGCCTTTCTAGTAGATGGTCCTCCTCTATGCATTGAATTCCAAATTTACCATTTTCAGCCTTTTGAACCTCATCCCTTATAATCTTTCCACTTTTTGAATACTCAAACTACTCGACCTACCCATTGCCTATAAATACCCTTTCTTTTCCTTTATTTCTTCATCCCTTAAGCATTTGTTGACTAGTTGTCCACTTGTCCTTTCTCTTTCTCTCTTTAATTAATCTTTATAATCTCTTTGAGTAGCCCTCTATAATTGATTAAATTCTCCTTGAATTTAATTAATTTTAGTCATAATTAAATAATTAAATAATCATTTTAATTAATTAATTAGTCAAATTAACTAATTCTTTTAGTTAATCACTTAATTAATTAATCATTTTAATTAATTAATCGATTAGTTAATTAGGCGATTAGTATTCTTCTTGAGTAGTTAATTGATTAAATTTAATCCTCTTTGGGTTAATCTCATCTAATTTACTCTCTTTAAGTAGGATTTCTATTATATGACATCGATAAAACAAGGAACTTCAGTTCTATAAAATCCTCCACCCATCATACGCACTAAGAAAGAGGGTATAACATCTTCTCTCATCCGTCAAAATTTCCAAATCAAACCAAATCAATCCTTAAATCCCTCTACTTAATCATGGAAAGAATTATGTGGGTTTTGATCCCCCTATTCAGTGGGGTATAAAGGCACAGTTGAAATTTAAATATGAGTCTCAAATCTAAATCTTAACTAATTTGCCCTTTATTTCCAATATGAATGTCTGTATTTAATTCTTATAAGAGAATTTATGGTCTTCTTAGAACCCATAAGAGCTAAAGAAGACATCTCATTATTTAATCAGTGTAATTAAGTCTAATTACCTTGGAGTTAAGGAGTATTGAACTAAGTTGGTTCACAACTTAGTCAATCTCTATTTTGATATTGTCAATTAAATTGAAACAATCAAATATTTGCAATTAACATCTATCTTACAGGAAATATACTTAGAAAAGGTTAAATATCTAAGAAATCACAAATTTCCTAAGTGTAGAAAACTGACCCTATAAATCATGCTCGCAACAGCTAAGTCGCGCCCACCATTAGTATTTTGCAACCGCGATTAAATTAAGGCAAAGAAAACTAAATAGATAGTAGCATTCATGTTCAAGCTTGAGACTACAATTATAAACACGAAAGAAAATTCGTGACCGCAATCCTTATGTCACAAAATGTGCATCTAATAGGGATCTCTCTAATGGATAGTCAAGCAGCCAATGATCAGATGCCATGTGTTGCTAGTTGTTGGAGATATGAATATTGTGACTATGATTTAGGTTTCACGACCGTGATTTTGCCTTTAACAAATAACTTTTTACAAGCTGTTTTAGAATTGAGTTTGTCTCTTATTTGTAATGACTCTTTGAAGGATGTAAGCTATAAATACCCCTCCCTTAAAGGCGTTAGATACAAGAGAATAGTTTATGAAGTGTCCAAAGTCTTGCAATTTCATTTCTTAAACCTAAAACCTTTGTAATTCACATTTTATTTTAGTTGTTTGTTAGCCATTGAAACACTTGTATAGGTTGAGAAGTGAGCCTTAGAAAAATCTTATTTATGTTTGAGTGTAAGCCTTTGCAAAACATTTGGTTGGGTTTTAAAGTTATCCTTCTCAAAACTCTTGTTTAAGTTTAAGAGTGAGCCTTGGGAAAATTCTTGTAAGGTCAAATGTGAGCCTAAACACTAAGTTGAGAGTAAACTTGGTAAAATTCCATAGATAGTAGAAATACCCAATCGTGGATCGGAGAATGGATGTAGGATTGGTTATAATTTGAACCACTACAAATTGCTTGTGCCTTTCTTTATATCCCTATCTCTTTTCATGTAAAATTTTAATTTCCCACTAATTCAACTCCTCTTCTTGGTTCATAAGGGCAAACAAGTGGTATCAGAGCTTTGGTCTCATTCTACAAGCTTAATTGCATGAGAAAAGATCAAAATGGCTAATAAAGAGATACATCATCTCAAACCACACTTTGATGGTATAGATTATGTGTATTGGAAGTACAGAATGGAGGTGTACCTTGATAGTGATCTCATAGAATTATGGGATTGTATAATTAAATAATGGAAGCCTCCATCAAGAATGGTTGAAGGTGTTAAAGAACTAATTTGTAGAGAGGAATGGGTTGATGCTAAAAAAAAAGCTAATAGCAAAAACAAAAAAGCTATGGCAATTCTCTTTAGTTCTCTTTCAAGAGAAGAATGTGGTAAAGTTCAACATTGTTCAAGTGCTTTTAGCATTTGTAAAGCTTTAAAGAACTACTATGAAGGGACCAAGCAAGTTAAAGCTAAGAAGATTCAATTGCTCACAACCAAGTATGAGTTTTTTAAGATGAAGCCTAATGAAAGCATCACTGACATAACAAATAGGCTCCTAGCCATTGTCACAAACATGAAGAAATTAATCAAAGTATACAAGTTGGTTGATGTCAATCATAAGATTCTCAAAATGCTTCCCAAGAAAGATTATGGAACTAAAATGGCTAGCATTGAAGAAGCCAATGAGGATCTTAGAAAGATTCCTATTAATGTCCTAATTGGTAAATTTCTCATCAAAGAGACTCCTCTAGTGATAAAGAAAAAAGAACATCAAGAAAAGGAGAAAAAAAAGTCACTAGCTCTTAAGTCCTCAAAAGATCAAATTGATAGTGTGAGGTCTCGACCGAGCATCAGTCCGATCCGCTAAAGGGAATTGAAATGCTCATTTAGAAAAGAACTCACGAGAAAGCTCTTGGGCTTATCTTTGATAAGTTTGAAAATTATTTTTTGGAGTCGCCACCTTAATTTATTTTTATTTGGAAAAATATAAGGACAAACCCATTTGACTCTAATTATTACCCAAAGGAAAAAGATCACTAGCGTCGAAACCAAAAAGGATTCAGGGACTAGGTTTTTGGTTTAAGTTAACAAAATAAGTTTACCTAAATAATATAAAAGTGACTTAAAAATATATTTCATGAAAAATTAAAATGTATGAATAATTTATAATATACATGATCATTGATTCCATATGTCCAATAATAAATACAAGTAATAGTCCAAAATAAAGTTAACATTACAAATAAAATCTCAAACATAGGGGATACCTCCTCTAACCTTTATAGGTTCTAGGGAAGTCACACATTCCCCAAACTAAACCTAATAACAAAGTAAAGGAAACAAAATAAGAGTAAGTGAAGAAGGTGATAGGGGGAAAGTTGGTTAATTTTAATTAGATTCGATGCCTGAACCAAGCATGCCTACGTATCCCTTTGAATGGGAATCATAACCCACACAGTTCTCCCTTCTTGTGAAGGGGTTAGTTTAACCTAGCTACTTTATCATTTTTTTGATTGAATAATTAAAAGAGGTTTGAGTTAATTAATTAATTTAATTGATTACTGAGTTGATTAGCTAGCAACCTAGATGAATCAATTTAATTAAGAAACTAAAAGAGGTAAGAAAATTTAAACAAAAGAGAATTAAAGGAAAAGAAGCTTACCTCAGATGGTGGCTGACAACTGGCCTCAGATGACAGGCGGCGGCTGGTGTTGGATGGCAGCAATGGCTAGTTTTGGATGGCAGGAGGCGGGTAACCTTGGATGATGGGCGGTGGCTAGCCTTGGGAGATGAACACGAGCCTTGGGCAAGAGACTTGCCTCAAATAGGCGGGCGGTGAAAAGTGTTAAACTAGTCAGGTAGAAATCAAGGAGAAACCCCTCAACTTGCTTTGTGAAGCAAGGAGCAAATGCAAAGCAGTTTACTTGAAGTTATTACTTTTCAAGCCCTAGAAGTTAGTGTTTTAAAGTGTGAGGAGGCCCTCTATATATAGAAGGAGGTTTGAAACATAGAAAACATAAATTTTCAATGTGGGATTGCAAAAAATTAGATTTTCATCAGAGTTACTGCAAAGAGATTTGTAGCGCTGCAGGTGTCTGCGGCAACGAGCCTATTTTCACCCATTCTTGCTCATTTCTCATCTGTTTTTCATGATTTCAGTTGCGTTGTGTTCGTTACTCAATCTCGGATGATTTAAAAGGTTCAATTGTTAAAAATAAATATTTCATTTTTTCATTTTGAGAGTTTTTGACTTCTAAAGGTTTGTTCACCGAGTCTAAGTGCTTCTAAAGCTCAAACGCATGCTAGAAAGTGCAAAATTAAGGGTTCACAGCTGCCCCCTTATCAAAATTGTCTTTGCCTAAAAGGTGATTATGATGACAATGAACCTGAGGATGGGAGATGGTGAAAGGAACCAAATTATTATCTAAAATAGAGTATAGACATTTGGATGAAAAGTGTGTTTGAATTTTAAGGAAGATGCCCCTGGTATATTTGGGAGATATAGTTTGGTACTTCTACTATCTGGTAAGAGCTAAAGGCAATGTTCCTGTCTGGTAGGAAAGAAGGTGACCCTGTCTAGTAGGAATAGATGGAGTGGTGATCATGTCTAGTAAGAAAGAAGATGAGTATGTCTAGTAGGAATCGACGAAGTGGTGATCATGTCTGATAGGCTTGAAGGCAACCCTGTCTAGTAGGAATGATGATGATAACCCTATTTAGTAGGCTTGAAGGTGACCCTATCTAGTAGAAATGACGATGATGATCCTGTTTGGTAAGCTTAAAGGTGATCTTGTCTGGTAGGAATCAATAAAATGGTGATCCTGTCTGGTAGGAATGATGATGATCCTATTTGATAGGAAAGAAGACGACTTTATCTAGTAGGAATCGATGAAATGGTGATCCTATTTGGTAGGAATGATGATGATCCTATCTGGTAGGAAAGAAGACGGCCTTGTCTGGTAGGAATCGACGAAATAGTAATATTGTTTGGTAGGAATGATGATGATGATCCTGTCTGGTAGGCTTGAAGGTGACCCTGTCTAGTAGGGATCAATGAACTGGTGATCCTGTCTGGTAGGAATGATGATGATGATCCTGTCTAGTAGGCTTGAAGGGGACCCTATCTGTTAGGCTTGAAGATGACCTTGTTTGACAGGAATTAACAAAGTGGTGATCCTGTCTGGTAGGAATGATGATGATGATCTTGTCTTTCTTTGAGAGTTTGAAAATTTGCCTTAATTCATATCCTATTTAATGCAAAGGTGCTAGATAATTATGCAATGATCTGATACTTTGAACCTATGAAGGGTTAGTCTTGATATAAAAGTGTTGATCTTTAGGAGAAAGATGCCCCCATTTTAGAAAGGTGAATATTTGGAAGGGAGTTGCCCCCACTTTAGAATGATAGAGGAAAGTGGTTTGATCATTGGGTTTTTGCTTGATTGGTTAGTCTAGAGGTGAAGTGGTCATGTCAGATACAAGGTTGGTTGGTCAATGGCTATCAACTTAGCTTAGGAAGAAGTCATTCAGGAAATCAAGCAAGGTATGGCCTTGGAAAAGATCAAGCTATTTAGTTTAAAAGGCTTAGACAGGTATGACTTTGGGGAAGATTTGGTTTTAGTCTGGATTATAGAGTTTGATCAGGAGGGTCAGGTTTTTGGAGATGATTGGATTGGAAGGTTTGGGGAAGGTCAGCTTATGGGGCTTGTCCTCAGAGAAGTTCATATGGAAGGCTTAGTCTAGTTTGGCTTGGTCAGGTTACAACCTTCAGGGAGTTTATTTGGAAGACTTAATCAAGTTCTTGCCTTAGGCTCGGTTAGGTCTGCCTTAGAGGAAAGATCAAGCTAGGAAATTAGTTAAGGAAGGCTTGGTCATGCATTGGCTTTGGAGGAGATGTCAGGCTAGGAAACCAGCTCAGGAAGGCTTGGTTAGGTGTTGGCTTTGGAGGAGATTAGGTTTTTTGTGAATAGGCTTCATGGTGAAAGCTAGGTTTAGGCTTCATAGTGAAGGCTTATTGGTTTGGGCTTTATGGTAAAGGCTTTTAGACTTAGGCTTCATGGTGAAGGCTTTTTAAGGGTGATTTTATGGTAAAGGCTTTTTTAGGATTTTATGGTAAAGGCTTTTTTAGGCTTGGGCTTTATGGCAAAGACTCCTAGGGAGTGGGCTTCATAGTGAAGGCTTTATGGTTTAGGCTTCATGGTGAAGGCTTCTTGATTTGGGTTTCATGGTAAAGGCTTTTGGGCTTGGGTTTCAAGGTGAAGGCTTGAAGGCTTTTGGTTAAAAGGTTATGTCAACTTAGACTTTTCTACAAGGGTGCTTTGGACCTTTTTAGAAGATGGTTGCTTTATCTCGAGTATGGTGGTAAAGATTTTGGTCATCCAAACATCACATACTCATGGATAAGTGTTTGTCCTTTGACATGGTTGCATCATATTTTCTTGCCCATCATACGGTTTGTAGGCCTTGACTTAATTGGACTTTATGGGTGATGTAATTTACCAAAGAGGCTTGGTCTTTTTAAGGATGATGAGATTTTGCCAATGAGATATGGAATGAGTGGTTCGAGCCTTTTTTAAGCTTTGCAAGACATGACTTAATTTTGGTTATGCTAGAGAAAGCTAGCTTTAAGGATGATGAGTCTTAAAAGACTTAGGATCTTTGGTTCTGCACATAGGCTTGGCCCTTAGAAGATGATGAGACTTTGCTCAGGAAAGGATGGTATGAGGCTTGAACTTGAAAAGATGGAATGGTACATTTTGAAGTTGGGGAATGGTTCAAAGAAGGGTTGAAAATTTTTAAAAGGATTAGGGAGGTTGTATGATTTTGCTATCTGTAGCATGATTCAATGGAAAAGAACAAGCCAAGCTAACCTTGTTGTTTTGAGATTGAAGAGACATTTAGAGTGACACTTTGAATGTAGACAACAGATTGGATGAAAGGAAGTGCCTTAATGAACGGCTGAAGGACTGATGAAAAGAGACAACTTAAGGATCATGCCCCCAATGAGAGATAAGAATATGACAGACTAGCAATGAGAGATTGTGTCCAAGCTCTTTAAGCTAAGTGAAGAGATGGATTAACAAAAGATGATGACGACCTAGAAAGACATGCCCCCACTATAAGATAAGGGCGTAGAAGACAATATCTATCACTTTAAAGAATGAGCCTCTAATGAGGAAGGATGACAAGACGAATTGATTAAACATGATTTAACAAACTTTGAATGATATAAAGGAAGATAACAAGGATGAGCTTCTTCTTTCTTTTTTTTTATTTTTTATTTTTTTTTAGCTCTAACTTTTGCCTGAGCCGCCCTTTCGGGTTTTCAACTTAGTAAGCTTAGATTAATGAAGTTTGGGAGAAAATATTCCACCATGATTTGTTTCTTTCCTTCACTTTGAGGGGCTTTAACCTTTGAATTTAGATTTGATGAATCTTGTTGTCCCCTTGTTGAGGTGTATCGTTTGATTTTATGCTTTAAATATTTGATGAGAGGTCTATTTCTTGACCTACTTTGGTTAGGAGCTAGAAAAGCAATTGTTGATAGCACCTAAATTCCCAATATGTGCTAGCCATGGTGGATTTAATTGACTATTCATTTCTCTCATTACATGAATGGGTACCCGTCACACTAGAGCAACGTTATACCTAACCACATGTGAGTCAAAGAGCTGGATCCAACAGTACATGCTTACTCGTTACACCTTTGAAAGGATCAAATGATTCGTCGCGGGGTGGATGATTTCACTATCGGCGAATAGACCCAAGGAGGGTTACCCATTCGATGCTACTCACTATCCATTGTTTTCTTAGAACTAGGTTGGATGGTAAAGAGCTAATGTAAGTGATGCATGCAAAGTCACAATTATATTAAAAGGCCAAACTCTTTTTAAACTAGTTAGTAGTCTACTTATTTTTCCTTTTATTAAAAGAAAGTTAGTCCCCAGCAGAATTGCCAATTGTGAGACCTCACCCGAGCATTGATCCAATCTGCTAAAAGGAATTGAAATGCTCATTTAGGAAAGAACTGACGAGGAAGCTCTTGGGCTTATCTTTGATATGTTTGAAAATTGTTTCTTGGAGTTGCCACCTTAATTTATTTTTATTTGGAAAAATATAAGGAAAAAACCCATTTGACTCTAAATATTACCCAAAGGAAAAAGATCACTAGCCTGTGAAGTCTCGCCCAAGCACTAACCCGATCCGCAAGAGAAAACCGAAATGCTCATTCAGGTTTAGACTCACAATGGAACCCTCAAGTTTGGATTTGGTTGATTTTGAAAATGACTTTTAGGAGTTGCCACCTTAATTTTATTTAGTTGGGAAAATATTAAAAAAAACCTAAATTGACTCCAATTCATTAATTTTTTAATTAATTTGCCCAAGGATAAAAATCACTAGCCTTCAAACCAGGTTAAGCTCAGAGACTAAGTTTTTTATTTTAAATAATCAAAATTTGGCTCTTAAGTTTAATTTGACTTTGAAAAAATTGATTTCATGAAAGACAAATATTATAAGATGATAATTGTAAATAAGATGCATGAATATGACATGAATGTAAGGAGAAAAATAAAATATCCACAAATTACATTAAACAAAAGGGAAAAGGAAATTGATTGGGAATTGGATTTGAGATTTGGATTTTGATTCCAAATATGCCTACGTACCCCATTGAATGGGATCAAAACCCATATAGTTCGTTCTACGATTAAATGGAGGGGTTTAGGAATTGATCAGATTGATTTTGGTTTGAGTGTTTTGAGAGTGAGGGAAAAAGGTTGATACCTTTGCTTTTGATGGACGAAGGGTTTTACAAGACCGAAGTTCCGTTTTATCAGGACCAGATGATTGGATGGATTAGAAGATTAATTAATTAATTAAAATGATTAATTAACTAATTAATATGATGAAAATGATGGATGGATTAATTAATTAAAAAGATTAATTAATTAATTTGGATGAAAGATGGGTTAAGAAAAATGATTAATTTGATTTTGGAAAAAGGAATGATTTTTGAAAAAAGAGTGATTAATTAATTAATTAAAAATATTAATTAATTAAATTAATTGAGTGATTAATTAAAAAAGTTTTAGTTAATTAAAAAGATTAATTAACTTGATTAGGGTGAGGTAATTAATTAATTAAAAAGATTAATTTATCAATTAGAGAGTGATTAAAGGGAGAAGAAGAGAGGAATTTGAGGATAGCAATCTACTCAAATTCAAGTAGTGAAGAGAAATGAGAAGTGGAGGGGGATATTTATAGGAAAAATGGGTGAAGGTAGTTTAGAAAGTAGAAAAGTGAAAAGACCAAAAGGGTAGAGCTAGAAAAAAGTTGAAAAATCATATTGGAGGGTATTTTGGGGACTGCAAGCGGATAGTCTGGGTGGCGCCAGCAGTAGTCTGAGTGATGCGACAGCACTGCCGGCAGCTGATGTGGCACTTTTTTTTTTTTTAGATATTGGTTGTTGGTATGAATTTTAGGAAATTTGGATATCTGATGGCAATGTAATTGAAGGCTAAAAAATTTTCAGCAAGGTGCCATGTTAGACTTTAGGCTTGTGTGTTCTTGTTAGATCCTTTAGGAAAAGGCCCTCTAGGATAAGTGAGGTTTTATCAATGGTTATCAGTTCGGCCTTGACGTTAGATGCGAGAATGGTTTTGGTGAATTTCAATTAAGGATATATGTCCGGCCTTAATGTTAAAAAATAAAGAAGGTTTGGTGAATTTTAATCAAGACTATCTATCTGGCCTTAATGTTGGAGACAAAGAAGGTTTGGTGAATTTCAATGAAGGCTATCAATCCGACCTTAATGTTAGAGGACAAAGAAGGTCTAGAGTGAATCTCAATCAAGGCTATCTATCTAGCCTTAATGTTGGAGATAAAGATGATCTGAAGTAAATCTCAATCAAGGCTATATGTTTGGCCTTAATGCTAGAAAAGATTTGGTAAATTTTAATCAAGGCTATCTGTCTAACCTTAATATTGGAGATAAAAAAGGTCTAGGGTAAATCTCAATCAAGGCTATCTATTTGGCCTTAATATTGGAGATAAAAATGATCTAAAGTAAATCTAAATTAAGGCTATTTGTCTAGCGTTAATATTGGAGGTAAAGAAAATTTGGGTAAATCTCAATCAAGGCTATCTGTTTGGCCTTAATGTTGGAGATAAAGAAGGTTTGGGGTAAATCTCAATCAAGGCTATCTGTCTAGCCTTAATGTTAAATGTAAAGATGATTTGAGTAAGTCTTAATCAAGGCTATCTATTTGGCTTTAATGTAAAGAAGATTTGGGTAAATCTCACTCAAGGCTATCTGTTTGGCCTTAATGCTAGAGGTAAAGAAGATTTGGGGTAAATCTCAATCAACACTATCTATTTGGCCTTAATGCTAGAGGTAAAGATGATTTTAGACAAGATAATTTAGTGAAAAGAGAGCCTCGACCTATACAGAGTCGGCTCACGAGATTCTGAGGAAGAGCCTTTGCTTATGGCGAGTCAGCTCGAAAGTTTTTAATAAGATTTTAGTAAAGGGAGAGCCTCAGTCTATGGTAAGTCGGCTTAAGAGATTTTGAAATGATCTCGGCAGGAGGAGAGCCTCAACCTATGGCGAGTCAGTTAGACAAATTCTGAAATTATTTTGATAAAAGGAAAAGTCTCGGCCTATGGTGAGTTAGCTCAAGAGATTCTGATAAGATTTCGGTTGTGCCAAAGAAACTTAGGCTTCTGAATGTGAGGGGTTGGGCCTTTCGGAAGACTCAAAGGAACTTTGCTGGGAGTAAAGGGACACTGGAAGTCATACTTTGTTGATTAGATCTGAAAATGTATCTTTTAGTCTCAAAG
Source organism: Reutealis trisperma (assembly GCA_947687605.1). NCBI lineage: Eukaryota > Viridiplantae > Streptophyta > Magnoliopsida > Malpighiales > Euphorbiaceae > Reutealis > Reutealis trisperma. Next base: position 388,134 of record CANTUT010000256.1, on the reverse strand, counting down.
AGACACTGGTTAGTTTTAGAAGGTGTCAGTTAGCTTGGAGGAAGTATTGGTCAACTTTAAGAGACGTCGGTGAGGCCATTAGCTCAGCTTATGTATGATGATGCATGATTGTAGATGATTGCATAGATGTTGGTGCACAGATGATCCATGTATATTGCATGATTTATTATGATGCCTATAATGAATGATTGCATAGATGTATGAAGGTGGATTCACACATTTGCTTTGTCAATGCAATTTTTTTATATGACCTTTTTATCCTATGGAGACATGCATTTATGGACTGAGGAACTCGACAAGGTTAAGAAACTCAACTTGGGTTGGTATGAGATGGTTGCCATGGTGGTATTACGAGGAGTTTAAGGGGTTGCTTCAAATTTTGGAATTTGGTGACCCGTAGTTTCTGTTTTGGTGCTACTAAGGAGGAGCTATGCCCATTCCAAAAAGATAGAGAATATGGCTTGGCTGTGACTCAAGCAACTCTGGTGGTGCCAAAGTTCAAAGTCTAGCATTTTTTGAATTTTTCAGGAGTTTTTGACTTGCCTCAGGATGTTGCAAGCCAGATGATGGTTGGTGATGGTTAAGTGAATTTGACCACTGTGATTGAGAAGTTCCATGATTTCGGTGACCAGGGGGATATGAGGGGTGCAGAGGCTCAACATGAGTGCCTTGATTTTCTGTTTAAGTGTCAATTACGGGTTTGTTGATTGGGGTGATGCCACAGTGGTAGATGGAACAAAGGCATTTTGTGGTTAGAGCTGTGCTGGCAAAGACACTGATGAGCCTCAATTGCTTTGTTCAAGATTTAGAAAGATGAACTGTCTTGCCAGTTATTCACCAAATGAGAAAACTTTGTCTCACCCTTTCTATTGGGGTGCTTTGTGAGTGTCTATTTTAGGTTTTAGGTTATCTTGGAAGTGTGGTTGATGGATCATTTTCTGGCAATGGACCCTACTTTTCAATCTACACATGCTTTATTGATACTCGGTCAGAGATCAAATAGGATGGTTGCTTGCAACTTTCCCCCGGAGGACACATTTTTAGCACTGCTAATTGTAAAAGATTTGATCTCTCATTACCGAGGGCCATAGGTGTTAAGTGGTTTGCCTATTGGGCTTGGTTTGAATGACTTTCCACTAGGGGATAAGGGTCTTGAGGTAGACAGAGTAGACTCAGGATGTGCCCCCAACTTTTCTTTCTTGGATTCTGTGCAGATCATAGCTTCCATCACCAGAGCTATGAGGTGATGGATGGCTGAGGAGTTATCACGCTGTTTATTTTGGGATTTCACTTAGGACCATAGAGAGGTATGACAGGTGGTTGATAAAGGTAGTTTAGCTAATTGAGAAAGAGTACCAGGTTGCCCTATTGAGGGTGACATAGATGAAGAAGGATGGGCTACAAGAGAAGCCATTGGTGGAGTGAGGACTGCAGCATAGACGGAGCAGTGACTCAATCTTTAAAGGAGACTCGAGGATCTACTGGAAGTGCGACACCACGGCTTACAGTAGTGACTCAAAATAAAAGGAGATTGTGACAGACTTTGACTCTAATGAGAACACAAGAGATTTGCATTTTATGAGGTAGAGGAGGATTGGCTAGACCATGACTTTAGACATGACCCTTTTTTTTTTTTTTTTTTGAAAAAATTACAGGTTAACAGGACTACATGAAATAGGATAAGCTATAAAAGACATTAAAAGGGTTATCCTTTATGATGGGTTTATATTTTGCAAGATTTGATCATTATTAAATGAGATATCTTTTATTTTTGCTCTAATTTCTTCCTAAGCCGCCCTTTCAGGTTTTCAGCTTAATGAGCATTCTTCTTTTTCTTCTTTTTTTTATTATTTTTTTTATTTAAGCAAAAGAATTAAGTGAATGATGTACTAGGCACAAAGAGAATGAGAATGCGATGCAACAAAATATTTTGCATTATGATTTGCACCGCACCCAAGTCGAGCTGCCTACGTATCCCTTACATCACTTTTCTATCAATTATTTCTTTCAGGGAGAATCAGGTCCACGTAGTTCTGATTACATATGCATGAAAAAATAAAAAATGAAATGCAAATATCATTTTTAGATGATGTATCATTTCATATGATATGGGTTGCCAAGATGGGAGAATTTGCTTCTATCCACGTCTGTGAAGATGGTGCCTCCGTCGGATAGAATCTTCTTGAGCTCGCACTGTCCAGCCTAGTTTAGTGCGAACTTCCTCTTGGATTATGAATAAGGGCCAGAACTAGATTTCCTTCTTGCGAACCCTTGTCTCTCATCTTCTAGTTGAAGTGCTTAGCTAATCTCCATCAATAATCATGATCTTCATTCTCCACAGCTTCTCCTTAATAGGTTTCTTGTATAGATTGGGGTCTCATGAACTGTGATGCTTAGATCATCCCTATCTTGTCTTGTATAGAACAGCTCATGAGCTTTTACACTACTGCCATGCAAATGAAATGTATGGGATTTTGGATTTTTTTTTTTTTTGCCATAATTAATTAATCCTTTTGCCTTTTCATTTTTTATATTTTTCATTTTTTCTGTTTTTTTTTTATATTTTTCATTTCATTTTTTTGTTTTCTCTTTTTCTTTTCTTTTTTAAGATGTCCCATTTAAAGATGAATTAGAAAAAATTAAAGTAAATTAGAAAGTTCAAACTTTTTATTATTGATAAAAGTCCCATCATGAGTACATTAAAGGATAAGCCTAGAAGGCGAAATACAAACTTAGAAGGACAAGACCTGATAGACTCAAAAAGAAAAATTTAATAGAAAACAAACTCAAAAGACTCTGACGTAGACTTGAAGGACTTGGATAGGGGCACAGCAGTGCTGGCACTCTTCTCAAAATACCAGTTATTGGATGAAGCTTGAGATAGTCAGGTGAGCTCGGTGTTTCAAAAAAGGATAGGTGGTGGTGCTAGACTTTGGATTTGGGAGTAATGATGTCTCCACTATCAATAAGGTCTTGGATTTTATGCTTCAGAACATAGCATGCATCAGTTTTGTGCCCCAGCCTTTAATGATAGTTGCAGTGCTCATTAGCATTATAACCCTTGGGCAAGAGGTTTGGAAGAGGTCGTGGTTTTAAAGGCTTAACCATATTAGCCTTTAAGGCTTTTTTGTAAATGACACTAAGGGGCATGCCCAGCTTAGAGAAAGTTCTCCTTATTTCTAACTTCATTGGTTGGTGACAGGACACAACATTTACCTCTCCTTCTCTTTAAGTGGTATTGGTGGTGTTCTTATGATACCTAAAGGATTCATCCTTGATTCATCCCAATTGAATCAAATCCTCAATCTTAGTGACAGTGGCAATGAGAGCTTTAAAACTAGGGAGTTATTGAGTTTGCAGGTGAGCCTGATATTGGGGGAGAAGGTTTTTGACGATGATGTCAATTTGCTCTACTTCAGATAGATGGTTCACCATTTGAGCTGCTTTTATTCTCCACCTTGTAAGGAATGATGTGAAGGATTCTCTTAGCCCTTATTTGATGGTTTCCAAATCTCGACGGGTGACATCTACCTAGATATTATAGTGGTATTGTTTGATAAAAGCATTGCAGATATCATCCCAAGTTTTCATGTGATTATGGTCGAGGTCTAGTAACCACTTAATAGCAGCTCCAGTCAATGACTATTGGAATAATTGAGCAAGGAGCTCGTCCTCCACACCGAAAGGTCTCATGGCACTCACATACATCTTGAGATGAGTTTTGGGACACGTGGTGCCATTATACTTGTCCATGACCGGCATTTTGAATTTTGGTGGAACTCGTACATTTGGAAAGAGAGCTAAGGAGTTGACATCTATTATGTCTTCATGCTTTTTGACATTTTTGAGTGTTTTTTCCATGGCCTCAATTTTCTCCATCAATTTCTTAGTTTCGGGAAAGCTAAAGAAATCCCCACTTTGAAAAGGATTCGTAGTGGGAGAGGGAGTGGTTGTGTTTAAGTCCACAACAGGAGAGATTGGAGTTTTAGATGCTTTCCCTTTATCAGTGATATCGATAATGGGAGGAGTAAAAGTAGGGGCATGGCTAGTCTCACCTTGGGCAAATGCAAGCTCAACATGAGTAGGAGGGGGAATGATAGTGGCATTGGTCATTTCCTTGACCTCATTGATGATGGAATGGCATTGGGAGTTGAGGGCATCAGTAAAGGTGGCAAACTGGGCATTAAGAGCATTGGTGAAAGTTTCAGCTTGGGTTTGAAGAGCAGTGGTGAGTGCAGCTTGAAAAGTTTCCTCTTATTTCTTGAAGAGACTGGTGAAGAAAGTGGTCATGGCGTCTTAATCGAAGTTAAAGGTATTGGCCATTGGTATCTTTAAACAGAAAATAGACAGAAAAAAAGGGTAAGAATACAGATTTAAAATGGCGTAAATGTGAAGGTGTGTTAGGAAAAAGATTCCCTCCACATGGTTGGTCGCCGGGTTTACATATTGACAGGGTGAGTGTGTGAGGTATTTTGGGGTAACGAACCATTAGTTTAGGATTCTTTTGAGGTGTTTTGACCTTGTTGAGTTTCTCATGTTATGTGTGCATGATCATAGCATGATGCATACTGAAAAAGGTTTCATGAACATGCAAAAGTATGGATTATTACAATACACAGAACCTAAGGTCCAAGGCTAAAGCGACTATATGCGCAAGAGTGAAGGATGGTTTAATTTAAGGGTCCCTGTCTGACTAGAGCACCGATATACCTAACCACATGTGAGGCAAGGAGGCTCACATGGGTCCAACAGTACTGATTGCTCGTTACACCACCGAAATGATCAGGGATTCGTCGCAGGGTGAAATACTTTCGCTATCTCTCAATATACTCAAAGAGAGTTATCGAGCCAATGATACCCACATCCAAAAGTTTACCTAAAGCTAAGGTTTAGGCAAGGAGCCTTTATTATGCAAAGTGATGCATGAAAGTCAAATTATACTTAATGAGCCAAATGAAGATTATTTTGGAAAAATTTTTTCTTAACCAAATGGTAATCCTCTTACTTTCCTTTTTTTTGAAAAAGGTGGCAAATAGTCCCCAGCAGAGTTGCCAGCTGTGAGGCCTCACTCGAGCACCGGCCTGATCTGCCAAAGGAAACCGGGATGCTTATTCGAGTTTAGACTCACGATGGAACCCTCGGGTTTGGATTTGGTTGATTTTGAAAATGACTTTTAGGAGTTGCCACCTTAATTTTATTTAATTGGGAAAATATTAAGGAAAAAACCCAAATTGACTCCAATTCATTAATTTTTTAATTAATTTTCCTAAGGATAAAAATCACTAGCCTTCAAACCAGGTTGAGCTCAAGGACTAGGTTTTTGGTTTTAAATAATCAAAATTTGGCTCTTAAGTTTAATTTGACTTTGAAAAAATTAATTTCATGAATGACAAATATTATAAGATGATAATTGTAAATAAGATGCATGAATATGACATGAGTGCAAGGTGAAAAACAAAATATCAACAAATTACATTAAACAAAAGGGAAAAGGAAATTGATTGGGAATTAGATTTGAGATTTGGATTTAGATTCCAAATGTACCTACGTACCCTATTGAATGAGGATCAAAACCCACGTAGTTCATTCCACGATTAAGTGGAGGGGTTTAGGAATTGATCAGATTGATTTTGGTTTGAGTGTTTTGAGAGTGAGGGAAAAAGGCTAATACCTTTGCTTTTGGTGGGCGAAGGGTTTTACCGGATAGAAGTTCTGTTTTATTGGGATCGGGTGATTGGATGGATTAGAAGATTAATTAATTAATTAAAATGATTAATTAACTAATTAATATGATGAAAAGGATGGATGGATTAATTAATTAAAAAGATTAATTAATTAATTTGGATGAAAGGTGGGTTAAGAAAAATGATTAATTTGATTTTGAAAAAAGGTCCTCTTACTTTCCTTTTTTTTGAAAAAGGTGGCAAATAGTCCCCAGCAGAGTTGCCAGCTGTGAGGCCTCACTCGAGCACCGGCCTGATCTGCCAAAGGAAACCGGGATGCTTATTCGAGTTTAGACTCACGATGGAACCCTCGGGTTTGGATTTGGTTGATTTTGAAAATGACTTTTAGGAGTTGCCACCTTAATTTTATTTAATTGGGAAAATATTAAGGAAAAAACCCAAATTGACTCCAATTCATTAATTTTTTAATTAATTTTCCTAAGGATAAAAATCACTAGCCTTCAAACCAGGTTGAGCTCAAGGACTAGGTTTTTGGTTTTAAATAATCAAAATTTGGCTCTTAAGTTTAATTTGACTTTGAAAAAATTAATTTCATGAATGACAAATATTATAAGATGATAATTGTAAATAAGATGCATGAATATGACATGAGTGCAAGGTGAAAAACAAAATATCAACAAATTACATTAAACAAAAGGGAAAAGGAAATTGATTGGGAATTAGATTTGAGATTTGGATTTAGATTCCAAATGTACCTACGTACCCTATTGAATGAGGATCAAAACCCACGTAGTTCATTCCACGATTAAGTGGAGGGGTTTAGGAATTGATCAGATTGATTTTGGTTTGAGTGTTTTGAGAGTGAGGGAAAAAGGCTAATACCTTTGCTTTTGGTGGGCGAAGGGTTTTACCGGATAGAAGTTCTGTTTTATTGGGATCGGGTGATTGGATGGATTAGAAGATTAATTAATTAATTAAAATGATTAATTAACTAATTAATATGATGAAAAGGATGGATGGATTAATTAATTAAAAAGATTAATTAATTAATTTGGATGAAAGGTGGGTTAAGAAAAATGATTAATTTGATTTTGAAAAAAGGAATAATTTTTGAAAAAAGAGTGATTAATTAATTAATTAAAAAGATTAATTAATTAAATTAATCGAGTGATTAATTAAAAAAGTTTTAGTTAATTAAAAAGATTAATTAACTTGGTTAGGGTGAGGTAATTAATTAATTAAAAAGATTAATTAATTAATTAGAAAGTGATTGAAGGGAGAAGAAGGGAGGAATTTGAGAATAGTAATCTACTCAAATTCAAGAGGTGAAAAGAAATGAGAAGTGGAGGGGGGTATTTATAGGAAAAGTGGGTGAGGGTAGTTTAGGAAGTAGAAATGTGAAAAGACTAAAATGGTAGAGCTAGAAAAAAGCTAAAAAAATCATATTGAAGAGTATTTTGGGGACTGCAGGCGGATAGTCTAGATAGCGCCACTAGAGGCCGCACCGCCCAAGAAGAAGGCGGCACTACTGGCAGCTGACGTGGCGCTTTTTTTTTTTTTAAGATATTGCTTGTTGGTATGAAGTTTAGGAAATTTGGATATATGGTGACAATGTAATTAAACGCTAAAAAAATTTCAAGCTCCCTCGAACCCCTGCCTGCTAACTGGTTAGCAGGACCACCGTAATGACTCCGCGTAATGCGTTAAACTAAGCAAGTGCTAAGGCTACGATTGGATGATGAGGGTGTAAAATTGAGGGTTCACATAGCCTCTAAACCAATGAGGTCAGGGACTGGGTTTTTTGTTTAATTTAACAAAATAAGTTTGGCCAAATAATATAAAAGTGACTTAACAATATATTTCATGAACAATTAAAATGCATGAATAATTTATAATATAAATGATCATTGATTCCACATATCCAATAATAAATACAAGTAATAGTCCAAAAGAAAATTAAAATTATAAATAAAATCTCAAACATAAGGGATACCTCCTCTAGCCCTTATGGGTTCTATTATGGGTTCTAGGAAAGTCACACATTCTCCAAACTAAACCTAATAACAAAGTAAAGGAAACAAAATAAAAGTAAGTAAAGAAGGTGATAGGGGGAAAGTTAGTTAATTTTAATTGGATTCAATGCCTAAACTAAGTATGCCTATGTATCTCTTTGAATGGGAATTAGAACCCATACAGTTCTCCCTTCTTGTGAAGGCATTAGTTTAGCCTAGTCACTTTATCATATTTTGATTGATTAATTAAAAGAAGGTTGAGTTAATTAATTAATTTAATTAATTACTGAGTTGATTAGCTAGCAACCTAGATGAATCAATTTAATTAACTAACTAAAAGAGGCAAGAAAATTTAGACAAAAAAGAATTAAAGGAAAAGAAGCTTACCTCGGATGGCGGGTGACGACTGGCCTCAAATGGCAGGCGGCGGGTGGCGTTGGATGGGGAGCAGGGGCTGGCATTGAATGGCTGGTGGCAGCTAGCCTCAGACGGCTGGCGGCGGCTAGCCTCAGACGACAGGCGGCGGGTAACCTTGGTCAACGGACACAAACCTTAGGCTAAGAGACTTGCCTCGAACAGGCAGGCGGCAAAAAGCCTTAAACTAGTTGAGTAAGAATCAAAAAGAAACCTCCCAACTTGCTTTGCAAAGCAAGGAGCAAATGCAAAGCGATTTGCTTGAAGTTATTACTTTTCAAGCTCTAGAAGTTGGTGTTTTGAAGTTTGGGAAGGCCCTCTATATATAGGAGGAGGTTTGAAGCATAGAAAACACAAATTTCTAATGTGGGATTGTAAAAAATTAGATTTTCATCAAAGTTGCCACAAAGAGATTTGTGACGCCACAGAGCTCTTTACAGCACTACCGTAGAGGCCTTTGCAATTCCATAGAGGCCTTTGCAACAATGTTGCAGGCCCATTTTCACCCGTTCTTGCTCGTTTCTCATCCGTTTTTCATGATTCTAATTGTGTTGTGTTCATTACTCAGTCTTGGATGATTTGATATGGTTCAAATGTCAAAAAGAAATATTTTAATTTTTCCATTTTGAGAGTTTTTGACTTCTGAAGGTTTGTTCACCGAGTCTAAGTGCTTCTAAAGCTCGAACGCATGCTGGAAGGTGCAAAATTAAGGCTTCACAGATAGTGAAAGTAATGCAAGTAACTCTTTAAATGATGATGAAGATGAGGAGCTAACAAGAATCACTGGAAGAATGAAAGAGATCATCAAATGCAAGAAGAAAAAAGAAAAATGAAGCAACTTGCTTTGGATATATGAAGCAAGGCTATCTAAAGCCCAATTGTCCCAAGAAGAAAAAGAAGAAAAAGAAATGGGAAAAAGAGAAAAAGAAAGGATTCAAGGCTACTTAGGATGATAGCTGTTTAAGTGAAGAGAAGAATAAGGATGTAGTCAACCTTTACTTCATGGCTTTAGAGGAACCTAAAAATGAGGTATTTTTCACTTCTCATTCTAATGGTGATATTGTTTGCTCCACATCCCATTCTTACGATGATGATTGTGCTAGTTTAGATGATGAGGATGAACTTATGAAAGCTAAGGCCTTGAAATTCTAAAAATATCTTTCTAAAATGAAATTTTATAAAGAAAAATGTTCACAACTTAAAAGGGATTTTAAAGAATTAGAAAAACATGTTTTCAATTTGAAAACATCCGATGTTAGTCTCAAAAAATCATTGGAAGTAATTTCCACAAAAACCTCCTCATTTGAAAAGCTTAAAAAAAATAATTCTTTAAAATTAGAGGTTAAAGAATTAAGAGCCTCAATTTCAAAATTTCATAAAGGAAAGGAAGCTTTAGATGCATTAATTGAATCTCAAAGACCACCCTTAGTGAGGCATGGTCTTGGCTTTGATGGTTCATCAAATTCCATATCCTCTCCTCTATTATTTGTCAAAGCTTCTACTCCTCAAACATCTAGTATTGAGGTTGTCCTAAAAGAGGCTAAAGCACACACTAAACCCCCTAATCCTTAAAGGATTAAAAAAGGTGCATAAGACTTAAGAGTTAAGACTCAAAGAGTTAATCATGCATTCATGTATCAAAGTAGGCATGTTCAAAAGCATCCAAAATCACAACTTAACACTTGCTCTTTTATGTATTCTTGTAATAATGTTATAAAGAGACCAAAATTTCATAATAAAATGGCTAAGCCTAAGAAGACATTCAAGTCAAAGCTTAAATGCCATTATTGTATGAAAAATAGTCATATTAATGTGTTTTGTTATATAAAGAAGGCTCAATTAAAACTTAAAGATCCTTCCATTGCTAACCCCTAAGGACCTAAATATGCTTGGGTACCAAAGTAAAGATGAATTGCTTTTCTTGTAGGTATGTCAAATCCACTAAGAATGAATAGTCAATGATATGAAGATCGTGGATGCTCAAGACACATAATTCAGAATGAAAGTTCAAGGAAGGCTTTGGTGGGGTACCATACTTGCAAACAATGACAAGTTAAAGGAATTAGCAATGGCAATATTGGTAAGAATATTTAAGCCCTAATTAAAAATGTTTCTTTAATCAAATGACAATTTGATTTAAACTATTAATGGATTAACTTGAATGCTTGTTGAATTTTGCATTGTTAATTGATTATGATTGGTGATTAACTTATATTTGCATGAAATTTGTATGTTTATAGGTATAATAAAAATTTAAATCTATTTTGATCTTACAAATAAATCCCACTTGCATTGTATAAGAGTTTTCAATGTTTCCTCTTAAAATTCTAAAAGCCCTCTAAATCACGGTCGTTATTTTTGTTTAGTGAGCAGGAATTTTAAAATTTTTAACCGTTATTCAGAATAGTGTAAACAGTAGTCATGAAATTTGAAATTTTCAATTTCAATTTCATGGTCTCGATTTCATTTTGCAAGCGTGATTTACAATTCTGACAGAAAAAATTTAGTCGTTGGAAAACAGTTAGATTTTGAATTTACTATAGATATAGCCTTTTTCTACCCATTTTATGTACATTTTATGGGTATATATATCCCTTTTATCTCCTGAAACATATTTTACATTCATAGAAACTCTCCCAAAGCTTTTAATATTCATATTTGCTATCATTACTTCAAGTTTTCATCAATTCGCTTCATTTTCTTCATCTATTTCTTCATATTTTCTATCTTTCTACTCTTTTTTCATAAAAAATGGCTCCCAAAACTAGAACCCTAAGACCTTCAAAGGCAAAGGAACCTATGGTGTCCCAATATCCTCATCTCTCAACTCTTGATCTTATGAAAGGTATAAATGATGAAGAGAAGGCAAATTGGCTAAAATTGAAGAATAAGATGATTCAACCAAACAAGGTGCCCAACTTATTTGCTTTGAGAAATTTGGGAATTGAAAAAGATATATTCACCTATCTTGATAATCTTCAATGGAGTGATTTTATTTTTGCGCAAGAAGTAGGATATGAAGAACTAACCAAGAAGTTTTTGGTAACCTTAGTTCTTCACAAGAAACTCTCCTCTTCTCTTGGACACTATGGAATCAATTTTAGATTTTTTTGGGAAGGAGTATGGGCTAAGACTGAATAAAGTGGCTGATATTTTTGGCTTTCAAAAAAATGGCGCCTTCACCTTAATCGATTTGGACATGAGCTACAACTCTTTTTGGCAAGAGATCTCCATTGAAAGTAAATATGATGCTAAGAACTCTCTTGCTAAACATTTAAAAACCTCACCTTTTGGGTTCTCCATCACATTGTCACCCTCTCAATCAATACAAGATGGGATGGGAATGAGAAAGTGACTAAAAAAGACCTTTACTTTCTTTTTGGTCTAATAAAAAAATTATAAAATTCAAAGTGCCAAGTTCCTCATAGATCAAATTATCCACTTGGCAAAGACCCCTAAAGGAACCATTCTACTCTCCTCCCATATTTCTCTTATAGCCAAGCATGTGGGAGCTCTAACCCCCAAACCAAAGCCATCCTCAAGACTTCCTTTAAACCTTCCATGCTAAACTTAGAGTACATGCTTCACTCTAAGTGTTTGACGAAGAAAATTAATGAATATGTGTACATTTTTGGTGAATTTTGTGTTTAAGAGACTTCAAGAAAGAGGACAAGGATGAGTGCCCAAGAAGAAGCAAGCCAACCTATAAAAGAAGAACCTTTTAGAGGACCAATCATCTAACACCCTCCTTAACCTCATCAAAGTCAAAATGAGACCAATATGCTCCTTCATAAAGTTTTGAGGAATTCAATCTCTTATATCACCTTCACTATGACATGTATGACATTCAAGGTCACATGGGTCTTCCTCAATCCAATTTACAAGATTGGGAGTTTAGTGAAGAAGAGGAAGAACAATAAGAGGAACATGATCATAGAAATGGAGATGGAAATGAATATTAAATTTTTTTTGGACTTCTTTTTTCTTTTTAAATTTCCTTCTTTTCTATCTCTATTTTATTTTTCTTAATTTTTTTTTGAATTTGCATTGTCATTTCGGCACTTCACTTGCAAAATCAAATATTCTTTGCAATTTGAAATGAATGCAATTTTATTATTTCGATTGAATTCTAACTTCTTGATTTTGTTAATTGAATTTCATTTAACTTCTTAGTTCATTATATGTTTAACTTCCCCCTGCAAATTTTGCTTGTTCTATTTTCATCCTCTTTTTGATCTTGACAAATGGGAGAAGGAATTTAAGATTGCTTATTTAAAGTAAAATTCACAACTGGAGCAATTTGGCATGAATTAATTTTTAAAGGGGGAGTTACTTATTGTGTGAACTAAAGGGGAGTATTTTAATCTTTGCTATCTTTGCAACTTTGAAAAATTGAAATTTTTACCTTGTGAATTATCGCAAACTTGTAAATTTTACTTAATAGTTTTTCAAATTCAATTTAATTGTCAAAATCAAAAAGGGGAAAATTGTTGACCTAAGTTAGTTCATAACTTGGTCAATCTCTATTTTGATCTTGTCAATTAAATTAAAACAATCTAATGTTTGCAATTAGTGTCTATCTTACAGGAAATGTACTTAAAAAAAAGTTAAATATTCAAGAAATCACAAATTTCCTAAGTGTAGAAAACTGACCTATAAATTGTGCCCGCAATAGGCAAGTCATGCCCACCATCAGTATTTTACGACCATGGTAGTTATATCATGACCGCAATTAAATTAAGTAGTTATATTGTGACCGCGATTAAATTAAGGAAAAGAAGACTAAATAGACAGTAGCATTCATGTTTAAGCTCACAACTGCAATTATGGATGTGAAAGAGAATTCATGACCACAATCTTTATGTTGCGATCGTGAAATGTGCATCTAATAGGGATCTCTCTAATGGATAGTCAAGTAGCTAACGATTAGATACCACGTATCACTAGCCGTTAGAGATATGAATATCACGACGCATTTCGGTTTCACAACTGCAATGCTACCTTTGACAGACAACTTTTTACAAGTTGTTTTAGAATTGAGTTTTTATCTCTTATACTTATTTGTAACTGCTATTTGGAGGATGTAAGCTATAAATTCCCATGCCCCCCCCCCCCCCCCAAAGGCCATAGACATAAGAGAATAGTTTATCAAGTGTCTAAACTCTTGCAATTTCATTTCTCATACCTAAAACCTTTATAATTCACATTTTATGTTAGTTGGTTATGTGTTAGCCATTGAAACACTTGTATAGGTTGAGGAGTGAGCCTTAGAAAACTCTTGTTTAGATTTGATTGTAAGCCTTTGAAAAAAACTTGGTTGGGTTCTAGAGTTAGCCTTTTCAAAACTCTTATTTAGGTTTAAGAGTGAATCTTAGAAAAACTCTTGTAAGGTTTTGTGTGAGCCTAAACACTAAGTTGGGAGTGAACTTGGTAAAACTCTATAGATAGTGGAAATACCCAATTGTGGATTGGAGAGTGGATGTAGGATTGGTTATAATCCGAACCACCATAAATTACTTGTGTCTATCTTTCTTTCCCTATCTTTTTTCATCTAAAATTTTAGTTTCCCACCAATTCAACCTCCTTCTTAGTGCATAAAGGCAAACAAGGACTAATTTGTGGTTCTCTTAGAATTCTATAAGGATTAGAGAGAATACTCTCCTTAACTTATGGATGTTTACTTTACTTGCTTTCTTAATTTTTCCATGCATTCATAACTATGTCATGTTCATGCATTTTAATTTCATTTATGAAATTAATTTTTAAGTCAAATTAAATTTAGGTGCTATATTTAGATTATTTAAAATAAAAAACCTGGTCCCTAAACTCAACCTGATTCAAAGACTAGTAATTTTATCTTTGGATAAATTAATTAAAATTAATGGATTTAAATCACAAATTGATTTTTCCTTAATTTTTCCATTTTTAAAAATAAATTAGGGTGGTGACTCCCAAATCATTTTAAAAAATCAAAAATTAATGTTCTGAACAATAGCGGTTCCAATAGTGAGCACCGAATTTCAAACCTTAACTTCCTTAAAAATTGCTTTGCCTTTTCCTTAAGGCATTCCTTAAGTGAGGGAGGGGAGTTCAAGCAAAGTCTCATATTAAGTGGCCATTTTGAAACCATATTTGAGTGGATCCTACTACTCGATTGTGGGAAGTCGACCCGAATTTATGTTTTCCTATGTAAAAACTATGAACTTGAATATTCAAATTGGTCAAAATAGGGAATAGATTAATGACAACTCAAAACTCAAAATAATCTCCATGCTAAGGAAATTGAGACAAGAAATGGATTATCCCATATTGGAAAAATATAAAATTGTAAAAGGGTATATATTAAAAGGCTCATCCTTTAAATGCTAAGTATGTAGCCAATAAGGCTCTATTTTGCACATACAGGCGTAGAAGGGTGCAAATCTATGATCCAAACTAAGATTCAATGTGCAGGTACATGTCCTATGTACATGAATGAGTTAGCCCATGCCTGTTTAATTTTGCATTTTTTTACTTTGTGATTGTGTTCATTTTTTTTTTTTAACAAAATGCCTATTTTAGTGTCAAACAGACAATTAGAATTCTTTTTTCTTTTTTATGTTTGGTGTTCATTTGTTTTTACCATACGCTTATTTTAATGTCAAGTAGATGTCCCATATTCAATTATTTTTACTCCATAATCGTGTTAGATACTACCAGCCACCTAATCTAATATAGGCAGATGTCCAATTTGCATTCTTTTTCTTTAATCATATTGATAGTTCAACATCTTCATTTTTCTAACAACAACAAATATAAAAATAAAATAAATATGATAAACAATTAGCTAAAACATCAACCCAAAAAGGCAAAAGTTGTTTTATTTAAGTTTTAATTCTCTTAATCATATCAATGGATTAAGATCTTCACTTTTTTAATAGCAAAAAATATAAAAATCAAAATGAATATGACAAAACCAATTCAAACAATAACCCAAAAAAGCAAAAGAATGGTGGTGTGCGAGTTCAGTATAAGCAGTTTCGACGCCAGCAAGAAAACCTTCATTGATGGGTTGGCATTGTGGTTGTGGGTTAGACAAAGGTGAGTAAATTATAGAAAGGTAAGTAAGAGAGAGAGCTATGAGAAAGATGGATTTGTGAGAGACAGAGGGAAAGAAAATGAAGGATTTAAACTAAAAAGGAAATAAAATTTCAAAGAATGAAAGAATCATTTAAAAAAAAATGAAAGAATCAGCTTAAGAGGGTAAAGGTTGATTCAGGCTACCAAGTAATAAATTTTGATAAAAAATAAAAATGATATAAAAATTGAGAGATATAATGGTTATAAACGTTGTTTTATTTATAAACTAGATGCATTATAGAACGATTCATATATCTATTTATTATTTTTTAACCGGCCCATTATATTTTTTTTATATTAGAATTCAACATTATCAAAAAATAATATTTAGATGTTTTAAAAAATAATAATAACTGTTCATATATATATTAAAATGTTTCAAAAATATAAGTTAAATAAAAAATATATATACGCATTCCTTGATAAGCATGTATCTTGACTTGATCTCATCCCATCTAATTAGAGATTCATTAGCACTTAATCAGGGATTTAATTACTGTTGATTTTCCCAGATTTGTAGGAATTAATGTATCCATACATTGTATAAATATACACAACTAATAGAAGGAAAGGGGTGAATCAAATTACCATCATATTCTGCGTCTGTTCATGGTATCAGAGCCTCATACTCAAATTTAGGTTCTGTGATTTCTTCTTCTCTTTGTCCCTCTGTCCAAATGGCTACCACGAGTTCTGCAACAGCACTGTCCACATCAATCCCATCTATACAAAATCATGTCACCATCAAATTAACTTCTTCCAACTATCTCTTATGGAAGACGCAAATCACTCCTCTTCTTCATGGCCAACAACTTTATCATCATGTCGATGGATCCGTTGATCCTCCACCAAAATCTATTGATAACAAACCTAACCCAGCTTATTTCGATTGGTTTATCCAAGATCAGACTGTTCTTGGATGGATACTGAGTTCTCTCTCTGAATCGGTTCTGTCCAAGGTTGTTGGTGTTACAACAGCATGTGAAGCTTGGTCCCGTCTGAAAACTCAGTATGCATCTGGTTCAAAAACTCAAATCAGAACTCTTAAAACTTCTCTCCATGCCTTAGCAAAAGGCTCTGATTCTGTTCCTATTTATATGAGTCATGCGAAGCAGATTTATGATCAATTGTTGGCGTTAGATGCAGCTGTGTCTGAGGATGATCTTATTGATTATATTCTTCGAGGTCTTGGAGCTGAATATCGACCTTTTATGCGAAATATTGAGGCTCGTCTTGCCTCTATTTCGTTTGATGATCTGTTAGGTTTGCTTCTTTCAGAAGAGATGCAGCTCCAAATTTCTGAACCTGCTGTTAATACCCCAGCCGTAGCACACTATAGCAACTATGCTTCCTATCGGGGTAACTCAAGGGGTCGTGGACGTGGTGGTCGACGTGGTGGACAGTCCAATAATGCTGGACGAGGGCGTACTTCCTCAAATTCTGAGAATTTTACTCCTGTTTGCTATAATTGTGGAGGGCAAGGTCACACATCCAATATCTGTTCTAGTCCAAAATACAATCGCCAAAATTCAAAACCAGTGAGCAATTTTTCTTCTTCTCCATCTGGTACATCTCAACCATGGATCGTTGATAGCGGAGCAACTCATCACTTGACATCCGAATTGGAAAATCTAGGGATTCATTCAGAGTATTCTGGCACCGATGAAGTTGCTCTCACAAATGGTAAAAGCTTACCTATTTCTCATACTGACACTACTCATATTTCTTTGAACTCTCATGATTTTTTCTTGGATAATATCTTACATGTTCCCTTGTCTAAAACAAATTTATTATCTGTTCGTCAATTTTCAATTTCAAATGATGTCTCACTTGAGTTCTTTCCTAATTTTTTTGTGATAAAGGATCTTCAGTCGAAGCAAATTCTACACAAGGGGCACGTTGGAGATGGTCTCTATACTTTGGCGTCCAAAACAGCCACACTAGCTTGCAATTTAGTTTCTTTATCTACTTGGCATGCCCGGTTGGGCCATGCTTGTTCTAAAACTGTTTCTAAGATTTTATCTTTGAATAAAATAAATGCTTCTAATAAAATGGTCAAATCTTTGTGTGAGACTTGCTGTGTTAGTAAATCCCATAAGCTTCCATTCTCTAATTCGACCTTTGTTGCTACGGAGCCATTCAAGTTAATTTGTTCTGACTTATGGGGTCCTGCCCCTATTGCTACAACTGATGGTTGCTTGTATTATGTGTTGTTTTTTTATCATTTTACCAAATATTCATGGATATATTTTCTTCGAAAGAAATCGGATGTTTTTTCATGTTTTGTCAAGTTCCGGAATACTGTCGAAAAATTTTTTAGCAAACCCATCAAACAATTTCAATCCAACTGGGGTGGGGAATTTCAAGCTCTTCAACATTATTTAGCTGACAATGGGATTGTACAATGGAGTTCTTGTCCGCACACCCCAGAACAAAATGGATGTGCGGAAAGAAAACATAGGCATATTACTGAAACTGGGAGAGCTTATTTATTTCATGCATCTGTACCAACCAAATATTGGGATCATGCCTTTGCCACTGCTGTTTATACAATTAATAGACTGCCTACTCCCAATCTGAACCATAAATCACCCTATCAAATGATTTTTCAACGTATTCCGGACTATGATTTTTTTCGTGTTTTTGGGTGTTGTTGTTATCCATGGTTAAAACCTTACACCAAGAATAAGCTTGAACCACGTTCTACTAAGTGTGTCTTCTTTGGGTATAATCTTCTTCATAAGGGATATAAGTGCCTGTCCTTATCTACAAATAAAATTTTCTACTCACGCCATGTTTTATTTGATGAACAGGATTTTCCATTCAAAGATAGTGATGGTTGCTCCTCTATCCTTGGCACACCACCTCCATTTCAGATTATTTCACCATTGCTCCGACCGCGTTCTTCCACATCTGGCTCCACAACGATACCTTTGCCTCCTCCTCTTCTTGATAATACAAATCAGACACTGCCAGACACTGCGGTTTCATCACATATACCGCTAAATAATACTATCCATGATCAAAGTCACTCAGCTCCACAAGAAACCATCGACCATCAATCCTCTGCTATAGTCTTACCAACTCAATCACAGCCTCCTGTTTCTACCAATCAACATCCGATGATTACGCGGTCCAAAACTGGAAATTTGAAGCCTAAAATTTATAATTCTGTGGTTTCTATGGATACACCAACTACTTTCACTGAAGCTGTCAAACATTCAGTTTGGAGGGAAGCTATGTCAGCTGAAATTGATGCACTTATGTCCAATGGCACTTGGGACTTGGTTCCTCGCTCGTGTGCTCCAAACGTTATAGGTTGTAAGTGGATCTTTCGTATAAAAACAAAGTCAGATGGTTCAATTGATCGCTACAAGGCTCGCTTAGTGGCCAAGGGCTTCCATCAACGACCGGGTCTTGATTACATTGAGACATTTAGTCCGGTAATTAAACCAGCTACAGTACGCTTGGTTCTTTCCATTGCTACTCATAATCATTGGAGCATTCGTCAATTGGATGTTTCAAATGCTTTCTTACATGGAACTCTTGAGGAACCCGTGTTTATGGAGCAACCGCAAGGATTCATTGACACCTCCAAACCAGACTGTGTGTGTGCTCTAAAGAAATCTCTTTACGGCCTCAAGCAAGCTCCACGAGCTTGGTATTTTTGTCTCACGAAGGCTTTGCAGGACATCGGGTTCCAAGGTTCCAAGGCTGATAGTTCACTATTTATTTACTCCTCTCATTCTGAACTTGCTTACTGTCTGGTTTATGTCGATGATTTAATCTTAACAGGCTCCACTTCATCACTTCTTCATCGTCTCATCAAGCAACTCAGTTGCAAAATTGCTCTCAAAGATCTGGGTGTACTGCATTATTTTCTCGGCGTCGAGGCATCTTACAACTCTGCGGGTCTTCATTTATCACAAACCAAATATATTGGTGAACTTCTCCGTAAGGCCAACATGCATGACGCCACTGCTGTGAGTACTCCTGCTACTCCTCAATTATCCGTCTATCAAGAGTGTGGTCAAAATTTTGAAGACTCCAAATTATATCGTCAAATTGTGGGTATGTTGCAATATCTCGCCTTAACTAGGCCTGATATTACTATGGCAGTCAACAAAATGTCTCAATTTATGCACTCCCCTTCTGTCCAACAATGGCAAGCGGTAAAACGAATTCTTCGCTACTTACGTGGCACAGCTGATTATGGTTTACTCCTTCGTTCCTCCATTGCTCCTCAACTTTTTGCGTTTAGTGATGCGGATTGGGGAGGTGACAAACTTGATCGGAAAAGCACCTCTGCATATGCTGTGTTTCATGGTTCTAATTTAATATCCTGGTGCTCCAAAAAGCAAAGAACTGTAGCCCACTCCAGCACTGATTCTGAATACCGGGCATTGGCGACTGCTGCTTCTGAAATTTATTGGTTACAAGGACTGCTCACTGAACTCAAGCAACAATCATCCGTTGTTCCTCGCATTTGGTGTGATAACGTTTCTGCCACTTATTTGGCAGCCAATCCGGTCTTTCATTCTCGATCTAAGCACCTTGAACTTGATTTTCACTTCATTCGTGATCAAGTTCGAAAGAAACAACTCCAAATTTCTTATATTCCTACGACAGATCAACTTGCTGATTTACTTACTAAACCACTGTCCAAAGCTCGCTTTCTTGATCTTAAGTTCAAACTGAAGGTTGTTCCTCCCATCAGTTTGCGGGGGGGTGATAAGCATGTATCTTGACTTGATCTCATCCCATCTAATTAGAGATTCATTAGCACTTAATCAGGGATTTAATTACTGTTGATTTTCCCAAATTTGTAGGAATTAATGTATCCATACATTGTATAAATATACACAACTAATAGAAGGAAAGGGGTGAATCAAATTACCATCATATTCTGCGTCTGTTCATTCCTATCAAATCAATTTTCAGCAGCCAAATCCATTTTTTGAATCTCTGAAAATGGGTAAAAGAGATACAAATTAGGGTAAATTAACTCCATCACTAATTGGGTTACTTCTCAAGTATTAGCAAGAGGTCTCTCTCCTACTTGGATTACTATTAGATCTCATAGGCTTGACCAACTATTGTATCTAGGTTGTGGATCTCATATTATTGGGTAATCAAAGTTGTGGATCTCATATTATTGGGTAATCAAAGTTATCTCATTGCTACAAAAAAAAAAAAAAAAAAAAAAAAAAAAAAAAAAAAGGCAACTAAAAATCAATTTTGAAAGAAACTAATTTTTGGCTCTAAAAGGTCAATTTTGCTTCTTGATAGCATTTTTGGAATTCAAAAGTGTGTCCTAGCTAAATAAATAGGGCTAGAGTATGGGATTTGGAGATACCAAACCATACTGAAAATGTAAATGGAAAAATATTTATAGACTGTTTGACTTTCTCCAAACCGAACCATATCGAACCGTCTCAATCTGAAGAGCTAAAACTAAAACCGATTTAAAGGATTTCTATGTGTGTGTGTGTGTATATATATATATATATATATATAAAATTAACAACATATTTAATTTTTATTAATTATAAAATTTCATTTTCAAATTGTTGATTTCAGATCTATATTCTTATTTTTTTTTTAATGTCTATTCCATTTTTATTTTAACTTGGTGGATTGTATTTAAATGTATTTTATTACACATTATGTAGTTTAATTTTTATTTTAGCTTAGTGGATTATAAATAAATTTCTTTAATTATATACTATATAGTTTGATTTTTATTTTTCTTATACGTACTGATTTTAATTATGAGTTTAAGTTAGAAAAATATATATTTTTAATTATTTAAAAATAAAAAATTTATGAATCTTCATTTCATTCTGTCCCATTCCATACTGAACCATCCGATTAGACTTGAATTTCTATCCCAAACTGTCTTGAAAATCATAACAGTTTGGTATATAATTTTTTTTCTCATGGTTCAGTTTTATATTCTATTTTAGAAATCTCTAAAGTTCATTTCGCTTCAATTCTAAAAATTTTCAAAATTTTGAATTCCTCCAAACCATATTCAGTCTTAACACAAGACCCAAAAACACTAAAACTTAAAATTTTCTCTTAAAAGTTTTGATTTAATGGTCACTTAGAAACCCAACAAAGTTACATTTGGTTGGCATGACAGGACAACCACAAACTGTACAAGACAGAATACCACAAGACAAGACAAAATAAAATTTTATTTTGTTTAGTATTTGAAACAACTGAAACTAAAACTAGACATATTATAAAAATGACAATAATGCCTATATGAACTAAATATTTAAATTTTTAATAAAAAATCAGTCTAATAAATATTTAAAAATGTTAAAAATCAAAATGTTTTAACGTATTAAATATTTATATATACTATTTAATCAATAAACATATTAAATTATAAAAATATCAAATATTTATTATCAAACATAATATTTTTAAATAAAATATAAATAATTATAAGAAATTAGAAATAAAATATAAAAATAAAAAATTGATTAATACACATTAAATTAAAAATTAAAAATGAAATATACATATTGATTCTATTATTTGGTTTAAGATATTTTAGAAAAATGAATTTTGCAAGCCTATTAAAAAAATATTTTCATTTTATATTTAGTAACTAAGCATTACAAAAAGTTATTTAGAAGAAAAAAAAATATTCATTCTACATAACTATAATAAAAAAATTCATAAAAAATATTAAAAATGAAATAAAACTAAAAAAATAAATTAAAAAATAAAACTAAAAAAAAAAGTTTATATTTATGTGAGGATAGTTTTAGAAATAG
The DNA here is from genome assembly GCA_947687605.1 of Reutealis trisperma. Classification (NCBI taxonomy): domain Eukaryota; kingdom Viridiplantae; phylum Streptophyta; class Magnoliopsida; order Malpighiales; family Euphorbiaceae; genus Reutealis; species Reutealis trisperma. The sequence goes on along the minus strand of CANTUT010000256.1, from coordinate 366,114 downwards.
AGTTCTAAATTTCAATTTTCAAATAGAGACAAACTTATCCTTCCTATATATGGAGGACTCAAATTGAGTGATGGGACTAGATAAAATTTAGTTTTTTTAGTCATTGTAATATTAAAAACTTACTAAACACTATATTAGATATTTTAATAGTGTCTTGTCCAGTCCTTAGATATGAACCAAACGCAACATAATAATACAAAACTTGTAATCACGGGTTCCTAAAGTCTCTATGATAATGTCATTTTCTTACTTCAAAAAAAAAAATCTTCTTTTCTGGATGTTCTCCACTTCAAATTTCATTAAAAAAAATTTGAACTTCCATAAAATCTTTTAAACTTCAAAGCATTTGAGTTAGAAAATTTTACCGTAATTGAGCGACCAATAATTTTATACAAATACTTGAAATACTATTAATAATACAATCAATTATTTATTATCCTCAAAATTTTGGATGAGAACTTTTTGATTCAACAAAATCTTTATTTTATAATAAAGAATATAAAACAATAAATTATCAAATGGGTTGCTGATTTCTCGTTAATTGCATAACATGATGAGATGATCCTTAAAAAAAACTAAATTGTAGTATACCATTACCATTAACCCATGGAATTAATATAACACGCGCGCTCTCTTTTCCTTTTTCTTTTTTTTTTAATTGGAATTTCTATCCAAGTTTGTCTCAAGGCAAAACCTATATGTGAAATCAAATGAAAAGAATAAGAAGATGATGATCAATAGAGAAGGAGGGAGATCCAATTGCTGGAAGAGATAGAAAATGCAAAGATTATGTATTTTTTTACACATGAATTTAACATATTAAAGTATAACTTAATAGTAAGTACATATATAATTTAGACAAAAAACTCAAGTTCGATTCTCCTTTCACATACTAAAAAAAAAAAGAAAAAAAAAAAAGACAAGATCTTATTGAATTTTTACTTTAAATTGAAGGTTGATGTAAGCCTTTTGTCATATCCCACTTTTGGGATATAACCAGGGTATGTATCGACCGTTTTGCCTGAGTTTTTGAAAGTTTGTTATATTATTTACCCATTATACTTATATTAATAGAAATTAGTACTAAATCAGTACTAAATCACCCGATACATATTGATATGACTATTATTTAGCAATATGGGCGTGACATATCAATAAAAAAATATTATTATTATATTTTTATTTTATTAATATAAATTATAAATATATTGTTTAAAATATATTATTGTATATTTGTTCTATTTTATTAATATAAATTATTGGGATATTGTTTTTTACATTATTTGTATTTCAATATGTTTAGAATATTATTGATAATTTTTTACAAAATTCATTTTTTTGTATAAATTTTTTATTTGTGAGTGTAAATTATTGAATGAATTTTACAATTTGACTATGTTTTGTTTTTATATATTTATTTTCAAAAATTTAAATAATGGCTTTGTATAAATTCTAAATGAGTTTAATAACAGATACGACAATTCAGATCCTCCCCAATACTCTTTTTGTTGGTGATTAATTAATATTATGGTATATTTATTTTTTTAATTTTACTTTATTTACTTGAAATAGGGAGTTTTATTTTTTATCATCTTATTCATCTTGAATAAGGTGATTTTTTTCTCTCATTACTTAATAAAATAAGATTAATTTATTATTATTAGTTATGTAATTTGAATTTAATTTATTGTTATTATTTATGTAAATTAAATTTTTCTAGGCACAATTATGCTCATTTAAGTGTTAATTAATTTAATATATTACATTTTAGACGTCATATTTCATTTCTTATTAAATTATATCAGTTTGCTAATCAATTTTGAAAATTCACGGCAGCGGCGGCCAATTCAAGCATATTCAATCTAATTTCATTACACTGATTTCGATATTGATGCAATATGATAAATAAAATCATTATCTAATACTTTGGATATGACGATCATAGGATATGGGTAGGCACAAAGCCGCTGAAAACCCATAGAACCCAGATAATACCTCCAATCTACTAAAATCCGGCATAGAGCTATATATATATATATATTATATCCTAGAATCACGATATACACATAACAACACTTCTATTTTCCTCCTTATAATCTCACCTTCATTAAAGGAAAATTTTCAAGTCCCCCCAATAGTCAACATAATATAGTATGGACACATTTAAATTATGTACAACTTTTTTTTATACAAACCAGCATCCTAAAATATCGTTATACACATAGAGCATCCAAGCAAAAGCTAACCAAATATTTACATATAGACATTATTTATATATTTGTCCAAAATGAAATTTTTACTTCAGCTTCAATTATAGCTTCAAGTGAAGAAGAAACTTGAGCTTTACTTGACAACTTCTAATTTCCTATAAAAATTTTGGTGAATGGGGTGAGTATAAAACCAAGTGAGTAAGAAATATACTATCATACATTACTGAGCTAGGTAACCAATGTTAATTAACAAGGATAATACTTATTGTACATATTATCACATACTTTAGATGTTTATCTCATAACTAAGTAATACTTGGAAAGCAAATCTCATAGCAAAAGAGAAATCTATAGATAATCATATAACAAATTTACAATAGTAATTAGCTCAAATTTTATAAAAGCATAACTCATAATTTTAAAATAGAAACTTCCTATGAACTAGTAATATGTAACTCATACATGCAAAATAGAAACTTTACTCATAATCTGAAGATGAAACTCATATTTTGCAACTCATTTTAGGAATTAAAATTCAAGAAATAATTCATAAAAACTTTATAAAGATTCATAATAAAATTAACTCACTATATAATCATACAAGGTATATAAAAGCTTCTTGTAATCTTGTAATTCATAGTAAATATTATAAAAACTATATAATTTTCTTGTGATAAAACATGCAAAACTGAGAACAGAAATCAACTCATAATCTCGTAATAGGCTCATAATATTTCTCATGATAAGACTAATCAGGTCTCATGACTAGGAATTTATACTCTTTCTAGTAAGAGGTCAGATGTTATACCCCATCCGTGGGTGCAATGTGCACAATGTCCAATGATTTACCCCTCATCAGTTAAAGGATTTCTGCTCATTCAAAATTACAATAATCATATAATAAAATCAATATAAGCTTGTAATAAATACAATATACATCAAATTAGTCTCATAATAAATACTTATAATCAATACATTTCAATACTTGTAATTCATTAAATATTCTAGTAATCTCGTAGTCTTATAATATTAATAAATCTAATAATACATCATCAAAACTTGAAACTTATAAATCATTTTAGAAAACTTATAGTCTAGTAATAAAATATTAAGTAAAATATATAGTTTTCTTACAGAAATATTGTTGAACATATAGAAATACTCAAATACAATATAGATGGATGATTGAATAAAATTCACATATACAACAGTTGGAATTTACAATAGAACTCATAGTCAATATGAAGTTCTAGTCATATTAAAATGCATTTCCAATGTGGTTAACAAAGAATAATGGCTCACGATTTCAAATAGCAAAAATAATAGTATATTAATCACTCACCTCTTGCACACAACTCTTCTATGCCCTTCTCTCCTTTCACACTTCAATCACGGATGTCCTTAACTCATGGGTTTTCACTTCCTTGATGTCTTCTTTGTACTTTTACACTCACACAAACATACCCAAGTAAATCAATTATAGTGGAATTTAAACATTAAGCTTTAAATTTCTACTTATAACCTAATATTATTTCCTAACCTAGTAGGGTTATCTCTACAATATCTTAAGCTACACTTATCCAAATGTTATGATTCTTTTTCCATGATAAAACTGGCATACAAGATTATAACATATCCAAAATTCAAATCCATATAAGCTTTACATGATTAATGGTGAATGTCTAAATTCTTCCCTGATCCTATGCAGGTGACAGACTAACCTCTACTCATTATATTGATTATAACTCACAACGTACACATCCAATAACAAAATAACTTTTATAAGATTAACTAAACATTATGAACCCTTAAATTGGCACCTCTAGACAACTGGCACTCGATTACGAACCCATAGAATCAAATCAGACTTAAATCATATCTGAAACAGGTGAGAACGAAGTAAAAAAAGGCGTACAAAGGCACGGGGACCACACAAGGCGGTTTGTGATCGCACAGACCCTGTGCAAAACTACACAGAGGTTGTGCGAAACCACATAGGCTCTATGCAGAACCGTACAGGTCCTGTGTGGTTACACTATGCTCGCGTGGGTCTAGTGCGGTCCAGAAGCCTCCATGTGCAGTCCCGAAGCGTCTTATGCGGTTTTGTGCATTGGGAAGCAAATCCCACATTGAAAATTCATCATTTTTGCTCTCAACTCTTTCTCTATAATAGCAATACCCCCTACCTCATTTACACACTCAGAATTGCTTAATCAAATTAATTGATTTCGAAGCAATAACCTCTTAACCTCTTGGTTTGCTTGATTAGCCTTTGCATCAAGTGAACCATCTCCACAAGTTTGGTCCAAAAGGAATGAACTTTTAGTTTAATTTTTTTATCTGGGTGGTCATTTCAAGGTAGCCCTCCTCAAATCAGTCCGAAGAGGTCTCGAATATGCTATTTGAGTCGCCATTCGAAGATTGTTGTTCCCCCGAGCCGAAAAGGTGGAATTGCAATTCGGTTGTCCACTTCATCCACCCCACATCCCAAATCTTATCCTCATAAGGTAATTATTTTCTTATTTTCTTACTTTGTTTTGTTTTAGTGTTTCTTTCGCTTTATATTGCTCTATTTGTTTGCTTTGTTATTTTTTCTTTAGGATTGCTTAGTTTATTCTTTTTCATTTATTATTTCTTTGCTTGGCATTTTTTATCATTTTCTTTCATTATTTAAAGGCATGTTGATTAGAATCTGATTTAGTTAACTAGATAAATAATTTGAATTGATGCATCAACTTGTTAATTAAAACCTAACCTAATTAACAACTCGGTAATCAATCAATAATTCTGCTTATTTAATCAATCAACCCACCTTTTAATTAATGAACTGAAATATGATAAAATGGCTAGACTAAACTAATCCCTTCGCAAGAAGGGTGAACTACGTGAATTTTTTTTTTCCTATTCAAAGGGATATGTAAGCATACTCATTTAAAGCATCAAATCCAATTTAAATAAAATATAACCTTTCTTTTGTATGCCACTTTATGAATTAGTTCTTTTCTTTGTGATATTTGCTTTTAATTTGTTTTCTTTATTATAATATTGATGTTGTCTTTCTTTTGTAGTATTTTCTTTAGTAGTTATTTTGGGGAATGTATGACTTCTCTAAAGCCCATAAGGGCTAGAGGAAGTATCACCTATTTTTAGTTTTGAATTGTAAAGTTAATTATTTTATTTGCTTTATTGCTTTGAATGAATGTTTATTTATTTGTTTATGCATTATGTAAATTAGTCATGAAATTTATTTTAAGTCATTTTGTATTAAATTTGCCAAACTAATCATTTTTTTAAATAAACCAAAAACCTAGTCCCTGAATCCTCTTTAGTTTCGAGGCTAGTGATCTTTTTCCTTTGGGATATTAATTAGAGTCAAATTGATTTTTTCCCTTAATCTTTTCTCAAATAAAATAAAATTAAGATGGCGACTCTTTTCAAAAATCAACCAATCTGAACCCAAGGGTTCCATTGTGAGTTCGAACCCAAATGAGCCTTTCAATTCCACTTAGCGGATCGGACCGGTGCTCGGGCGAGGCCTCACAAATATATAAATAAACATTTCATATGTTTTAAGTTTTACCCAGTTCTGTTTTTAAAGTCCTCAAACTAGGGCCCAAATCTCAGGCTAGAGACCATACTTGGGTGCAGGGTTAGTCTTGGTTCAGGCTCTATATCTCCTAAGATGTTTCAAATTTGGTCAAGCCATTTAACAAGCATATATTAGATTATCTACAACTTTCTATTTTTATCTAAGACTAAATTTGGACTCCAAGGACCCTGAATTAGAGCCTCTAGTTTTAGCAGTTAACTCCTCACTAAACCATACCATAGTTTTTCTTCAGTGCCCTTTGTTCCGATCACCTCTACTTTAATCCCCCTTACCTAAACACCTATAGTTCTACTCCTTTATTCCATCCTTACCTCAAACAACCATCTCTCCTTCATTACTTCTTCAAACCAAATCCATAAATCAAGCAATAGGTAGAATTTTATAAAGAAAACATAACATATTTAAGTAAAAGCATGAAACCAATAAGTTTAATTCTTGAACTCACCTCAAGTTTAGCCTTCTTTCTTCCTCTCCTCCTTCTCCCATTGTTGTCATCCTTTAGAGCTATCACGCCTCGAATCCGAGGGCACGTGACCTGCACTAGGATACAGGTGATACATGTGGCTGCTAGTACTCAGAGTGAACCTGACCTCACACTAAATGACAAAACTATAATATAATAAGTCTATGAGCCCACACGTTAAATAGATCTAAACTAACATCAATTTAAATTAAGCCATATTGGGCTAACATCTAACTCATCTCAACATATTAAATATCATATAATTAGTTTCTGCTTAATAAACAACTTAACAGTCAAATCAAATCACTAAATCATCAAATACTAATTAAATTTAATAAACATAACTCAAAATATATAGAAATTCAAGAGTTTCAGGTTTACCCTCATAAAATTTGATTGAACGAATATCGAGAATTGCACCAAAAGGACAAGATAGAGGTGCTGGATTTAGGTTTATATGTCATCCCACGTGCTGCAGCCAGAGAGTCGCCAATTGGCCACACACCGCCGTTGCCGATGGCTAATCAGGGTGATCTTAAGATCATTATGTCCCATCCCAATTTCAGAAATATGATGGTCCTAGAATATGGGGAGACATAAAGTCACCCACACTCGTAGAATCCACTCGTGAACATATAAACATTGCCTATGATCATACCAAAACCTCATGCATTAACTTAATTATCTAATAATAAGGAAAACTTTGACTAGCGGAAGCATAGTATTAAAATACTTTAAACATAATCCATATGAAAAGAACATTTAAGACTCCCAAATAAATTAACACATAGATAACATTCAATAAATAAAATTTCTGGAGTATCTAAAAAGACTTTTCAAATCACAGTATGCTAATGAACTTGGACAAGAAAAATTCCTAAGCGGAGTAGAATTGCTTGAGCCATCACCTTACCTCCTCATAATACTCACCTAAAAACACACAAGGAAAAATGAATGAGATGGATGATCTTAATGAGTAAATAATAAGACTTGAAAAATAATACCTATCCCTTTATAAGGGTTCATAGATCATGGTTCATAGTTCGCAAATTAACAAGGTTCACAAATATCAAACTTATAACCTGTAACATATAAAGTGAAGGTTGCTGCCTTGTCTACTTATAGCATAAATATAGAGTAAAGGCTATTGCCTTGTCCGCTCATAACATAAATATAGAGTGAAAGCTGCTACCTTGTCCACTCATAACATAATATAGAGTGAAGGTTGCTGCCTTATCCACTCGTAACACAAATATAGAGTGAAGACTGCTACCTTGCTCACTCGTAACATAAAGGAGAGGTAACAGTAGCATTGAAGAATGCAATCACATGTAATACAATAACAATAGATGTTTAGCTTATTGAATAAAAGATAAATAACAGTGTGGTTCTAGAAAGAAAGTAAGATAAGGTAACGATCACAAAGGTTTTTATTATCATGGAATAAATAATAATAGTTTCAGATCAATTGTCCTTTGGCAATCCAAACTTAACAAAGCATTCATATAATTATAATTTAGGATAGAAAGGAACTTAGGTTTCAAGAATCTTAAAGGTTTACATATCATGATATCACATACTTGTAACATAAACACAATGTTTACCCACCTTGTGGTCCCTTTACTCTTAGTACTTATAGCCCTTTAAACTTCTACTACTCCTCAAGCTCTAACATAATATTTAATTCAATACTTAGCATTTGCTTAATCATTTTGCTATCCTATCCCATAACTACCCCATGCACATATAACATTCACATAAACTTGGAGTTGCATTTAGAAGTGCACTCATCACTTGCACATAACATGTTCACTTTTAAAGTCTTGCACATTTAGCCTTCATAGGCTCACATAAAATCACATTATAACTCATACTATGACTTTCCTAAAGTCAAACACAATATATCATGATCTTAATATCAATTCCATTTAGTATTCAACTTAGTACACTTAACACTTTATATATATATCAACTTAACGCGTAACCTTGCAGAGTCATGTTTATCTCTTTTGAGCAAATCATACCATCCATCTCATAGTCAATTCAAGATCATTAATTCACTATTAACATATCATAAGACTTATTTTACTTGTCACTTAATCATATACACATATTAATCATAACATGTAATAGGGGTAGTAAATCCTAAGTAGGCCGAATTCCTTTAGTCTTTGGTCTATAGTCACTCCTTCAACTAACATGCAATTTAATTATTTATTATTCATGTATACATGTCAATAATCATTAAAATATATCATTCAAAAATTATAGACATTAATTTTCTTACTTTTCAAACATATACAAATTGGCACCCCTCCCCCCCTCTCCCCTTTTAAATTTATGCATGAAAATTCTAACTTTAAGTTTTAGGGTTCACCTTTGGTGGATGTGCAATAAAAGAATTGTGTTTTTCGTGAAAAATCAGTTTCTCCTTCAAAATAATCACTTAGGCCAAATTTAATTAAAAGAAAAACAATAAATTGACAGGCCAAAATAGTTTTCTCATGATTAATTTCATAAAAACCAAATATTAAATTGAAATGAGAGAAAAACTTATGAAAACGGTCACGAAATCACAAAGTTTAAAGGCACCTTATGAATTTCGGTTGAGAGAATTTTTCTATAAAAATTATGAAGAATAACATAATAGTGGCTGCTACTATAGGGATTGCCGAAATTTAGCTATATATATGTAGGGTTTTGGCAAGATTACAAGTTTGCTCTTAATGAGTTAGGTTATGAGTATTTTGGTGTAGTAGACTTTTAAAAAATTGGGACTTTTATTTAATTTATGGGATGATTATAGGTAATTAAAAATAAAATATTTTACTTATTATTTTCATTGAAATTTCCCCTAAAATATTTATTTAAAAATATTTTTAAAATGCTCATAAAAATTATTTTATACTTAAAAATCGCTTTGTGCATGAAAATTCAATTTATGTGCAATAAATTTTTTTATGCTTACGTACATCATATAAATCACTTATTTCACCATAATAATTCATATTATGCATATTAGAGCTAATCTAACATGCCACATACTCATCAATCACATAACATATGAATTTTCATAAAAGCACATACTTAGTCTTAATAGTTCTGAATTCAAGTAATTTTCACGGAAACTCCTAGGATGGGTGTGGGTTGTTACACATTAGGTTCGCCTCGATGCCAGGATCATGAAAATTAGCACCACTCACAGCCGTTTCGCTAGAAAATGCCTTGAATGCTCCGGCCTCAAATACTTTAATCTCTACCTCCAACGACATCCAGGAAACGAGACAGGTACTAATCAAAAGCTCTGGAGACAAGGATTCGAACAGCACCGGTCTCGCTCGATTTGGCAGCTAAAATCAGTTGAAAAATTAATTTGAAGTTTTGACCACTGGATTCCCCTCTCTCCTTGCCATGCCATCGTCTGATGTCTGATCATAGTGTAGCCACTACCTTTGAAGTCACCGAAAGTCGTGCATCGCTGACTGGAGGTCCACCATCAGCAGCCTCTGCCTCCCTCTCTCTCTCTCTCTCTCTACCTTTCTATTTGTTTCTACGCCTCCTCACCAACATATAGCCATTTGATTGGCTGCTTGCCCAACCAATATGATGCTGAAGCCCCTAATCACATCTTCTTCTCTTTTTTTTTTTTAAAACATATATATATATATATATATATATATATATATATATATATATATATACACACACTCTAATTCAATGTTAATAATAATAATAATAATAATAATAATAATAATAATAATAATAATAATAATAATAAATAATTACTTAAGAATTATAAGCAAAAATCTCAAATTTTCCAAATAAATTTTCTTAAATTAATTAAACATAATAATAATTATAATTATTATAATGATAATAATAAATTTTCTTAAATAATAATTATAATGATAACGAAATTCCAAAACTTTCAATTAAAATCTATATAATTAACAATATATTTTAAATTAATTGAACACAATATTAACTTCTAGAAATTCTTAAAAATTAATATTCAATATCAAAACATAAATTCTAAAAATAAACATTATAATAATTTCATAATTAATTATATAAATACTTCCTTCAATTAAATACACATATTTAATATTTGAATAAAATTATGATTAATGATACATTTTCAAATCATAAGAAATTATATATGTAAAATTAAATAAAAACAAAAATTTTAATTATACTTTAATAAAAAATAATAAAATAATATATTTTCATACAAAATAATATTTTATAAAATAAATAAAAATTTGGGTTATTACAAAAGCCTTTTGAATTGTTTATTTTTATGTATCTAAGCTAAATGGTCAACTTGTGAGTAAGTGACTTGAACTTATCCTATATGTATATTTTCTTTTCCTTTTTTTTTTACTAAAATTAGAAATTTTAATTCATTATTTTCAATTGCAAAATCTCAGCAGCTAATTTCAAAATTAATTAATTTAATTAATTTTAATTTAATTGTTTTAAATCAAAAGTCAAAGGTAATGATTATATATTACCTCTAAATATTAAAATTGCTACTTTCTTAAACTTAATTACACTAAATCATCAAATTTTTATCTATTAATATTTTTAATTTAATTTTTAAGGTTTAAGACTATAACTAATTATTTTCTTATCCAATTCTCCTGAAGCATAACCTGGAAAAAATCACAGAACTGAAATTTATCAGTTTCGCTTTTAGCGTACTGATTTTGCTTAAATATTTTATACGCTCAATTATAACTTAATTTTAGACTTCTATTATTTCTAATATCTTTATACTTATTTAAATTCTTTCTGAGGTTGAAATTCACCGACCTACACTCAACACCTCGATTTTGAACTTCTACTCCTTTTTAGGATTTTGGTTCATAACTTCTTATTTTCATTCTTAGATTTTCCATTTTACTGATTCTTAAGCTAAATCTAGTTCCTCTAATGACTTTTCTAGGATTCTCAACTCTATATTATACATTCAGAGCTCAGTTTTCAAACCGACTTCTATCTTCCTTTTTGGAGTCCCAATTTCTATCTTCCTATTCACCTTCTTAATTCTCTCTTTCACTCACCTCTATTTAGACTTATCAGCTCTAATGACTTTTTTGGGGTTTTACACCTTTTGCTTTCATTTTATAATTAAACTTATAATATCTTTATGGTCTGTTTAGATGATAAGGATTTGAATACTGAATTTAGATTTGGGTCAAATATCTTTTTTAAATTATTAGGATTAAGTAGATTTAGATTTGATTTAAACATTTAATGAAATCTACCAAGTTCAAAAACTTAATATTTTAAATCTTTTTTTTAACCTGATTATTTCAAATTTATTCTCTCTATTTTTAACCTAAAATTTCCTTTTTTTTTTCAAATTTAAAATCTAAAATTTCAAATTCTTTACACTTTTCAAACAAAGAATTATAAATTTATAAATTTTAAACTACAAATTTGAAATATAATATTTAAAATCTAAAATTTCAAATCTAAATCTATACATCTAAATGCCACCTTATAAATTTTTATTTAACATCATATATGAGAAAAATTTTATTTGTAGTTAAATATAAGAAAAATATATAAATTAGTAAATTATGGTGGTTATAAAAAATCAGCGTGATTAATGAAGACAAAAAAATAACATACAGGGATGGTGATAGGTGAACTAATAAGTACATAGCTTAATATCTTTTTAAGATATCCTTCCCTTTTAATACGAGTCGTGATATTGTCAGCTCAAAATTATTATTATTATTATTATTATTATTTTCTTTGCCAAAAGCCAGATCAAAATTATTATGGCTATAGTAATTGGCTTTGTTAATTTATAGATTGACATTTTTTGAGCGGAAAGAAAGAAATCAAACTTAAATATATTATTCAATTCATATATGTATTTATTATTAAGTTATGGTACGCTTAATTTATAAATTGACATAATTGTTCCTTTGTTAATTTCGGAAGTACTAATTGCCTTTTATGTTTCTTAAAATAAAACAGTTGATTATTATTTTTTTATATTTTCGCTTTTTTTAGACTAAATTTTACATAAAAAAAAATACTAGATTCTTTTTCTTTTTATAATAGAAATACTTGAATCTTAAAACCTACAACAATTTTTAATGAAATCATAGGTTTGTATTTAAATTTTCTGCATACTGCAACTATATATTTTATGGAAGAACACAACCTTGTTGTAAAGTACTAAATATTTAAAGACAACCAAACAACCAATAGTTAGGCACAAGGAAATCAGCACTTCCCCATTTTATTTTTGTGAAGTTGGTTGACAAGTATAATTGATTCTTATAACTGAATTAAATTAATTTAAATTGTTGTTAGAATAGAAATATCTTTGCCTTTAAAGACAAATGAAAAATTCTATTATTCTTAAAACATTATCATAACTGTGAATGTATTATATTATATTTTTATTAAGATCCAACAAGAAAAATTATCACTTTGCATGTAAATATTGATGAAAATTTTGTTTAATTTTTTTTCCGCTTTGGTCCTTACTTTTCTTTTCTCTTAATTTTTTTATAGCTTAAAATGCTATTTTGTAATATAATGAAAAATAATATTCTATACCTATATGAAATGAGTTATTTGTCTTGAATCATATAAAATATGAAATATTTGTTTTAAAGTACTTTGGATAAAGTTTTTTTTTTTTTTATAAAAAAAGAAAATGACTACTATTAATAATGGCATAAAGGCTAAGTTAATATCTCATATATTACAAAAGGAGGAGATCCATTAAGTACATCACCAAAAAAAGGACCTAATGTCCAACAACTATCCAAAATTGGGTTTTTACATATAGGTTTTAAGCTTAAACTAACAAATACAACCACTAAGACTACACAGACATAAATGCACAAATTACACAAATAACCCTGATAACTTTACCCACTTTAGCTACTACAATGTCGCTAGGAGTCTAAAGAAGGAAGTTACCACCACCAGAAGGGGTGAAGTGCCTCAACCGTCCCCAACATGATTACACCAACTAGTTTCAACAAGAATCCACTCTAGAAAAACATTAACAGATCTAGGATTTACTTGACAGAAGCCTAAATTTCTTCACCTAAATGGCCATCATTTTGAAGAATTCAGACCTCTGTCAAGGGCCAAGGAACACTTCTCAAACAAATTGGCAGAAAGGAGCTCAAGTCATATGAACCAAGGCCAAGACTTGCAAGCTCTTCCTTCCTCCAACAGTCACCTCACCCTAATAGAGCAAATATGATGATGAGCAGTTGGAGGATCTAAATGGAGTCGTTGAAGTTTTGAGTGGCACAACAGCTGCACTTAAAGATCCAAAAATCTTGAAACTCAATTTGGACAAGCAAATTAAAACTGCAAATCACAGAGGAAAAAAAAAAAAAAGAAAGACAAATATAGTATATAAAACTAAGAAAAATAAAGAGAGGAAAGCCCTTCCATGGCCTATGTCATTGGAGGGAGCCTCAGGCGAAAACCTTAGTAATAGAGACACAAACCAAGTGAAGGACAAAGAAAACCAGAAAAAGGGAGAAGTATTCCCTACATAATTTGGATAAGGTTATTGGTGTATTTATTTAACAAATTTGTGGATCAATCATCAAAAAAATAAATTATAGATCAATCAAATATATATGATTTTTTACATGAATTTCAATTATATATATATATATATATATATATATATATATATATATATATATATATATATATATATATATATATATATATATATATATATATATATATTTAAAAAAACCAACATCAAGATAAAAAATAATTAAATACATCTAATTCAATTTTAAGAATCAAATATTTCTATTCTTAAAAGAAAAAAGAATCAAATGTTTTCTTATATGGGATTTAGTTTGAAAACGAAGGAAAGAAAATGATCAATTATTTTATTTTAATAAGAATAAAAGGCAATTAATACTTTTGATATTAATGAAGGGGCAATTATGTTAATTTATAAATTAACAAACTCAACTGCTCCCATAATAATACTAACTTTGACAATATAGCCTCCCTTTAATATTCGTCAAAATTTATTAAAGCAAATTGCTATTTAATGCCCAAAATTTTGATTAATTAATTAATAAGTTCATTTTTCAGAAATAAATTAAAATAGTTCCCAAAATTTATTTTCATTAATAAAATAATCGTTCTGTTATAAGTTTTTTATTATAAATTTTTGTTAGTACAAATTATTTTTAATAGTTAAAAGAAAGATTTAATTATAAAAGTATTAAAATACTCTCAAATATATATATTAAAAAAGATAAATTAAAAAATTTAATAAATTATCAATTATCCAATTAGATCAAAAATTAATTTTATTACATAAAGGAAATATTTATTATTTTTAGGTCAATAAATTCGAATTTTTTTTTAGAATAAAAGTATTTAACATATTTTAATAGAATTCACTTATCGTTTTGATTTTTTTTTTTTCATGAATCTATATTTTTGAACTATAGAATTTCACACAATGATAAATTATTAAAAGTCAATGAAAATTGTATCAAAAATAGCTTAGAAAATTACATTAATTTTCAAAAATTGCTTAAAATTGTTAATTAAAAATTGCATAAAACTTGTAGTTCAACTATGTTTATTAATTAACTCCACTTATATAAAATCCTGGCTACCAAACTATCTTTGACCAATTTTTCTCACTTAATTAGTGCAGCTTATTTTCTTTGGACATTAATACCATTGATGCAAAGACTTTTATTCTCTAATTTGGACTTTTTCTATGTTATTTAATTTATTTTTATTATATTGCAGGTCTTAATTCATATTATTGGCCACTCTTGCATGCTGACTAAGTTCCAAATTACAGAATCAAAACCACCAACATTTGAATTTTTTTTTTTTTAAAGTGAGATTTTAGGCCAAGGAAAGGCATCTTGTGATTCCAATAAATAATAATAATAAAAAAAAGGCCTTTGAATTTCCTGATGGGTTTACTATCTCAACTCCACTTAATTATTCAATTCTACCTAACATTAAATATTTTTTTTTATCTATTATGAATTATGAATTATTAAATACAACTTTTATCAATATTTATATTTACTCATCCTATTTCCATATTTTCATCCCACACTCGATTTTTTTTCTATTAGTTTAAAAGACACTATATTGAATTTATTTATTTTAAATTATATATATATATATATATATATATATATATATATATATATATATATATATATATATATATATATATATATATATACACATGTGGTTAAGAAAATAACATATTTTTTCATAAAAATTACAATAATTTTATAAATATGTGCTAATTTATATAACCCACACATATTGTTGCCATAAATAATATGAGTTTTTGAAAGAACAGGTGTCACCTTATAAGAGAAAATAATCACATGACACAATATTACATGATATTAAATTTAATTAAATTTTATTGTGTGCCTTGAATTTCAAATGTTAATCCAAATTTTTTTTAAATGTTTAGTACTACTCTCTTGATTTATTTATTTATTCAAAGTTTTTATTTTTTATTTTTTTTTATAGAACACTTTATAACAATTTACATACTTTTTCGTTACAAATTTGCTTTCATTTTATATATTTTTAAAAATATTTATCACGTGTAAACACATTTTTTTTCTTGATGTGATTTGTTGGGTCTTCCTTCCTAAGTGTATTCTCTTATTAAATTTTAAAATTTTGTGATTCTTTCTTTTTTCTTTTTTAATTTTTTTTATCATAATCACATTTATTATACACATGTATATGTTACCATCCATGAGTTAGTACTTGAAAATTGACAAAAATCTTTCTCAAAATATTTTCAATTTCATATAATTAGATTAGATATTCAATTCTAGTTTCATTATATACACTCTCAATGTAAAATTGAAATTTACAACAGCCCAATTCCAATTTCATTAGATGCATAATCATTTAAAATAATTATGAATTTAAATTTTTATTTCAACTATAAAATCATAAAAAATCAACGTAATATTAAATTTTAAATAATTAGATATTCAAATTTACCCTAAAATACTACATTACAAGAAAATATGTTTCACTGTATATCTCTTTTAGAGCCATCATTTTATTAGGTGAATTATATTTAGACCAAATTAGTTATTGGGTCTTCTCATATTCTTTAAATAAGTAAGAAGTGAGAGATCTCGGATTCGAATATCCTAAATTACAAATAGTTGTTACTAATTTTATTGATAGATATAAAGATACCCTTATATAATTTACTATTTTTATGTGAAGTATTCCTCCTCCCTAATATATATATATATATATATATATAGACCATTTGATTTTGAAGCATTACTCTAATTAATCCATTTAATAAATAGTCTAAACAAGCAATTTAAAAACCCAAATGCCAATTGCTTTTACGATTAAACTGTATCTATTTATAAAACATTAAGATTAACTTGATTAAGAATTTGTCATCTGTACAAGTAATTGCAGGCTTGCATGGATTTCGATAATATTTTTTATTTAATTTATATTATTTAGAATTATTTTTATATATAAAAATTATCATTATTTTATTAAATTTAAATATTAATTTATGATTTGAATATGAATATAAATAAAAATACATGAGCTAAGTTTATTATATATGAGATAATTAAAAGAATGATAAGGGGATAGTATTATTTGGAAAAAAATAAAGAGATATTATTTAAATATATTAGTCAACATAAATTTTAATTAGAATTTTAAAAAATATAATATCGTGAAAATAAATTAATAATATAATATAATTTTTAAAAGAATTATACTCCATATTTGGTGAAATTTTTTAGAAAAATTATTTGACATATATAAAAAAAAATTCTAAGCAATATGAAGAATAGCAACTTAATCGAAGAAAATATTACACTATAAATATATTAATTGACTCCAACAAAAAAAAAAAAATTATCACCTAATCTAGATATAATAATAATAATAATAATAATAAATTCAATCAAATTTTCTGCATATATTATTTTTTTTTTAAAAATATAAATGTACCAGTCCAGTTGAAGACAATCGAGCGGATTTTTATCCTATAAGTCGAATCCGGTTAGAGCAACGTGAAAAAGATAAAATGACCATTTTAACCTCTATAAATCAGCTACCCACTTTACCAGAACAAAAAAGTAAAATTGGGGCGTTGATTTCAATAAACAAACAAAACAATTCCGGCGAATCCCCAGACTACGACATCTCCTATTGTTCACAGTCATATACCCAAAATCCCATAAGCATTGAATTCCAGGCGGGACCCACAAAGCCCACCATTTTTATAGAGTACTTTGCATTTGAATTTATACATTCTTTAGAGATCTCTCTTTTCTTGTTTGTCTGATAGTTTTAGTTAGGATATAATTAGCAGGTAGTTGTTTTCATGGCAGAAACATGGGTGAGAATTGTTACTGCACAGACGCCAACCAATATAGCTGTGATTAAGTATTGGGGGAAAAGGGATGAGACTCTGATTTTGCCTGTTAATGATAGCATAAGTGTTACTTTAGATCCTGCTCATCTTTGTACTACCACCACTGTTGCTGTTAGTCCTAGTTTTCATCAGGATCGGATGTGGCTTAATGGGAAGGTATTAACTTTAATTAGATTTCGAACTCCTTTTTTTTTTTTTTGGCTTCTTAGCTGAATTGGGATTTTTGGGTTATTGCAGAAATGACTTGAAAGAATGAAATTTTATGCATGTTGAATTTTTCTGGGTTTGTTTCGTTTTTATGTGTAGAAGGGCTATTTGAGACCTGGTGAAATGGGAATTTACTGGACTGAGCTTCATCAGAGATTTGGTTCCTTGGGGAAATTTTTTTTTTTTTTACTTTTTTTTTTCCTTTTGCTAAAATTAACTTGGTAATTCATTTAGGAAAGTTTTGACATTGCTATAGTAGGAAATTATCTTTGTTTAAACTCCGAGTATATAAACACTTCAGCTCAGCCAAGTCTGTTAACTAAGAATTATTTCGATCCAGGTTCACAGTAATCAACTAGTTTTAAGGATGTTGGTGTCCAATGACTTGTTTGGTTTGAGAATCTGATATATGATTAGAAATGAAGTATAAATATTTTTGCTGAAAGCATGTTGGGGGAAGAAAGAAGTTGATTGATGACCAGGAAAAAAAGAAAAAAAAACTATAATCGGGAAAGATTGGATATGGATCCATGTTTGAATCAGATTGTAATTGGATTTTTGATTCATTGCTTTGATAATTGTAAAGGTGGGATAAAGAGAACTACTCCTAACTATCTGACTCATTCTTGTTTCTTCCGCCAGATAATACATACTGAGGATTTATTTATTAATTAATATTTTATGTTAAGCGCAAATATAATTGGTCAACTCGCCCTATTTAAAGTTAAAATGCTTTTTTTTTTTTTCAACTAATAAAGAGTGCTAATGTTTTTAGAGTTGCATACTGAATCTCTTTTGCTAGTTTTGTGTTGATTCATGGCTCTTTTTGGTTTTTGCTGGCTAGTGTAGGAGATCTCTCTTTCTGGAGGCAGGTTCCAAAATTGTTTGAGGGAAATTCGTGCTAGAGCCTGTGATACTGAGGATGAAGAAAAGGGTATCAAGATTGCGAAGAAGGATTGGGAGAAATTGCATGTACATATAGCATCATATAACAATTTCCCAACTGCTGCTGGACTGGCTTCTTCAGCAGCTGGTTTTGCTTGTCTTGGTAAAGACATTTTTCCATCTTGGCATATTTGTTCATTTTTACCCTCCCTCTTAAACATGGTTGACAGGCCTGTAGTTTGGTTATATATTTTTAGTAGCTTCTAGTGTGGTGGCAGTGCTGCTATTTTGTGTTTCTGAGAAATTATTATGATGAAGAGTAGAATATGTATGATCATACATTGGTTGCTTTTGTTGGAATTCTCATTAATGGAGCTTACTGTTCTGCCTTTGCATATGTGAATGTTACTTGGCAGTTGTAGAATCCATCTCCCTGAAGGATAATTTAATGATGTTTAATGCAGTTTTCAAACAGAAATTGATATACAGACAACCTATTGTGACATGTTATTTTGCTTACTGATTTTTCTTCATAATTTTTGTCTGTTCCCTGGTACCTTATACTTGTGTAATTGTATAATCTGCTGCATTCAGGATTTACTTTTAAGTGGATCAAAGATTAAATTGCGTTCAGAGTAGGATCTGATCTGACACTGAGTGTGAGTGAGCTCAATTCTACATAGTTTCCAATTAGCTGATGCAGAACTTTTTCTTGGTCATTTTGCATGGTTGAAATAATAGACACATAATAGGTTTTTTCAATTTACTTTCTTCAATTCTTGCAATAGTTACATGCTTGACAACAGGATTTGTCTCATCCATTTGAGTGGCTTCCACTTTGCATGATGCTTATAATTGATATTGGTATATAAGACACTATTGAATTTGATCGTATCGTAACCTTTTTGAATTGATCGACTTGACATAGTTAAAAGAGTTTGTTTGAACCTGCCAATTGAGCCATAAATGTTTTCATTGGTTGTCAAAGTATGCTAGATCATAATGAGTATAAACATACCAAATGGACTAGACTAGAATGCTTTATATATCCAGCTTTTCATTATTCTGCTTTGAGCAATGTTTTATTGATTTTCAGCTTTATGTGTGCTGGACTCATATCTTTTATTGAATCCATAACAAACATGTCTGATTTTTATGTTTTATTGCAGTTTTTGCCCTTGCAAAGCTTGTGAATGCCAAAGAAGATAACAGTGAGCTTTCTGCTATTGCAAGGTACATCCTCTATTGTTGACTTTTTTTTTTTTTTTTTTTTTTTTTTTTTTTTTATAATTTTGAAGTTGCTTAGTTAGTTTCAAAGGATGTTTGTCTCCATGCCTATACTTTTGAATAGCATAATTCACTTTCTTTGCTGGAATCTTACTTCTTTTATGTAGCTTTATGATTTTTTTTTTGCATGTTCGTATGTGTAGCTTAGGCCTACAACCCCAATTTTCTTTTTTTGTTGTTGCAAATAATGAGTTATAATTGGCATACTTTCATTTTTAACTTGTTGCTTGGTTTGGCTTGAATGATGTGTGCCTTTTTATTTTTTATTTTTTTTTATTTTATCTTTTAATAATTCTTAATGCCCTACTGCATGCCTCATTGCTGGTAACTAATTTTTTGGTTTGTGGCTGTATTGCCTTTTTTTTTTTCCTCTTTTTCTTTTTTCTCCTTCCATTAGAGAACTCTATAATTCATTATGGTTATATTTACTGCTATGTTGAATTGATTAAGAACTTGAGTTACAAGTTTCATACTTAACTTGTCAGGATTGCTTATATAAGATGGATTCAGACATACATTTGATATACGTAAACTTTGTTTATTAGGCAAGGTTCTGGCAGTGCTTGTCGCAGTTTGTTTGGTGGATTTGTGAAGTGGAACATGGGAAAAGTAAGATTTGTTTCAAGGTTCATTTTTGGTGCCTTCTATGTATTTTTTTTTTCTTTCAAATAAATCTTTTTTTTTTTAAGTAAGATCAATTAAATCTTTTTTATTTTTTTCAAATACCTCAAGGTTGAGGATGGAAGTGACAGTCTTGCTGTTCAAGTTGTTGATGAGAAGCACTGGGATGATCTTGTTATTATTATTGCAGTGGTATGCTTCTTTTTCTTATTATCAGGTTTTTATTTTATTTTACTTATTTATTTTTTTGAGTAGGTGTCATGGTTGCTTTTGGCCTTTGAGATTAAGTAATTCTGAAAGTATGCGGACCTGGTGTTACTTAAAGTTTTCTTCACAGTGGTTTTGGCTCAATCATTTCATTTATAGAAGTTACTTTTTTTTTTTTTTTAATTTTATATATTATCTCTTCTTCTACATTTAGAGTTACTGCTTAAGAATTTTGATTGTTGGCCCTTTTAATTGTTGGTCATAATAATGTTGAATGTATTTTGAAATTTGCATCTGGAAACATATATTCATGTGATTTCAGCACTGCACTACCTTGATATTTTGTTTTATTTATTTTTTTATGACAACATTCTCATGTCCTCCCTTTGCATAATCTGACAAATTTTCATTTCTACCACATATTTGCTTTCTCATTTTTCTTTCGTGTCATTTTCTCTTTGTTTTGCTGAAGTTTTAACTTTTGAAAATAAGTTTAATGTGGATCCATACATGTAGGCATCATGTTCAGCTACCTGCAATGCAAGCGTGCTAAATATTGAAACTGGTTGGCTAAAGGTTATTCACGTATATTGGTTTATTGAGCACAGTCATGATATATAGATGAGATATAACTGTTGTAGTAATGAATTGGGTCAGGGGTGAATGACAATAATTTCCTTTATAGATTGTCAAATAACAGCAGCAGCTTTTCTCCTAATTTTGAATTCCTGTAAAAGCTCCTCTATGCATCTTGCCAACGAAGGCTTAATAACTTATCTGGGCATATTCTATCATCTAAGTCTGATTTGGGGTGTCAGTTTTGTCAAGGGATTCAATTGTCATGAACTTGTTAATATTTTGTAGCTGCAAAGTATAATTTAATTATTATTTGAAGAAGTGTGATATACAGTTGATTTGATGCATTAATTTTTTTTTTTTATGCAATGAACTATATGACCACTGTTTTAGTTTTTGCAACCAGAATTTTAGTTATTATAATTAGTTTCCAATATAGCAAACCTTCTCTTCATTTTTTTTTGGAATGAGTCTGTGGTGCACAGTAATAAAATCATGCTATAGAGGATTAGCTGTTATGATTCTTTTTCCCATTTATCAATTTATGACTTTTCTATGCTTCAGGCTCTTATAATCTCATTCTTGATTTTGTTTTCCAGGTAAGTTCAAGGCAGAAAGAAACTAGCAGCACCACAGGAATGCGTGAGACTGTTGAAACTAGCTTGCTTTTGCAACACAGAGCTAAGGTTCTTTTCAATTCCCGTAATTTTAAGAGTTTGTCTAGCTTTGTTTAAGGAAAGTTCACTCAATGACTTATATTTTTGGGTTTAAAATATTGTTGAAGTCGTATTAGTGGAACTATTCTAGATGATAAGTGTGGTTTGTAATTCACATTGTTTCTTTTCCTTTTGATCTCAGTTCTTCAGATTTGTTTTTTCTATTGAAATTTTGTTTGTTCTTTTCCTCAATGGTAGTTGTCTTCAAATTATGCCTTTCATTGACCATTCTGGGAGTATTGGAATTTGATATAACTTTTGATACTATTTTCTTCCTTGTTTTAATAGGAGGTGGTACCAAAACGCATTGTAAAAATGGAAGAAGCCATAAAAAATCGCGATTTTGTATCTTTTGCACAATTAACCTGTGCCGATAGCAATCAGTTCCATGCTGTCTGCCTGGATACATGTCCCCCAATTTTCTATATGAATGATACATCTCACAGGTGAGTCTCATTTCTAGTTTAATCTTACATGGATATGTAGGCTGTTTCAATATTGATAATTCTCTTTGTTTCAGGATAATCAGCTGTGTTGAAAGATGGAATCGCACTGAAGGAACACCTCAGGTTTGTTTACTTTTGTTTTCTTATTTGGCATTGGATACATCACTATTCGGAGGTAAAATTTAATTATGAACTTAGAACAAAATTTTGGAATTTCAAAAATAGCATATGCTGCAGTAGTAGTATGATAATTTTCTTCTTTGAACTTGACACAAGCGTGATTATTATAATTGATATAATGATAATAGCAATGTTACAAATTTGCCTTAACGATGATTAATGTTAGTGTTTGACTCACTTTCTCTCTCTGTTCTTGAAAGCTATAACAGAGAACCCTATGTTGAAAGTTTTAGTTAGTAGAATATGGCCTAATTACCAAAAATCTTCAACTTTAGCTTTTTTGGTTAACTCTATGCATTTTTTAATTTTGGCAATGCTATACATCTACTTTCAAATTTTTGCAGTGTTATTACTGGTCAATTCTCAAGCTAAATCCCAGCATGAATTTGCTGGCATGGCAGGCAGTTCTTAAAAACACATGCCATGCAAGCAAAATAATAAAAATAAAATAAAAGAAATTCTTTGAGCAGATTTCTGGTTAGGAGGAGAAAAAAAAAAAAAAAAAAATCTGGTTACAATATACACCTTCAGCAAAAAAGGAGAAAAAGGTAATTGTAATTCTACCAAACAAAATAGATTAAAATAAGAAACAAAAATGCCATTCCCAATTAAAGTTCAGATGTTATCCATTTCTTGTTTGTTAAAGTAAAAAAAAAAAAAAAAAAAATGTTCAATTGATGAGATCACAAAATAAAAAAGAAAAAATAATTCAAGTTGATCAATTACATTCCAGCAGTAGGGGCATCAAAAGTGAAAGAAATGGGGGGCTTTTCAAGATTCTTTTCATCCTGCCTTCGACCCTAATGCTATCCCTATGTTCACATCATTCTTAAGTGTTATCATGTTTTGATGCTCCACGGGGGTGTAACCATCCATTGGGGGAGCACAGCACTGCAAAGGGTAATGATGGAAATTATGAGGGACTGGGCCAAATGACACAGGCTGTAGTAGATATAGCCAGGAGGGTACTGATGATACTGGCAAGATAAATTAGGGTTTGGATACTGAGAGGGTGCAGCAAATACATATTGGGGGACCTGCGGTGCTGGTGATTGTTCTTGAGTTTGTTTTTTCTGTTTCCCCCATTGGAAATGGAATTCATCTGTTCAAAGGATTTTTTTTATTTTTTATTTTATTTCTCGTGTGACGTGTCATTAAGAATTGTCATGCAACTTTGGGCTGGAATTGTGCCTGAATTAATTTCGTGATAACATTGCAAAAATTTGACAGTAGCTGTATAGTATCACCAAAATGAAACATTTCTGATAGAATTAGTTCAAATTGAAGTGTGGTGTGTGTGTGTGTGTGTGTATATATATATATTATAATATACACGACTAATAACATGATAGAACTTGTCTTATGCCCTGGACCGGGAGAATCAATTTAAGACATAGAAGTTCCCACTAGTTCTTCTCCCTTGCACTTTTAGTATATCACTCTTGGTATTTAGAAGCACCAAAAGGAACATACTACTAGTGAATGTACATTGTCGAAGTCAATAAATAATTCACTCCTTTCCCTTTTTCAATAAGAAATCATTTAGGGGGGTATGAACTATTTGTGCCTATCCTGTGTAGGGATTAGGGTCTCATGATCACAGATTAAATACCATAGTGCTTTATCTAATTACAGTTAACACTTTCGTTTTATCCAAAGCATGTTTATCCAACATCTACTGATTTTGCTTGTTTCCTTAACTGGGTTAGGATGTGTTTCTCCAAACTGGTCTTGACTTATTAGTTTTAGTTGTTTTGGGCTTTTGAAATCTTGGGACTTCTGTCTGCTTTCAGAATGCCCATTCATGAAGCCACTTCCCACTTCAGGCATCTATTGTTCTGAACTGTTAATTGCCATTAGTCAAAAAATTACGTTCATGCCTGCATGGTTGGATTGAGCCCTCTAAATCAGCTTCGTAAGTTACAACTGATTTAATGTAACTTGCTTTTTTTTTTTTTTGCCCTGTCTTTAAGCCACTTCTATTTTAGAAAGTACAGACAACATTGGAAGATGTACACTGATTAAACATTGTGTTCCAAGTGAGATTGCCTGATTCTTATAATAGTTAAACTAATGGCAATCAAATTGACAGGTGGCATATACCTTTGATGCTGGGCCTAATGCTGTTCTAATCGCACGTGATAGAAAAACTGCTGCTCAGTTACTGCAGAAGCTGCTTTTTTATTTCCCTCCAAATTCTGATACTGATTTAAACGGGTACATTTACTTTTGATGTTAAGGGCATGATATACACTGTTTCTTAATGCAAGATGCACTAGAAAGATTTAGGTGCAATACTTAGGGTTCTTGCATTTGCGGAACCTCATTAGATGAGTTTTCTGATAATACTTCTTTCTCTCCAGTTATGTTATTGGTGATAAGTCAATACTAAAAGATGCTGGGATTCAAGAGTTGAAGGATGTGGAAGCATTGCCGCAACCTCCAGAAATTAAGGATGCCCAAAGATACAAAGGGGATGTTAGTTATTTCATATGCACAAGACCTGGTAGGGGTCCTGTTTTACTATCTGATGAAAGTCACGCACTTCTCAACCCTGAAACTGGGCTGCCTAAATGAAAGTAGCATCCACTGCCCTTTTTCCTGCACATCTGTTAGGTTGCTGTGCTTAGGTAAACATCTTTGTGAGCCTAGGTATTGCATTCTTATGATTGTTTTCAGTAATTGAAGTTACGGTGGAGCCAATTCTCTGTAACTTTTCACGGCAAATTTGCAGTCGATGCTGCTTTTGTCTTGTATTTGTAATTTTTTTTTTGTTATTATTATTATTTTCTTTTTCACATCAAAGTCCATTTAGGGTTTTATGTACTGATGAAATAACTGTTCATCTTTTTTTTTTTTTTTTTTAATTTCTTTCTGCTGTAACTCTTAAAATAGTTTATACTGGAATTTGAATTTGTGGAGTCTGATCCTCTCATTGACGAACAAATGTTTTTAGTTGTTTACCTTTGGCTCCTCTAGAGATGGATTGTCACATTTGAATGATTCAATGATTTAATCTGTTATTTTCTGACATCTACTGAAGCTGATGGGATGTAGTGTTTTTAATGTTTGGAGATTTTAGTTGAGATATTTACTGACTTGAGCTAATAAATAATTGGACTCAGAGAGATTTGCCAAATGTCAAGCAGTTTATGAGAGGATGTGATGGAGTCGAGTGGAAATATTGCTTAATATCAACCCATATTGACTGATACATTTTGGTAATGAAGTGGCATTTTTAATGCACATTGGTAAACCATATTAAAATACTCTCTATCTATATATTACAGGCCCTTTTATTTTGACACAAAGATTAATGATTTGTGTTTACTTTATTTTACTATTTTATCATTCTTATAACGATAAATTACATTAATTATTATAAAATAATATGGTTGATTATATTTATATTAAATGAAATATTTGAAAATATAATAATAAATTTAATTTGAAAAAGAAAGTGGAATGTAAAAAAGGAAATGTGGATTATAATTTGTGTGGAGAGAGAAAGCAATTTTTTTAATGTTAATTGAATTTGATTATTCTATTTAAGTTTAAATATGAGAATTCAAATTTGATTTAGCTTGAATATAATTTGTAGCTTTTTGAGTTTTCTTATGGAGATTGAGATTAGTAACATATGACTACTAATTATTCCTGACAATTGTCATCACTCTAATTGGGATCCAATATTTGAAATCTCCTTGCAACCCTTTTATCTGCAAATTCAAAACTTTAGATTGATTTCAAAGCATTTCCACAACTGAGGGTTCCGAATCTAATTATTTCCAGAAATATTAGAGTGACCTACTGGATTACTTGACAGGTACAATTCCAACAATCCTGCTACTGATTTCTGCCTGATAAAAGTGTCCACATTTAACATGGTGTGATCTCCAATAAACCGGAAACAGCTGTTATATTTTGTAGCAAAGAAATGCATTTTGTACTAATCACAAGTTTCTCAGTTTTTGCTGCTAGAGCAGATTAAGACACTTATTTCAATAGTAATGCAGATATCCAGTAGCGGAGTTCAACGATAAACTTATGAAACACTTGGTAAAAGTCATAATCCTCAATAAAAGTACTCGAATAATAATTTGATTAAAATTTGTGTTTCAAAATCAGTTTTGTAACAAGACTCAAATGTCTTGTACAGAATACACAAAATACCAGAATACTAAAATCAACAAGGCTACAAGCCTACTTTTCTCCAAGCAAAAAAGCCTTCAAAATAGCTTCACCCATTCCGGGAGCATAAGGGAACATGTGTCCTGCACCAGGCAGCTCATGGTAGTTGATCCATTGAAGTTTTTGGGCGATATAATGCTGCAAGCTAGCTGGGACCATCCTATCATCATCTCCATGCCATAGATGAACCGAACCTTCATTGTTAGGAAAAGGACTTTCAAGATCCATGGGATCAAATTCCCATTTCCCAAATCCGACCATGAGGTCACGATGTAGGCTTTCAAATTCTCCTTGTTGTGTTACCTGTGGCTGCAAGAAAATAAGACGTAAAAAATCACAATGTAGCATGCTAAAATCTTCCAAGATTTCCATAGCTTGCAATTGTATAAAAAAAATGAAGTACCTTGGACTTTACACCATCAGGAATCTTGGAAAGGAGTTCATGATCCTGAGGAGAGAAAACTTCAGGCTTTCTAGCTGCAACAGCTGATGCAGGAAACCATTTTTGTGAATTCCACCAGTAGGTTAGACATGGAGTATAGTGAGCAACACGTAGTGTCCATTGATCTTGTGGTAGCTGGTGGTAATAGGCTTCTTTAGACAAGTTGGCAGGAAAGCCAGGCCACCAGTAGTTGACAACAGGTGCAAGTAGCGTTGCTCCTGCTAGCCTGTAATTGCCCAAAACAACCAACTTAAAAGATAACAAATCAATAACTTCAAACAAGGACAAATGAGATGATGCAGAAAAGTCTCCTTTTTCCAGTGTAAATATCAGAAAACATTCAAGCAAGACTAGTTAAAAATCACATAAACACATTCTTCATCATTATTTATAAGTTCAAACATTTTTCATGTTAAAAACAGAACTCCAATAGATTGTTTGCACTAAAATAATAAAAGAAAATTTGTAATTTAATTTCACAGGATGCTATTCTTTCTTTTACTCAAACACATTCCAGAAACTGTTCTTTTTCATTCACAATACATCCCAAATTCTGAACTGGAGAAGGCAAAAGCTCCTGAGTTGGAAAATTGATCACAATAACAAGTTGAAGAAAGAAAAGGCAAAAAAAAAAAAAAAAAAAAAAAAGAATCCTTACCTACGAGGGATGTACTTGAGGCAGCCCCAAACCACCTGGCCTCCCATGGAAAACCCAACCAGATAAAATTTTGATCCCAGTCCTAAATGATCAGCAAGCTCCTCTATATCAAGAGCCAAACTCTTCGGTGTTCGCTTTGAATCTGGATCACTTTCTCCATAACCTGGCCGGTCAAGAGACACAACATACACTCCTAGCTCCTCAATTACTTCCTAAAAATGAAACATAAAATGGAAAGAAAAACAATAAAAACAAACGAAATCTGTTGATTGATGAAATTTTAGGATTAGCACTTGCAGTAGCATAAATCTAAAATAGAAGCTGAAGTACCTCAGAGAGCTGTGTGAGAATAGCAGGATTTTCTTTAGTGGATGAAAAGCCATGAACAAATATGATCTTATATTTGGCAGTTTCTTTAGATACACCATGCTCCTTATAGGCCAAATGCCTTCCATCCCTTAGCTTTATTCTAGGTCCTGTAATAGGAGGGCCACCAGGGCTACCACAAATCCTTGGAGGTGGCGGATAAGTGGATTGGTATGCCCACGCCAGGAATCCAATCACCAAAACCACTGAAATTTCCCTCAACATCTCTACAAAAAGATTGGAATTTTTCTTTCACAAGCTGTCACAAAAGAGGGAAATTCTCACATTTCTTGATTGTTAGTTTATAGTTTTACAATATTCACAAGAGAATGAAATTCAAGATTAAAATTTATTGTTAAAATGTACCAAAAACAGAAAATTTTCAGCATTACCACGAGATTTACTAGAATAAAACAGAGACTAAACATGGGTCTGCAGAAGAAACTAACAGTTAAAGAAAAATCATCTCCATAAATCACTGTGATTACTCAAAACTTTATAAATCAAGAACAATCTACAGAAAATAATTGAAAAAGCAAAAAAGGATTGGGTTCAATTTACATTACAGAACTTGGGAAAAAAAAAAAAAAACTGAAACATACAAAAAATTGGTATCCATTTACTGATGAATTAAAGATTCATTTTTTTGATATATTTATTGTAGAATTAAGTATTAAATCAATCACATCCACAAAAGAAACTAAAAACCCAGTTCATATAAAATAATTGGCAGAGAAAATATAAGTCAACTTCAAAATTTAGTTAAAAAAAAAAAAAAAAAAAAGAAGAGAAAACATGAATAAATATAAAGCTAAAATGCAAGAACGGACAATGAAAAAAATAAAGAGAGATAGAGAGTACCTGAAAGAAACTGAAATGGACAAAGAAACTGAAGTGGTTGTGGACTAACAGCACAAGTGAAAATTTGTAGCTGAATCTCAGGTTATATTCCAGTTTCACCACCAATAACTATAGCTCCCAACTACCAGCTGTTGTATTTGAACCTATTATTGTTTTAGAAGCAGAGAGTGCGAAAAGAACAGTACCCAAAAAAAAAAAAAAAAAAAAACACTTAAGGCTCTTTAAAATATTTTCCTCAGAAACATTTTCTTTTTTTGGCATTTTCTGACATTCGCAACACTTCAAGTAATTACTTCTAGAAAAATATTTTCTTAATCCATAGAAATTTAAGTTATTTAAAAAAAAAAAACTTCTTCGATTCAAAATGAAAAATCGTTTTCCTAGTTTTGACAAACTCATTATAATGAAAAGAAAAAATATAAATATAAATTTATTAATTTGTCAATAAGTGATATTACTAATAATGTCATGATTTTCACGTATTCATATATATATATATATATATATATATATATATATATATATATATATATATATATTGTTAATATTAAATAAAATAAGAAAATTACAATTTTTGATAAACTATAAATTATTAAAATTTTAAAATAAAAAATAAATTATATTTACTTGCTTAAAAAGTAAAAGTAAATTGATTATATTAGAACATTTCATAATATTTTATATGTATACATGGTTGTGTTATGGATATTGGTCATATTCATGCCTGAAAAGCTGGGAAAAGAGAAGAATCGAGAATAAGAAGAGGAGAGAGAGAGAGAGTGAGAGAGAGAGAGAGAGTAGAGAGACAGAGAGAAAGTAAAGAGAAACATATCTTTATTGATTAACTGCATAATTTCTATGCAATTGACTTTTCTTCTTTTATATTTCACTCTAGTGTAACAACTATAACTATTTTGTAACCAAATTGTAACTATTTGTACAACTGATTATCTAAAGCAATTACATCAGTAACTAATCCGAACAAAAACTAATCCTCATTTGAAGAGTCAACATTAATCAACATTAGGCATGACAATACCTTCCCTTGAAAATCATCCTTGTCACCAAGGATAAAAGATGGAAACTAGTGCTACAAAAATTATTTATCCTCCTAAGTAGCATCCTCAAGTGGTAGGTATTGCCATTGAACCAAACATTAGTGGACCTGTTTATTACCCTTCTTAATTGTTTGAGACCCTAAGATGTGAGAAGGGGTAGCAACAATTGAATCAATATGCAGGGAAAAAGGAATTGATAGTTGCACCACCTGATTATGCAATGAATCTCTTAAATGAAGAGACATGGAAAGTAGGATGAATGGAGCAGGAATCTAGTAATGTAGCTTATAAGCTATTGACCACGCCTGAGCAATAATTAGAAAAGGCCCATAATACTTTATAGAGAGTTTAAGACATTTCCTCTATGCCATTGAAACTTGCCTATAGGGCTGCAGTTTTAGGTAAATTTGATCACCAACTGAAAAGACTCTTTTTGACCTATGGAGATTAGTTTATTATTTCATATGATTTCTGGCCTTGGCAAGTTGATGTTGTAATGCTTCATTAACATGAGCTCTCTCTGTAAGGAACTCCTCCATTAAGACTACGGATGAAAGGTGAGTGTTAGGACATGGCAGAGTTGGGGGTGGGTAACCATACAATGCTTGAAAGGGAGACATTTTAAAGGCTACTATGATAACTAGTGTTATACCACCACTCAACTAAACTGATCCATTTAGACTAGGATGTAGGCTATTGATGGGCCATGCACTTTAGATAAAATTCCAAACATTGATTCAACCTCTCAGTTTGACTATTGAATATATGCAGTGCTTAGGTTGAGCTGGACTCCTAACGACTTAAATAAGTCTTGCTAGAAAGAGACTTGTAAAAATTTTATCCTTGTTAGATACTATAGTAGTAGTTAAGCCATGAAGTTTAACTGCATTATTAAGGAAAATTTTAGAATCTTGGAGGCAGTGAGTAGATGTAACAAAGGGATGAAATGCCCATATTTTGTAAGTCTACCAATAACCACCAAAATAGTGTCCTTGAGATTAGATTTTGGTAACTCATAAAATCCATCCTCAGCTAAGACTAAGCTTGTTTGGGAACAAGTAATGGTTGAAGTAAACTAAGGTGTGCTACATGTTTAGACTTACATCTATTGCAAACATCACAACTTTGAATCCATGTGTGAATTTTTTGTTGCATTCCAAGCTAATAAAAAAGAGAGTGGAGCCTATGATAAGTAACTCTCACACGACTGTGTCCACCAATAGCAGAATTGTGAAAAGTGGAGATCAACTGTTGCTTTAAATTAGTGGTGGAACCAATATAGATCTTACTTTTATATCTCAATAGACCTGCATGAAATGTATAATTGGGTTTGGAGTTAGGAGTGATAGCTAGCTATTATAAAAGTGGCTGTAGAGTAGTATCTTTAGAATAACTGAGTAACACCTCTTCAATCCATAAGGGAACCACAAAAGAAACCTACAAAGAATACAAGTGTTATCTGTAAAGACCATCAACAACTTTATTCTCAATTCCCTTTTTATACTGAATGGTATAATTCAAACTCTATTGAATTTGATTATGCGGGTTTTGATCTAATAAGTATCTCAAACTCAGATGATCAGTCCATATTATGAAAGGAATTGTTTCAAGGTAATGCCTCCACTTAGTGACTGCAAGGATAATAACTAGAAGTTCCTTTTCATACACAGAGAGCCCCAAATGTCTTGTAGACAAGGCTTTCCTCAAGTAAGCTAGTGGTCTCTCATTTTGTATAAGAACTACACCAACAACATTATTGCAAACATCAGTTTCAAGGATGAATGTTTTGGTGAAATATGGAAGACTCAATATAGGTGCAGTGGTCATGGCCTTCCTTAAGGAGTCAAATGTTACTATTGCTTTAGAAGTCCAAGAAAATTGGTCTTTCTTTAACATGTCTATAAGTGGTTTACTAATGACACCATAGCCTTTGATAAACTTCCTATAATAACCTATTAATATAAGGAAACCCCTTAAAGTCTTCAAGGATTTAGGTTGTGGCCATTTAACCATGGTAGCTATCTTACTTAGATCAATTAAAACCCCTTCTATGGAAATAATATGCCCCAAATACTTAACTTGTGTAGCTGTAAAGCTGCATTTATACCTTTAGACAAATAGTTGATGCTGTCTTAACAGTGAGAAAACTGTCTCTAAATGCCAAAGTTATTGATCCTAACTAGGGCTATAAACTAAGATATCATCAAAGAAAACTAACAAAAACTTTCTTAAGTAGTCTTTGAAAACAAAATTCATGAGTGCTTAAAAAGTTGCTGGCGCATTCAAGCCAAATGGCATAACCTAAAACTTATAGTGACTATGATGCATTCGAAAAGCAGTCTTATAAGTGTCAGACTCTTGCATACTAATATGAAAATATCCTAATCTTAAATCCATCTTAATAAAGAATAAAGAGCCATGCAATTCATCTAGTAAATCATTAATTATGGGTATGGGAAACTTTTCTTTGATGGTTAGGTTATTAAGTTGTTTGTAATTAATGTAAAATGTCCATATGCCATCGTTTTTCTTAACTAGGAGAATAGGGGATGCAAATGGGCTTTGGCTAGGTGTGATTATATTGTTGGAAAGCATATGGTTTACTTGGTTTTCAATCTCAGTTTTATAGAAATGGTTGTATTTGTAAGGTCTGATATTAACAAGTTTTACTACAGGCAATAGAGGAATGACATGATCAAGGGTTAGGGTAAAAAAGTGTTTGGGTCAGAAAATTAAGTATCCTTTTACTAATACGATTGAAAGTCCATTTTTTGCTTTATGGGTGTTGCCCCCTACTCCCTTACGAGGGAGGTTGCCTCATTAATTCTTGGTCTCTAACCAGCTAGCAGAACTACCATTCTAGCTCTGCATAGCACATTAAACTCAATAGGTGTCAAGCTGCTGCCACATCATAAGGGTGTAAAGTAGAAGGTTCACAGACCTTACCCTAAAATCCATCACATCTTTCGCCTAGCTCTCTAACCTCTTTCAAGCTCAATTTATTGCATCAATCACTCCTAAATGACATGCTAACTATAGTCCAAAGAGAGGGGGAAAGCTTTAGGAAGTATGTGAAGCACTTCAGAAGGGAAGTAATTTGGATTGAAGATTTGAACAAGGACATCGACTGCATGATGATGGTTCATGAAACTACCAACCATGATATAAGAAAGGAGCAACTGTCTAACCCTCCTCAGACTATCTCAGCATTGATGGCAGTAGCATAAACATACATCATAACTGATGATTGGATGAGAGACTTTGATAAGAGATAAAAGAAGGAAGGTAGTTCGCCAAAAGGCTAAGGAAGTCAGTAGAAAGATTGACAGTACCATATCAGTAGAAATGATGAAGGTGGAAGTAGGAGAAGGTATAAGCTAGAGAGGTTGAATACCATCAACAAACATTTTACCCCTCTGACTATAAATAGATCTCATGTTCTAATGTGGATCAAAGATAACAGTGAAAATGTCTAGCGGCCTTAAAGAAATGAGTAGTTCTTCTACCGAAAATAGAGATAAAGATAAATATTGTGAATTCCATAGGGATAAGGGCATGATATAGATGAGTTTTGGCACTTGAAAGAGGAGATTGAAAAGTTAATTTAGAAAGGTGTGCTAGGCATTAAGTGATTCATTCATCATGAGAGAGAGCAACAGGGCCGATCCCGAGAAAGGATTGAATCTCAAGAAATTGAATAGAAAAAGTAGAGGGAGATAGCTAGGGAGATAAACATAATAATAGGAGGAAGTTTAGGAGGTGATAGTTACACCAAGAGAAAGATGGCAATAAGAGATGTGTATCTAGTAAGTGCATTTTGACATAAGAGTAAGTCATTTAGCTCGGTCACCTTTTCTGATGAGGATAAAGGGGAGGTGATCATTCCTCACAATGATGCCTTACCCATATTAGGGTTATTAAATAAATTTATAGTTAGAAGAATGCTAGTTGATGATGGGAGTGTCATCAACATGATCATTTTAACTGTGTTTAAGACAATGTGGTTGACTGAGAAAAATTTAAAGCCAGAAGCGACCTTTAGTTGGTTTAGGAGGAAAAATAGATTCAGTTGAGGGATCGATAATAATAGATGTAGACTTAGGAGATGGGGATATCATGAAGGAAATACAAGCTAAATTCATGGTGGTTGATATCCTTTTTGCATATAATGCAATCATCAGAAGAGCAATCCTCTTTGAAACTTATGCAATAACATACATCAGATACATGATGGTAAAAATTCCAACCTCTAGAGGGATAGTGATTGTAATGGGATGCCAGGAAATTGCTAGAAAGATGTATCTTAATGCCCTAAAGGGAGTCTTCCTAGCACTATAAGTCGAGCCACAAAGTCCGGACAGGAAAGATAAAGCAGAACTTGAAGGAGGACTGATGAATGTGGAAATAGGCATGGGAAAGTTCATACCGATCAAAATTGCATTAAAGAAAGAGATCAGCTCAGGATTGGATAGAGGAACCATAATACATTCACCTAGAATACCAACGATTTGGTGGAGTAAATAAAGAAGTAATCACTATGAGACTTTGCCCAAACTCCCTTCCCTCGCTTGGGGGAAATTTTGCCTTAAGGAAAGGCGGAATGATTTTTAAGGAGGTCATGAAATGAGTTTCGATGCTCACGATTGGAACCATTAGGTTTGGATTGGTTGATCATGAAAATGATCTTGGAAGTTACCAACCTAATTTATTTTTAAATGGAAAAATTAAGAAAAAATCCAATTGACTCTAATTCATTAATTTTCAATTAATTTACTCAAGGATAAAATCATTAGTCTCAAACCAGGTTGAGTTCAGGGACTAGGTTTTTGATTTTAAATAATCGCAATATGGCTCTTAAGTTTAATTTGACTTTGAAAATTAATCATTTTAATACTTGTAATTTGACTTTAGGTGATTGAATTGATTGAAGGATTAATTAATTAATTTGGAAGAGGGTGGATTAAAAAAGGATTAATTTGTTTTTGAAAAAAAAAAGTGATTAATTAATTAATTAAAAAGATTAATTAATTAATTAAAAAGATTAATTAATTAATTAAAAAAATTAATTAATTAATTAATTAATGGAGTGATTATTTTAATTTAATTTAAAAAAAGGATTTTAGTTAATTAAAAAGATTAATTAACTTGGTTAGGGTGAGATAATTAATTAATTAATTAGAGAGTGATTGGAGGGAGAAGAAGAGAGGAATTTGAGGATAGCAATCTATTCAAATTTAAGGGGTGAAGAGAAATGAAAAAATGAAGGAGGTATTTATAAAAAAATAGGGAGAGGGGTATTTTGGAAAATGAAAAGTGAAAAGACAATGAGAGGTAGGGCTAGAAAATAGGTTAGAGGGGGGTATTTTAGATATTTTTCTACATAGAAGGGGGACCACCCACCTTAGAGGGGTGATGCAGCAAGTCTGTGATAGGCCGTAGGTTAGACATGCAGTCCCGCATAGTCCTAGTGTTACAGTTGACATGACGGGCTTTTTTTTTTAGTGATTGGTTGTTGGTTTGTGTTTAGGAAATTTAGGTGTCCGGGTAGCAATGTATTTAAAGGCTAAAAAATTTTCTTTCAAGGGTACTAACCAGCTAGTGGGACCGCTATAATGGCTCTGTGTAGCACGTTAAACTTAGTAGATCCCAAGGTGTGACTAGATAATGAGGGTGCAAAATTAAGAGTTCATAACCACACATAAGCTTGGTATAAATCCATCAGTCAAGCTTATAGTTCAACAAAAGATGAAACACTCCCTAAAAAAGTATCTAGCCATTGCTAAAGAAGTTCAAAATTACTAGAAGAAGGAGTGATATGAGAAGCATATTATCTAGAATGGTTGGTGAACATTGTGATGGTTAAGAAATAAAATGGGTCATTTTGAATGCGTATTTACTAATCTAAACAAAGCATGTCCTAGGGACAACAATTCTTTGCCAAGCATCAACCAGTTAATAGATTCTACATTAGGACATGAATTTTATTATTTCCTATATATAAAGGCTGGATATCTTCAGATACAGATGCATAAATCGAATGAAGAAAAAACATCCTTTGTAATCGATCAGGGAATGTTTTGCTACAAGATGATGCCATTTAGGTTAAAAAATATTGGTGCTATATGCCAATAGTTAGTGAATCATATGTTCAAAGAGTAGATTAGTAAAAATATCAAGGTATATGTAGATGACATGATCATCATAAGTAGAAGAGTTGAAGATCATCTTAAAGACATGGAAATGATCTTGAAAATTTTAAAACCTACAACTTAAAACTTAATCCTAAGAAGTGTGTGTTTGGTGTTTTAGCCCAAAAATTTTTAGGTACATGGTTTCCCAATGGGGAGACTATGTAAATGTGCGAATTATTGCCTTCGGGCAATTTATCTCATGTTTGGCTAAAAGGTGCCAATTGTTCTTCTAAACATTGAAAAATTTGAAGGACTTTTAGTGAATGGAGGAGTGTCAAAAATCCTTTAAAGAATATAAGTTTTTTTTTTTTTTTTTTTTAAGACTCCCCTTTGATGAGTCGTCCTGCGCTAAAGGAGGATCTATACCTCTATCTTTCTATAATTGCAGAGACTATAGTAGCCGTCTTAATCAGGAAGAGTTAAAGGAATAGTACCTGATCTACTTTGTTAGTTGAGTCTTCTAAGATGTTTAACTTAAATATCTAGCCCTAGAAAATCATATCCTAGCCTTATTCATAGCCACATAAAAATTAAGACTCTATTATGAAACCCATCAGGTGATTGTCTGAGCATACTTATCCTTAAGGAAAATCCTACAAAGACAGGAAACATCAGGATGAATCTCCAAATGGGTGGTCAAAATAGGAGGTAAGGGTATATTGTATGAACCCAAATAGGTAATAAAGGGACTAATTCTAATACACTTTATGGCCAAACCAATCCTGACTAAAGTAAAACTATAGATGGGTAAAAAGGAGAGATGGGAAATGTTTATAGATGGGGTAGTCAGATTGGAAGGCTCAGGTATAAGGATCATGATTAAAAGGCCCTATATGCTGTTAAATAGGACTCTACTAGCAGCTTTTTCCCTAGCCAGAGAATTTAAAGTGGAAAACTTAGAGATGTATAGTGATTCCTAACTAGTAGTCAACCAAATCAATGGCCACTATGCTGTCAAAGAAGAAGTTTTGAAGAAATATTTTGAGGTTACCCAACATGATTTCAAGAAGGGAGAACAACCAGGAGGAAGCTGGATAGTAATATAGATCTAGAGATTTAGCAACTAGAAAGATAGGGAATTTAAGGAAGATCCCCATTGAAATAAAAAAAATCTCCCACAATAGATTGGGAGGCAACTAGATGGAACCAATCATTAGATACTTATCAGAAGGATCCCTCATAGAGAAAATATCAAAAGCCAAGAGAGTAATAAATCGAGCAAAAAGATAGAGCTGGTATGAAGAAGATATGTTTCGATGATTT
Source organism: Reutealis trisperma (assembly GCA_947687605.1). Lineage (NCBI taxonomy): Eukaryota > Viridiplantae > Streptophyta > Magnoliopsida > Malpighiales > Euphorbiaceae > Reutealis > Reutealis trisperma. Next base: position 328,224 of record CANTUT010000256.1, on the reverse strand, counting down.
AAGATACAACCTTGGCTAAGATGCATCATAATAGAGGATGGACATTATATATTGAGGGAAATTCAAGAAGGAATATGTGGGGCTTATGAGGTGAGCTCTAGCCTTGAGAGAAAGACTCTTCTACAAGGTAACTACTAGTCCATATTGAAAAGGAATGCAGAGGAACTTGTCCATTGATGCATGAAACATTGTGAACATGCACCGGTGTGAACCCTCAAATTTGCACCTCCTGATCTGACTCCAGCTTAACACCTACTAAGAATAAGGCGCTACGCATATGGTGGTCCCATTAGCCGGTTAGTGGGCAGGGGTCAAGGGGGCAGTGCCCCTTGCAGGGTGAGAGGTAGCGCCCCGTAGAAAAATAAATTTCCTGAATCTTTTCTCCTCCAGCCGACTGCTTTTCAGTCACGAACCCACAGAATCAAGCAGAGCTCAAATCGAAACTGAAACGGGCCCAAAATGGACAGAAACGGATTGAGCCGCGCGAGTGGCACTGGGAGGCACGCATCCCGTGCCACCCAGGAGGCGGCACGCATTTCGTGCTGCCGAAAAAAGGCCATGCCACTGGCACGGCATCAAAATCATGCCGCCGGTATGGCGGCACGTCTGGCGTGCCGCCTGGAGCGCCGGCGCCGCGCCGACACCGCCGTCCGTACCGCCGGCTTCTCCTCTGTCAGCTCTATAAATAGGAGCCTCCTCCAGCCTCATTTGACACGATTCCCAATGAGTTCTAAAGCATTCTAGAGCATTTCAAAGCAATTCAGGTGGAGTTGAGATCCAGATCAAAACTAGTTCCATTCGTCCGAAAGCCAAGGAAAGCAAAGGTATAATCCTTTTCCTATTTTAAAATTCTAAATTCAGATCTAGAATTTTCTTTAGGTCTAAAACTGAAAAGATCTAAAAACTTATTAATTTAAAAATCAGAATTAAGTTAATAAGCAAACCAACACATTTCTAAAAACCCCTCCTTCGCAAGAAGGGAGAACTGCGTGGGGTTTGATTCCTATTCAATAGGATACGCAGGCTGCCATTCTGAAGGGCATCAACTCCAAAATCTTTTTATTAATATTTTGTCCTTTTTGTTTTGATTTATTCATATTAATCTTTTGTTTGTGATTTTATTTTTAGTTTATTTTGGGCAATGTATGCTTTTCCTAGTACCCATAAGGGCTAGAGGAAAGATCCCCTTTATTCCATTTGTTTTGATATTGTAATAATTAAATAGGATTTATCTTACCTATTTATTTATTATTGTCATTCCATCACGTCATATATATATATATATATCTATTCATTCATCATTATATTTTTGTTCATGCATATACAAAAATTCCTTTTTTAAGAGTTATTTTGCACCTTTAGCCAAACTAAAGAAAATATATTTTTCTTAACTGTGTAATTACCAAAACCTGATCCCCAAGCTCTCCTTGGTCACTCGTGGATTAGTGCATTTTCCATTGGGATAAAATTAAAATACTTTTGGAGTCAATCAATTTGGGTTTTCTTTAATTTTCCCAATTAAAATAAATAAATTAAAGTGGCGACTCACTTTACAACTGTCACATTACAAAAATCAACTTTCCAAACTCACAGCGAGTTCCAATCGTGGAGTTTCTCCTGAAGAGCATTTTGATCCCTTGGCGGATCGGACCGGTGCTCAAGCGAGGCCTCACAGTTGGCGACTCCACTGGGGACTACTAAAATCTTTTTCAAATAAAAGATAAAGCGAATTACTTTTGGTATAATACCAAGTTTGGTTTTAAAAGCAAAATAACTCTTTCATGCATCACTACATCGGACTCCTTGTCCACAAAACCCTAGTTTCCTAGGAAAACAAAGGATAGAAAGTAACATCGAGTGGGCAACCTTCCTTATGTCTGCTTGCCGATAGTGAAATCATCTAGCCCATGACGTATCCTCTAATCCTTTTAGAGGTGTAACGAGTATGCACATACCATTAGACCCACGCGAGGCCCCTTGTCTCACATGTGGTTAGGTATATCGCATCTCTAGTGTGATGGGTTCCCTTTAAACCACCCTAACCTTTTCATGTAATGACCCATAGAACCTCCCTTAGGATTTTATGCACTGTAATATTGAACTTGGTATATCATGAAACCTTTTCATTCATGCATACATGCATGCATAGCTTGAACCTTGTGAAGAGTCAAAAACCTATCTAAACACCTTCACACCCAAAACCCATGGTCCACCTAAACCCATGGTCAAAACCCAAAGCCCATGGTCCACCTAAACCCATGGTCAAAACCCCCAAAGCCCATGGTCCACTTAAACCCATGGTCCACCTAAACCCATGGTCAAAGCCTAAAACCCATGGTCCACCTAAACCCATGGTCAAAACCCAAAGCCCATGGTCCACCTAAACATATGGTCAAAGCCTAAAACCTATGGTCAATACCCAAAACTCATGGTCCATCTAAACCTATGATCAACCCCAAAACCCATGGTCCATCTAAACCCATGGTCAATACCCAAAGCTTATGACCCATTGTTCACCTAAATCCATTATCAAAACCTAAAACCCATGGTTCACCTAAACCCATGGTCAACACCTAAAGCCCATGGTCCACCTAAATCCATGGTCAAAGCCCAAAACTCATAGTTCACCTAAACCCATAGTCCAATCCTATCTAAACCCATGTCAAACTCATGATAAAAATAAACCCGTTCATGGTACCCTTATCCTTTTCCATAATTCTTATCCAAGCAAAACACTAACCTAGCCCAAGCTAAACACTGACATAGCTTCATCTTTCATAGTTCTTACCGAAGTTAAATACTAATCTAGCTTTCATCTTTCACAACTCTTACCCAAGCTAAACACTGATCTGGCTTTCATCTTTCATAGTCCTTACCTAAGCTAAACACTGATATAGCATTATCCACAACCATCCTCACCAAAGCTAAATACTGACTTAGCATCACTTTTATCCTTACCCAAACTAAATGCTGACTAGGTTTCATCTCTAACATCACTATCCAAACCCATGGCCCATCTAAGCCCATGACCTAGTCCAACCCATTATCCAACTATCACCAAATCCATTGTCCACCCAACATCTAAATCCATGGTACATCCATACCTAATCGCAAAACCCATGGTCACGCTATCCTTAAGCCCATGGTAAACCAATCACAATCCCAATATCCAAAGCTAAATTCTGATCTAGCCACTCAAAGCTAAAATCTGACCTAGCCATCCCAAAGCTAAAACCTGACCTAGCTCCCTTAGCTAAATGCATACCTAGCTAACATCATACACCTCTACCCTCATCTTTACCCATATACAGTCAACCTAACCATAAGACACTATCATCCACTGTCTTTTGGTTTGTCACACCTCCCCATAACCCTTTTTTCCAAAGCTGGATACTAACTCAGTTCCTTTTCCCTTTCAAAGGTTGAAAAAATGTCTGTTGCCGGAGATGAAGTCGCTGCTACTAGAGCTGATGAAATCTTTGATAAGCTTCTTACTAAGCTTTCTGAACACTAGGAAACTATGATGAAGAGGCAAGAAGCCCTTTTCCAAGACATGGTCAAAGCCCACAGGAGGGCTATCATGGAAGATGTCCGTACCCTACTGAAACAGGCCTCCCTGGCTCAAAACCCAATTGATCCAAAACCATTCAAAGCTGACCCAAAACCCGCCTTTTATCCTATTTATGGATCTACTTCTAGAGTTGAATCCAAAGATAAAGAACCTGCAAATACCGACATCATTCCACCACTACCTATTTCATCAGCTGAATTCCTCGGAAAGAACTCACTCTATCAACCCATGATAGTTCAACCACTAAATTTCAGCCCTACTCTCACTTCCCGACCTGCGGATCCTTTTCAAAGGAAGGAAGTCAACCCTGAAATCAAAGCCTTCATGGAAAAAGTTAAGCGCATGGAAAAAATGATAAAAAGTCTAAAGAAAAAAGAGGACCTAGTTGATACAGGCTCCCTGAGCTTATTTCCCAATGCAAGAGTTCCACCAAAGTTCAAGATGCCGAACTTGGACAAATTTGATGGTACTACTTGCCCCAAGATTCATTTAAAGATGTATGTGGGGGCAATGCATCCCTTTGGTATCAACAATGAGCTCCTTGCTCAACTCTTTCATCAAACACTTACTGATCTTACCCTAAGATAGTTCATTAACTTAGATGATACCCAAAAATAGACTTGGGAGGACATTTGCAAGGCATTTGTTGAACAGTACCACTATAATACTGAAGTAGACATTACAAGAAGGGACTTAGAAACCACAAAGCAACTTCCAGATGAGTCCTTTTCTATGTTCCTTACAAGGCGGAGGGCTAAAGCTACTCAAATGGTAAACAGGCCAACCGAGCAAGAACAAGTAGATATCATTGTCAAGAATCTACTTCCCGCCTACAGAGCTCATTTGTTAACACAATACCTACCCACCTTTAGAGCTTTAGTTGCAACTGCTTCAAAAGTTGAAGATTGCATCCAAAGTACATCATTTCAAGCTGAATTCCACACCACCAACCTGAACAGTGATGAGGAATCTAGTCCTAATTCAACCCCACCTTACCTCAGCCCTACAAGGCATGTCATGGAGTAAGTTCAAGTTCAGCTAATTTGACCTATCTGAGATTGAATTCTAAGTCTAAACTTGAGTCCAAATCTGAGTCGGAGCCTGTCGTCTTATTTTTCTTTATTCACATAGACCATAGCGGTTTCTTTTGTCATCTTTCAATAAATTTTCCTTTGTAGTAATGCACATACATTTTCTTTTCATCTTCCTTGTTTAGTCTAGCATGGATGAGCCATAAAAAAAAAAAAAAAAAAGAAGAGAGAGAGAGAGAAAAGAAAAAAAAAAGAGAAAAAGAAAAAGAGGAAAAAAGAGAGAAATGAACAAATAGTCAAATCCACCACTATTAGCACATGAGGTGCCATCAACAATTGTACCTAATCAAAGAAGGTCAAATAGTTGAAGCATAAAGAGCAAATCAAATGGAATTACCTATTGCACATTAGGTAATCAAACAATGCACCTCAATAAGGTCAACCTTTGCCAAATCTAGAATTCAAAGGCCAGAGCCCCTCAAAGCAGCAACCCAAATTATGGTGGAATAGTTCCACCTAAACGCAAGCTCGCTAAGCTGAAAACCCAAAAAGGGGCAGCTTAGGCAAAAGTTAGAGCTGAGAAAGAGAGGGAGAGAGAGAGAGAGAGCTCATCCAAGTCATCTTCCCTCATGTCCAAAGTTGTCAAATCATCTTCAATCAATCTGTCATCCTTCCTAACCAGAGGTTTATTCTCTAAAGGATATATAATCTTCTATGCCCTTATCTTACAATGGGGGCATGTCTTCCTAGGTCATCATCTATTAATCTGTCCTATCACTTGGCTCAAAGAGCTAAGGCACAATCCCTCATGCAATCTCCAGTCTATCCCATCCTTATCTCTCATTTGGAAGTATGATCCCCTTCCACTAGCCCTTTATCCAATCCTAAGGGCTCTTTGTTTCAGTCAATGCAATTTTCCAATTAAGTGTCACTCCAAGAGTCTCTTCAATCTCAAATAGTAAAAAAAGCTTAACTTGCTCTTTTCCATGATTCATGCTGCAAAAAGCAAAATCATACAACCTCTATGATTCTTTTCAGAAGTTTCAGCCTATCTTCAAACTATTCTCGAACTTTATGAAATCATATTGTTCCATCCCAAGCTTCATCAGCAAATCATACCATATACCACCCATTCCTTGGCATAATCTCAAAATGAGTAAAACCAAAATTCCCAAGTCTATCAGGGCTTATCATCTTTAAATCTAGTTTTCTTGGCAAAACTACAAGTCGAGGCATATCTCCCAAAAAGCCTTCATTAAGAAGCTCAAATCCAGAAGCCTTCATTAAGAAGCCCATATCCAAAAGCCTTCATCAAGAAGCTCAAATCTAAAAGCCTTCATTAAGAAGTCCATATCCAAAAGCCTTCATCAAGAAGCCTATATCCAAAGCCTTCATCAAGAAGCCTAATCCAAAAGCCTTGATTAAGAAGTCCATATCCAAAAGCTTTCATCAAGAAGTCCATATCCAAAAGCCTTCATCAAGAAGCCTAATCCAAAAGCCTTCATCAAGAAGCCCAAATATGAAAGCCTTCATGAAGAAGCACACAAAACCAAAAGCCTTCATCAAGAAGCCTAAACCAAAAGCCTTCCCCATGAAGACCACTCCCAAAAAGCCTTTGCCATGAAGCTTAGAACCAAAAGCCTTCACCATGAAGCCCACTCCCAAAAAGCCTTCACTACGAAGCCCACTCCCAAAAGGCCTTCATTTGTGAAGCCTATGATCTCCTTTAAGGCAAAATCAGAATTAAGCCTTTCAAATGGATTTCCTTCACCAAACCTTCCCTCCTTAGCCAAAACCTTTCCTACAAGGACTAATCATCAATGGGCAAACTGAGTCGAGCCACCCATGTTGACATTCCCACACCCATCGTCTTTCAGAGACATAGCCTTCTCTAAATCTAAAACCAAAGCCAAGCAAATAGCTTTGATCTTATTCCTCCTAATACCAAAGCCGAACAGATAGCTTTGATCCCCATCCTTTTAACACTAAAGCCAAAATAGATAGCTTTGATCTTAGCTTTTCCCAACACTAAAGCCGAACAGATAGCTTTGATCCCAATCCTTCTAACACCAAAGTCGAACAAATAGCTTTGACCGCTACTTTTCTAACATCAAAGCCAAGCAGATAGCTTTGATCCTATTCCTCCTGACATCAAGGCCAAACAGATAGCTTTAATCCCAACTCTCCCAACCACTAAAGCCGAACATATAGCTTTGACCTCAATCCTTCCAACCATCAAGGACAAACAGATAACTTTGATCATAATCTCCCTAATAGTAGGGCCGAATAGATGGCCTTGCTAAACCAATTTGAATTCCTTAGGTGGACCAAATCTCCAAATCTTTCAAAGTCTAGGCAAAACAGATAGCCGTGATTAAAATTCACCGAATCATCTTTACCTCCAACAATTAGGCTGGACATATAGCCTTAATTGAAGATCACCATGACCATTTTCACATCCAACGCCAAGGTCAAACCAATAGCTATTGGCAAAACCTCATTTATCCTATGGGCCCTCTCCCAAAAGGTTCATACCAGGTTTATCCTTCTTCATGAGGTTTAGTTTGCACAAAGCATGAATGTCCTCATACATGATAAGCACAAGCAGATATCACAAGCTTAGAGTCTGACATGGTATAACCCAGAATCTGACATGCTACAGCCTAGAATCTGATATGGCAAAAGAACATATAAGCCAAAAATCTGATGTTACAAGAGCACAAGCCCAAAGTTTGACATGGCATCTCTTCTCAGGGTTCACTGTCATCAGAATCGCCTTTTGCTTAAAGCCAATTCTGATGAGGGGGCAGCTGTGAACCCTAAAATTTGCACCTCCTGAACTGACTGCAGCTTGACACCTACTGAGAATAAGGTGCTATGCATACGGCGGTCCCGCTAGCCGGTTAGCGGGCAGGGGTCAAGGGGGCAGCACCCCTTGCAGGGTGCGAGGCAGTGCCCCATAGAAAAATAAATTTCCTAAATCTTTTCTCCTCCAGTCGACTACTTTTCAGTCACGAACCCACAGAATTAAGCAGAGCTCGAATCGAAGCTGAAACGGGCCCAAAATGGACAGAAACGGATTGAGCTGCGTGAGTGGCGCTGGGAGGCACGCATCCCGTGCCGCCCAGGAGGCAGCACGCATTTCGTGCTGCAGAAAAAAGGCCGTGCCACCGGCACGGCATTAAAATCATGCCGTCGGACAGCCGGCGCGTCGGCCGTATCGCCCCTGCTGTCAGCGCCGCGCCGGCGCCGCCGTCCGTACCGCCGGCTTCTCCTCTGTCAGCTCTATAAATAGGAGCCTCCTCCAGCCTCATTTGACATGATTCCCAATGAGTTCTAAAGCATTCTAGAGCATTTCAAAGCAATTCAGGTGGAGTTGAGATTTGGAGCAAAACTAGTTCCATTCGTCCGAAAGCCAAGGAAAGCAAATGTATAATCCTTTTCCTATTTTAAAATTCTAAATTCAAATCTAGAATTTTCTTTAGGTCTAAAACTAAAAAGATCTAAAAACTTATAATTTAAGAATCAGAATTAAGTTAATAAGCAAACCAACACATTTCTAAAAACCCCTCCTTCGCAAGAAGGGAGAACTGCGTGGGGTTTGATTCCTATTCAATAGGATACGCAGGCTGCCATTCTGAAGGGCATCAACTCCAAAATCTTTTTATTAATATTTAGTCCTTTTTGTTTTGATTTATTCATATTAATCTTTTGTTTGCGATTTTATTTTTAGTTTATTTTGGGGAATGTATGCTTTTCCTAGTACCCATAAGGGCTAGAGGAAAGATCCCCTTTATTCCATTTGTTTTGATATTGTAATAATTAAATAGGATTTATCTTACCTATTTATTTATTATTGTCATTCCATCACATCATATATATATATATATCTATTCATTCATCATTATATTTTTGTTCATGCATATACAAAAATTCCTTTTTTAAGACTTATTTTGCACCTTTAGCCAAACTAAAGAAAATATATTTTTCTTAACTGTGTAATTACCAAAACCTGATCCCTGAGCCCTCCTTGGTCACTCGTGGATTAGTTCATTTTCCATTGGGATAAAATTAAAATACTTTTGGAGTCAATCAATTTGGGTTTTCTTTAATTTTCCCAATTAAAATAAATAAAAAAAAGTGGTGACTCACTTTACAACTATCACATTACAAAAATCAACTTTCCAAACTCACAGCGAGTTCCAATCGTGGAGTTTCTCCCGAAGAGCATTTCGATCCCTCGGTGGATCGGACCGGTGCTCAGGCGAGGCCTCACAACCGGTCCTCAGGTGACCCTCAAGAAAGTTTGCCCCTATAGGTTGCACTTGGCCTTTTTAGCAATAGGGGATCGACATACAGAGGTCTTTTCCTCCCTCAATACAGTAGTATAAGTCTTTGGTGGTTGCTATCGACCACTTTATAAAATGGATTGAAGTTGAACCATTAGTGAAAATTACTCAGCATAACACTATTAACTTTTCCAAAAATCTATGATCTACAGGTTCAAAACTTTAGAAATCATAATCTCATTGGCAAATGGGTTGATTACATCCTATTCAAATCTTTCTGTAGAGGTCTCAACATTGATCTCTGGTTCACTTTAGTAGCTCACCCTCAAGCCAATGGGCAAATGGAGGTGGCGAATCATATCATTCTCTATGGATTAAGGAAAAGACTATATGATAAAAATGGGAATTAGGCGCATGAACTGTATAGCATGTTCTAGAGCTATCGAACCACACCTAGGGAACCCATAAGAGAAACTTTTTTCTCACTTACCTACGGCTCAAAAGCCATAGCACCCATATAGATCGGATTGTCGAGCTACTGAATTAGGAAAGTGGTGGAGATAGATTAAGAAATGGAAATTTGAACTAATCTAGACCTACTAAAAGAGAAAAGGGACATCGTTTATGAAAGGGTAGCAGCCTATAGGCAAAGGATGACTCGTTGCTATAATCGCTATATCAAGGAAAGGATTTTTCATGAAGGAGATCTAGTACTAAGGAAGACAGAGATTGCTGAAGGTAATACATGTGTTTAAAAGTTACATCCCATCTGGAAGGGACCATATAGGATCACTAGTGTGGTAGGAATGGAGCATACAAGTTAAAGGATTGCCATGGCAAGCTCCTACCCCAAGCATAGTACTTAGAGGATCTAAGGGCCTACTATTAGTAAAGTTCTTATACTTTCTTTTCTTTTCTTTTACATTTCTCCTTTTTAGAATATGTTAGTTTGACATTTATATAGTTTTACTAGTCATGTGTCTTCAAGTAATTAGTAAAATAGCCTGGGTTCCTGAAAGTATTTTCTATTGATATTCACTTATCGACGCATAAATATTGCCATAGGATAGGCAAATCATTGTTCACATAAGATTCCATAGTATAAACTAAAACTATTTCACTATGGGATAGGTGACTTGAAGTTCACCCAAGATTCCCTAGTATAAATTATAGTTATTTCACCGTAGGATAGGTGAACTTTAGATTTCCTATTATAAATTAAAATTATTTCACCATGGGATAGGCAAATCATTATTCGCCTAAGATTCCCTATTGTAAATTAAAGCTATTTTGCTGTGGGATACGTGAATCATTGTTTGCCAAGATTCCCTATTAAAAATTAATGTGTATCCATAGGGTAAGTAATTTAGAAGCCCACCCAAGACCCCTAATAATTTTATTTAGGATAAGAAAACTAAAATGTTTGCCCAACATCTATTTTAGTGAAGCTCTCCTAAATCATTTGTAAGTATATCTTTAACAAATATATTAATATAAGAAGGAAATGAATAAACATTCAATAAATTAAAATGGATTATTTAAAAAAAGAAAGAGAAGTTCATTCAGCATTTGTTCTATCCTTGATGCCATAATCTGCTACAGTAAGAGAAGGATCAACATTGAGCATTTGCTTGCCATTGCCAAGATTGCTAGTTACAGGAGGAGTGGGGAGAATCACTTTCTTCTTCATCTGGATAGATCTCCCTTATAAAGTTGAAATCCTACTCAAGATACTTTCTTTGGATAGCCTTTAGAACCTTCTCTTAGTAGCAGAGGAATTTACTGGCAGTTGCCTCTTTGATTTCTCCTTAGAAAGCTTCTCCTTCTCTATGTTTGCTTTGTGTAAGTGAACCCCTTCTCAGCTCATGGTAAGATTGGCATACAATGAGGAGATCCACCTTTGTAGTTCGCCCTCCAGTTCTTTACCTTTGGACTTTTCTGCCTCTAAAGTAGCTTTTAGCTTAGGAATATTGGTGTTGTGATCCTTCTCCATCTTCTCCTTTAAGTAAGCCCACTACGTTTTAAGGTTAATTTTCTGACATCGCATTTGTTGGCAAAACTCATATATGATTTTGTGTAGTCCATAGAGTAAATAAAAAAAAGGAGTTAGAATAAAGAATTGGGAAAGCAGAAAGGAAAGGTAATTAGATGCGTACCTCAAATATGTATCAATAAGCAGATCCAACCAACTGGGCATTAGTAAGATCATTCTAGTGGCTTTCATATGCGGATAAATGGATCACCTGTACATCCCTCATGAAAGCTTCCCCTCCATACCTTTCCTCAACAAGTGAGTGAAGTTTAAGTTCATCCAAAGGCAACTCCTCAGAGGCTAGTCGAAGCCTCTTCATAGTTCGTGATAATTGAACATATGTCTACATCCTAATCCCTACATTATCATGATTTAAGATTGAAATTAAGTTTGATTTATGCGTTGAAGATTATTTTTCAGATATTTTTCTATAGTGGGACTGGCCAGGAAGAAATGGAAGGAGCGCACAAGGAAGTAGTGCAAAAACGGAGGTTTTTCATGGAAAAAGAGCTAAGCCACCCAGCTCATGCCTGTAATTACGGCCGTAACATTTGGGCGTGAGTCAAGAGAGAATTTGGGAGATTGGCAGTGAGGTGTTACGCCCAATATTACGGGCATGACCATGGGCGTAAGACACGAGAGGCTTCTGTTTCAAAGTTAGGCAGAGAAATGCAGGCTTCGTACGTTAATGATCGATCTCACGCCCAAGATTACGGGCGTGAGTGGGGGCGTAACATGGAAAAGTTTCAGCAGTATAAAAGCTCTATTTCAGCTAAAAAAGAGGGATCAAACTTTAGAGACGGAGGGCCGACTTCTCTGAGTAAAACCTAGAGTTTGCAACTGGGATTGAAGATGAAGAACATAGATCCACAAGTTTTGAACCAAGAATCGAAGATTAAAGTGGAGAATATCAAATCATTCGTCATGAGTTGTTTGATTTATTTTATGTTTTGAACCAAGAATCGAAGATTAAAGTGGAGAATATCAAATCATTCATCATGAGTTGTTTGATTTATTTTCTGTTTTTCTTTTCTTTTTGTATTCTTTCTTTGAACATGAGCTAAACTTATCTTCTACCTAGATATAGATGAACCCTAGCATGTTTGTATGGATTGATTGGTTTTGATTTCAATTAAATCATTTGATTAAGTTTATTTACCTTTATGAATTTTGATTGTTTAATTCCAAGTGATAATTGCATGCTTATTAGTTGGTTGTCATTTTTCAGATTCATGTCTTGAGAAAGCTTGATTTGAATAGAATAATCATAGGGGTTGAGGATTGCTTGGGGTTCTAGAGATAGACTTACAAAATCCTTTGGTTTGATTCCTTGGTCTTAATGCATGAGCTATTTGATTATACTTGAGAAGAGATTCCTTGCATTCTAACTAGTGATTAGAGGTTAAGTCATTCGAGAGAAGTTTTAATCTAAATGTGTGGAATACCAAATTAACTTGATAAATTGATTCAATTGTTCACCTGTCTTGAAATACAATTGATTGCTAGGGGGATTCAATATCTGGGTAGGTCTTCATCATCAGTTTTATTTGCAATTTATTGGTCGTTCCTTAGTTTAATCTTTTAATCCACTTAGTCATTTTAATTTCAGCAATAAACCAAACCATTAATCTGCTAAACAATAATTAAAGTTTGAGCTAGTAATTGTCCTTGTCCCCTATGGAACGATACTTTCACTCACTACTTTATTACTTGAGCGACCCGTGCACTTGCGGTTGTATTGCATAAAACCACGGTCAGTTCGCCTATACTAACCCCTAGGGGCAGCTCTCTTAGAAGTCCCCTTAGCCACCTCAGGAGCTATAAAATCAATTAATAAGGGCTCTTTTGGAAGGGGAGGAAGGAGAAAAGGGGGAGGAGAATCTTTGCTTAGTAAAGCAGACTTCGCCTTTTTCTCTTTCATACATTGAGCCAAAGATTTCACCTCTGCCGATAGAAAGTAAATAGGATCAATTCATAAAGTGAAATAGGGAAATATCGATAGTAGAAGTAAAGATTAGTTAATAATTGGTACTAGTAAAAGGATTAGTAGAAGCTTTGGATCAAGACTTCTTCTTCGGACCATAAGGATTGCCGAAGAAGTGATCATAGATCATATATGAATCAAATAGAGGCTCTAACTTTAAGAGGGTTTCTACATGTTTTTCCTTTGCATAAGACAAACTCTTGAGGTTGTTGGAGGGAGTTATTCTTGGGATGTTTACCCAAGTGTTAGGGAGATTGCCCCAACCCTTCTCATTGGAAATGGTAAAGAATTTTGTTTCCAATTCTTTAAGGATGAAGGCAAGGTGAAGATCTTCCTTTCACTTTGAAAGTTAAAGTGGTCGAACCCCTTATTTGCTATAGGCGATATATCTCTCACACTTACCTACTAGATATAGTAAACCCATGGATCTCCCCTAAAATCTTAAGCTTATCAAAATTTTCCAAAAGTTTGGGTGATGTTGACAAATCAGGATATTGTATTCCCAAAGTACGGTGATGTACATATTAGGCATTAGAAACCTAAGGCTAGACTCTAGATCCTCTACATAGGCCATCCTATCCAAGCCACCTAGTTTTTTATTAGTAAAAGTCCCAGGATCAGACAGACAAAATTTATAATTGACAAGGATGTCATATAAGCCCTAATCTCTCTTAGGTGACTGGCAGTTAGTTTGCAAGGAAATTTTTCCACCCCCTATTGAGTCTTAGGATCTTTAGAATGCTTTTAGGGAGATAAGAAGGAATAGGGATACTTGTAGGTCAATTAGAATGAAGATCGATGGTATTAAAGCATGGATAGATTGGTTAGATCCATGATAGGATTATTAGCATATCATTTTACATACCTAGACTTATTCCTAGTTTGGATATCCCTATCCTTATACAAAGTTTGGCTCAAACATAGTGTCTTCGCTATCATAATCATCCCTAAAAGGGTATTTGTTTATAGTATCCTTAAGGTCACTTATTTTCAATGTATAGAGAGGGGAAAGTAAATTGAGTAGACAAAGGGAAAAGACACTTACTAATTAAAGTAGTAAAAGAATAGGAACCTTACACTGAACTAATAAGCTAAAAAGGAATTGTTAGAAACACTTGTAAAATTTCTGAAAAGAAGAAGAAAGAAATTACAATAGAGAAAATGACAGCAGACAAAGAAAGAAGAAGATAAAGATAGTGACAACAGTAAAAGAAAATGTAAAAAACCTAAGTAAAATATAAAGGCCCTATTTAAAAGGTGTAATGCAAAAAACAAAAAGTCTAGGGACCTTCACCTAAATGACACATGGTATAAAGAGACTATAATCACTCGTTGTCTCTTTAAATTTGAAATGATTAAGAAGCAATGAAAAAATGGCACCATAAATGCATTAGCAAGACTAGTTAGTAGATCACTCAGCTCACCCTAATATAGGAATCAGTATCTAATCGAACTATAAAAGTTAAGTGTAATTCTAGAAAAATAAAAATTAATGGATTGACAGTGAAGAAGATTGCCTCTAGATCTCGCCTCATGATCATTTAGAAATCGAGAGGATTTCGAGTCTTTAACTCAAAAACTAGTGGGGGACATGTTTTACACTCTAATATGAACTGCTCACCCCAGGCTAGCAAATAATGCCCATATACAGATTGATTGAACCTTTGGACATCACTATCACTTTGCTGATATGCCATTTCTTTGTAATCCAAGTATGACTTAAAAGTAGTAAATTCATGTCCTACTTAGCTTTTATTACCAAAAATCCTTCTCTATACCAAATGTTGTAACATTTAATATGATTCCAACAAGGATTCATATCATTAGATGCTCTTATAAGTGGCCTTCTCTTCTCTATAATCAAACTAATGCAATTCTTAAGATCTTAAAGACTCTAGCTCTTTGAAATTACTCCTTTATTAACTTCAGCTTTGGAATGGTGTGAACCCTCAAATTTGCACCTCCTGATCTGGCCGCAGCTTGACACCTACTAAGAATAGGGCGCTATGCATACGGCGGTCCTGCTAGCTGGTTAGCGGGCAGGGGTTAAGGGGGCAGCGCCCCATCGAAAAAATAAATTTCCTGAATCTTTCACCTCCAGTCGACCATCTTTCAGTTACTAACCCACAGGATTAAACCGAGCTCGAATTGAAACTAAAACGGGCCCGAAACGGACGAAAATAGGTTAAACCACACAAGTGGTGTGCTGCTGTTTGGGAGGCACACTTTCCGTGCTGCCCAGAAGGAGGCACGCATTTAGTGCTGTCGACAGGGCAGCACGCCTACTGTGCCACTATGGGTGGCATTGATTTGAAGACAAGCGGCACGCTTGCCGTGCCGCCAGGACGGCCGACGCGTTGGCTGTGCCGCCCCTGCCGTCGGCACTGCACCGACGCCGCCGTCCATACCGCTGGCTCCTCCTCTGGCAGCTCTATAAATAGGAGCTTCCACCAGCCTCATTTGGCATAATTTCCAATGAATTCCAAAGCATTCTAAAGCAATTCAAGAAGTTTTCAAAGCAGTAAAGGCATATTTCAAAGAAAAATTCATTCTTATACTAACATTCTTATTGTTTCTAGGTCAAGATTCCAAATTTCCTTTGAATTCAAGGTGGAGTTGAGATCCGGAGCAAGACTAGTTCCATTCGTTCAAAAGACAAGGAAAACAAAGGTATAATTCCTTCCCTATTTTTTTTTTAAAATTCTAAATTCAGATCTAGAATTCTCTTTAGGTCTAAAACTGAAAAGATCTAAAACTTATTAATTTAAGAATCAGAATTAAGTTAATAAGCAAACCAACATATTTTTAAAACCCCTACTTCACAAGAAGGGAGAACTGCGTGGGGTTTGATTCCTATTCAATAGGATACGCAGGCTGCCAATCTGAAGGGCATCAACTCCAAAAATCTTTTTATCAATATCCTTTTCCTTTTTATTTTGATTTATTCATATTAATCTTTTACTTGTGATTTTATTTTTAGCTTATTTTGGAGAATGTGTGCTTTTCCTAGTACCCATAAGGGCTAGAGGAAAGATCCTCTTTATTTCACTTGTTTTGATATTGTAATAATTAAGTAGGATTTATCTTGCCTATTTATTTATTATTGTCATTCCATCACATCATATATCAGTTCATTCATTATTATATTCCTATTCATGCATACACAAAAATTCATTTTTCAGAAGTTGTTTTGCATTTTTAGCCAAACTAAAGAAAATAACATTTTCTTAATTGTGTAATTACCAAAACCTGATCCTCGAGCCCTCCTTGGTCACTCATGGATTGGTGCATTTTCCATTGGGATAAATTAAATTTTGGAGTCAATCATGTTGGGTTTTCTTTAATTTTCCCAATTAAAATAAATAAATTAAAGTGGCGACTCACTTTTCAACTGTCAAATTACAAAAATCAATTTTCCAAACTCACAGCGAGTTCCAATCGTGGAGTTTCTCTCGAAGAGCATTTCGATCCCTCGGCGGATCGGACCGGTGCTCGGGCGAGGCCTCGCAAATGGCCATAAAACCATCACCTGGGCCCTCTGACCTCTATCTTGTAGGTATTGAAGATCACTTATTCGTGTGCTAGATATCAGAATTCACTTCTGCGGACATCAACCTTATTTTGCTAAGAAGTTGGCTAAGGATAGAGAACTTATTAGTAATTCTCTAGCTACCACTACATCCCTAGGTGAAACCATAGATGTGAATCATATGTATTTGGCATGCATAGTAGAAGCAAATGATAGAAAGCTTCCTGCATATTTGATTGAGTTGGCAATGTTAGATTTTGGCATAATCCTTAGTAGGGATTGGTTGTCTTCTCATTATACAAACATCGATTCCAATGACAAGATAATAAAATTCAAGCTAGAAGGGGAAGATGGATTCATGTCTTAAGGTAATAGAAGTGAGATTTTTACTGATTTCATGTCAGCCATTAGAGTTAAAAGACTTCTAAGGAAGGGATGTCAAGGATATTTAGCACATGTCAAGGACATTAGGAATATTCCTAGCAAGGTGCATCAAATATCTATTGTTAAGGAGTTTTCAAATGTGTTTATGAAGGAATTACTAGAGTTATCACTTGAAAGGAGATTAAGGGTATGCTTAGGATTGTTGTTAGGAGGGCTAGAATAACACTTCTATAATTTTTTCATTTTATTGATTGATTTTTATTATTTTTTATAAATTTCTTTTTAAACATGCTTTTAAGAAAAACATCAATTTACTTGTTTCTACTTAAAAGTAGTTTTAAAAAGAAATTTAAAAAAAATATAACAAATTTTGTTGAAAAGCGCTTTTTTCAAATGCATCTCAAATGAAACTTGAGTTTAAAATTGAGATTTTTTCGAGTATACAACCTATTTTTATACCTTCCTATCATATGGCGCCAATAAAACTAAAGGGATTAAAGGTACAGTTGCAAGATTTATTAGACAATGGGTTCATTAGACCAAAAAGCTCACCACAGGGTGCACTAGTTTTATTCGTGAAGAAAGAGGACTATTCTCTTTGATTGTGCATTGATTATAGGCAGCTTAATAAGGTGACTACTAAGAATAAGTACCCTTTACCAAGGATAGATGATTTGTTTGATTAATTACATAGAGCTAGTCATTTCTCTAAGATTGATATCAGGTCAGGCTATCATCAGGTCAGAATCCAGAGTGAGGATGTATGTAAGATTGCCTCTAGAACCAAGTATGGTCATTATAAGTTTGTAGTATTGCCATTTGGACTAACCAATGCTCTAACTGCATTCATAGATTTAATGAATATAGTATTCAAGCCATTCCTAAATAAGTTTATCATTATAATCATTAATGACATTCTTATCTATTCTAAAAGCCATGAAGTGCATGAAGAACATCTAAGAATGGTATTACAAACTTTAAGGGAGTATAAGTTATATGCCAAGTTATCAAGTGTGAGTTTTGGATTAATAATGTATGCTTCCTTAGGAATGTGGTTAGCAAGTATGGTATTCAAGTAGATCATAATAAGATTGAACAAATAGCCAATTAGCCTAAACCTACTAATGTGATAGAAGTTCATAGTTTCCTTAGCATGGCTAGTTATTATAGGAGATTTGTCAAAGATTTCTCTAAAATAACTTTGCCATTGACTAGGTTAACTAGAAGGAAGTGAAATTCAAGTGGGACGAAGTTTGTGAATAGAGTTTTCAAAGTCTTAAAACTTATCTCACTATAGCTCTAGTGCTTGCATTGCCAAAAGGGTTAAGTGGAATTGTAATATATTGTGATGCTTCTAGAGTGGGTCTTGGAAGTGTCCTTATGCAAAGTAAGAAAGTAATTGCCTATGTGTTAAGGCAATTGAATAAGCATGAGAAAAATAATCCATACATAACTTGGAGATGGTAGTTGTGATCTTTGCACTCAATATTTAGAGACATTGTCTTTATAGTGAGAAGTGTGAAATCTATACAAACCACAAAAACCTCCAATACATTTTGAAATAAAAGGATTTACACCTTAAGGAAAAAGGATGGGTGGAATAAATAAAGATTATGATTGTCAAGTTTAGTACCATCATAGTAAGGCCAATGTAGTAGCATATGCATTGATTCAAAAGTCTACGGGCAGTCTAGCTCACCTTTCAGTGAATAAGAGACCACAAGTGAAAAAACTAAAAGATTTGTTCGAAAAAGGATTGCAATTTTAGATTCCTAAGTCTCAAGTTCTAATTGCCCACTTTCAAGTGAGGCCTAAGTTGATTGATGAGATAAATGCAATACAAGACAAGGATCCTAACTTGTCAAGCTAAAAGAGGAAGTTCAAGCTAGTTAAGCATTAGGTTTTAACTTGAAGGATGGTGTATTGAAGTATAGGCATAGGATGTGTGTGCCTAATATAGATGGACTTGGGGAGAGAATTCTGAAAGAAATACATCATGCTCCCTATAGTGTTTACCTAAGGGAAACCAAAATGTATCATGATGTGAAAAGTTATTATAGCTAGCCTGGAATGAAGAAAGACATTGCTTGACATGTCAATATATCAAGTTTAAGCATCAAAAGCTGGCCTTTAGGCTTATTGCAAAAGATCAAGTTGCCATAATGGAAATAGGAGTGAATCACCATATATATTGTGATAGGATTACCAAGGACTTCTAGAGGTTATGACTCAATCTAGGTAACTATTGATAAATTGACCAAATCAACCCATTTCTTAGAGGTGAAGACTATTTATTTAGTAGCATAATATGCATAGATATATCTAGATAGGATTATGAGTTTGCATGGAGTGCCAATATCCATTATATCTAATAGAGGTTCTCAATTTACCTCTAAATTTTAGCAAAAGTACGAGAAGCATTGTGTGCATAACTAGATTTCAACATAGCCTTCCATCCGCAAATTGATGGGCAATTAAAGAGGACAATACAAACATTAGACAACATACTTAAAATGTGTGTGCTTGACTTTGGTGGTAATTAGGATAAGTGTCTTCCATGATAGAGCTGATAGTAGTATGTGCCTTAGGAGCCATATAATAATTATGTAATAGTAGATATTAATTTCCAATGGCATAATAAATATATTCATAGTGTGAAAAGGGTTTCATATTATTGAATATAGTCCTTAAGTATTTGTAAGAGGATTTATTCTCAAGTATTGTGAAAAGGGAGATAGATCGCTCTTGTATAAATATTTTAAATATGTTTGTGATTATAGGATTAATGATTGGGCATCATTAAATCTAGAAGACCATCGCCTCTGTTTATTTTCTATAATCAATATGTGATATGGATGATTAAAGACGCAATGAGTCTCATGTTGCTTAACATGTGATATTGAAACAAACACATAGATATTTATAGGATGAATAGTTAAACTATGATGTTAAATAATAATAATATAGGTTTTACTATTTGTCAGTTATTTATCATCTAGTTCATAATAGTGCATATAATCCTTTGACTTGAGAGATACTATATCTCATATATAGGTGGTTAGAATTTATTACTGCTTACATAGATGTACTATTCATATATTGATATATGGCATGTGATAGTTCTAATTTGTTATGTATGGAGGTAAGTGATCACCAAGATAGAATTCATTACCTTGAGTAAACAAAGTTGAGATCCTATGCTATCTGGTTATTCTTAATACTTAAGTTCTTGACTAAGACAGAAAGATTCACTAGAAAGAGTTTTTAGTAGGAATCTAATCTCATTAAGAATTAGAACCAAGATAAGGACATAGAATCGAGGCGCATTAGGGTTTGACATAAACCATTACACTAGCCAAGATTGGGATCTTTAATGAAGGGATTCTAGTGTATGATAATTTATGAACGATGGTCTATGTGATGTTTAAAGTTGTCAACTATAAATATTCATTTCTAATTACATAGTCGTGATATGGAGTGCTAGCTATCGCTCACAACTTATAGGACTAAGTCTGAAGTGGGTATTTCAAATTAGTAGAGAAAAATGTTTTCTCATTCCCATTGCTAATTAGACATGAACCTAGAAAGTCACACACCCAATAGTGATCATCTTTCAAGTGTAAAAGGTTTATCATAATAATTAATTAACGTCACATCCCAACTTTGGAGATATGACGATTCTAGAACATAGGGAGATATAAGGTCACCATGCCTATAGAACCCACTCATGCATATATAAACACTGCCTAAGATCGTACCAAAATCTCATACATTAACTTAATTTGACCATTAATAAAAGGAAACCTTAATTTACAGAAGAATGGTTTAAAAATACTTTAAATATAATCCATAAGAAAAGAATATTTAAGACTCCAAATAAATCATCAAAGGAATAATGTTCCAAAAAGAAACTCCCCAAACCAGAACTCCCAGAGCATCTAAGAGTGACTCTTGCATGTCATAATATGTAAATAGGCTTAGACAAGGAAATCCTCCAAGCGGAGTAGATTGCTTGAGCTATCACCTTGCCTCCTCATAATGCTCACCTGGAAACCACATAAGAAAAGGGGTGAGATAGATGATTTCAATGAATAAACAATATGGCTTATACAATAACACATATCCTTTAGAAAGAGCTCATAAGTCATAACTCATAGTTCATGATTCACAATTCATGATTCATAGTTCATGGTTCATAGTTTGCAATTTAGCAAGGTAATCACATTTATCACTTATCACTTATCACATAGAGAGTGAAAGGCTATTGCCATATTCACTCGAACACATAGAGGAGAGGTGGCATCAAACCAAATTTCAACTCCTATCACATAATAAGTGTGAAGCTGATCAGGCCCTATGGCTAGAACTGCCCCTTCTAGCTGAGGTGGATACACTACCCCTATCTATCTAGTTAAGACTATGTGCACAGGTTCCAATGATTTTTTGCATCAGCACGAGGATTTTTGCATAAAAAGGTAATAAAGCTAGAGCTAATGGCAATCACTACATTAAAGAATGCAATCACATGTAACGTAAAAGTAATAGATGTTTAGCTCATTGAACAAAGGATAAACAATAGTGTGGTTCCAGAAAGAATGTAAGGTAAGGCAACAATCACAAAGGTTCTTTCTTATCATTGAATAATCAGTAATGGTTTTTGAACCAATTGTCCTATGGTAACCCAAACTTAACAAATAAATCATATAGTTAAAATTGAACATAGAAAGGAACTTGGGTTTTAAGAATCTCAAAGGTTCACATATCATGATAACTTATATTTGTAATATAAATATAATGTTTACGCACCTTGTGGTTCCTTATCTCATAATGCCTGTGACCCTTGTACTTCTAACAATCCTTAACCTCTAACATAACATTATAATTCAATACTTAGAATTTGCTTAACATCACGCTATCCTATCCCATAACTATCTCATGCACATATATCATTCATATATACTTAGAGTTGCACTTAGAAATGCACTTATCACTTGTATATAACATGTTGACTTTTAAGTCTTGCACACTTTGCCTTCTTAGAGTTACATGAAATCATATAATAACTCATACTAAGACTTTTCTAAAGCCAAACACAATAAATCATAATCTTAATATCAATTCAATTTAACTTTCAACTTGGCATACTTAATACTTTTCATATACATTAACTTAACAAGTAAGCCTTGAAAGAGTCATACTTATCTCCTTTGATCGATTCATACAATCAATCTCATAGTCAATTTAAGATTATTAATTCACAATTAACATAGCATAAAACCTAATTCACATATCACTTAATCATGTACACATATTAGCCAAACATGTTAATTAGGGTTTGGAAACCTTAGGTATGGCCGAATCACTCTAGGTGTTTCCTATAGTTACTCCTTCAATTATCATGCAATTAAATTATGCATAAGTCATATACACATGTTAACAATTATTAAAATGTATCTTATAAAAACTATAGACCTTGGGATCAAAATCCCAATGTAGGTTGAATCTGTATTGCCATGGAAAACCATGGATTTTTTTTGCTTTTCACACTTTTTGATCATCATAGTAATATGTAAATGCATGATTTAAAGCAATATTTTTCATGTAATCATAACAAAAATCAATTTAGAACATCAAAATGCAGAAATCGCCCCCTTTATGTTCATATGCATGAAAATTCTAACTTTTAGGTTTTAGAGTTCACCTTTGACGGATTTGCAAAGAAAGATTACAATTGGAAATTAGTTTCTCCTTGAAAAACACAACATAGGCAATTTAATAAGAAGAAAAATAGTAAATATACAGCCCCATATGATTTACTCATGATTAGTTTCATAAAATCAAAAATTAGCTTGAAAGAAGAGGAAAACTTACGAAAAAAATCACAAAATTGCAAGGTTTGTAGGCACCTTGTGAATTTTGGTAGAGAGAGAATTTTTGAGAGAAAATTCTATAAAAACATGATGAATAACATAATGGAGGATGCCTAAACTCAAGGGACCAAATTTTAGGTTATTATTAGGGTTTTGGTGAAAAATTATAAGTTTGCCATTAATGAGTTAAGTTAGGAGTGTTTTGGTGTGTTAGGCTTTTGGTGAGTTGGCCCTTTAATATAATTTATGGCTAATTATAAATAATTAAAAATAAAATATTTTGGTTCTTATTTTTATTAAAATCCCCCAAAAATATTTAATTTAAAATATTTTAAAAATGCTCATAAAAATTATTTTATACTTAAAAAATTGTTTTGTGCATGAAAATTTACTTTGTATGCAATAAATCATTTTATGCATTTGGACTTCACATAAATTACTTATTTAATATTCAAAATTCATATTATGTATATTAGAACTAGTCTAACATGCCACTTGCTCATAAATCACACGGCATATAAAATTTCATGAAATCGCACACTTTGTCACAATTGCCCTAAAATTAAGCAATTTGTTATGAAACTCCTAGCCTGGGTATCGGTTGTTACAATTAAAGTATTTAATTAATTGATTAGTGGTAAAATGATTAAACGTGTAATTAAATTTGCAAGGACCTTAGCATGTCCTGATGTTAAATCTAAAAAGGTTTCTATTCAATTAAATCTTAATTTGTATGTAATGCAAAGGAGAAAGATTAAATTGAAAATGATTTTGACTAAATGAAAGACTTAATTTTAAACTTAGTTAAAACCTTAAACACATAAGATGTGGCCTAAGCCCATATGTGATATGGAAAAGAGGCAATTTAGGGGTTAGAGAAAATTCACTATTCATAAGTCATGTGATGGGTTTAGGGGTTAGATAATTTTCTACTAAGGTTAAAATTATAATTATATCTTTTGGCCAATGAAAATGTCCATTTGAAAAAGTAAAGTCCACCTCTGCCTCTTCATCAAATGATGAGCTAAAAGGGTGTTCTGGTCATTGTGAAGACTTAAGGGTTAAGTCTTAAAGAAAGAAGTATATAAGTGTTATGTTCATCTTTTCTTCAATAGATTTGAACATCATTTTCATTTTGAGGCTTTTAGAGAGAGAAGTTAAGAGAGAGAAAGAAAAGATGAGGAAAGAGTTTCTTTAAATTTTCTTTTGATCTTCAATTCTTTTTCTTTATTCTTTATGAAAGAACAAATGCTTGCAAATTAGTCCAAAACAAATTAAAGAGAAACCTCAACTTCTGAAAGGTTTTTGAGGGAAAATCTTAAATCAAATTTGGGCAACCAAGAGGGGGATTCAAGAACACCACAGAATGGAAACTTGAAGGTGATCAAGGTATAGACGATCTAGAGGTTTCATACTTGGGAAGCTCTTTGTTAAAAAAAGAAGGAAATTTCAAGAAGTAATATGATTACTCTTCCTTCTTCTTTCTATGCATATGTGTTTTATACACAAATTAATTGATTTCTTGAATGAATTCTTGGATCAATTGGATGAAGTGAAATTTTAAAATGTTTGAAATTTTACTCCACCACCTTGCTTTCTCTGCAATTGGCTCCACCATTCCTTCAAGAGCTTCTTTACAATAATAGTTATCACTCCACCATTAGCATGGCACCATATGAAGCACTATATCTAAAGAAGTATAAAACACTAATTTGTTGGATAGAGATGGGAGTACATAGAAGGACCAAACTGGATCAAGGACACAATGAAGAAAATGACAAATCAAAGAAAGGTTAAAGACTACCTTTAGCTGTGAGGCCTCACCCGAGCACCGATCCAATCCATTAAAGGGAATCAAAATGCTCATTTGGAATCGAACTCACGATGGAACCTTTGGGTATAGATTGATTGATTTTAAAAAGAGTCACCACCTTAATTTTATTTTATTTGGGAAAAGATTAAGGGAAAAATCCAATTTGATTCCAATTAATATCCCAAAAGAGAAGATCACTAGCCTCGAAACCAAAGAGGATTCAGGGATTAGGTTTTCGATTTATTTTATGAAAATTAGTTTGGCAATTTTAATATAAAATAAATAAATTTCATGAACGATTTACATAATGCATGAACAATTATATAATGCATGAATAAAAAAATAAATAAACATTCATTCAAAGCAATAAAGTAAATAAAGTAAAGGAATTAACTTTACAATTCAAAACCAAAATAGGGGATACTTCCTGTAACCCTTATGGGTTCTAGGGAATTCACACATTCTCCAAAATAATTCCAAAGCAATTACTAAAGAAAAATACTGCAAAAGAAAGACAAAATCAATATTATAATAAAGAAAATAAACTAAAAGCAAATATCGCAAAGAAAAGAACTAATTCATAAAGTAACATACAAGAGAAAGGTTTTATTTTATTTAAATTAGATTTGATACTTTAAACAAGCAAGCCTACGTATCCCTTTGAATGGGAATCAAAATCCACGTAGTTCGCCCTTCTTGCGAAAGGGTTAGTTTAGCCTAGCCATTTTATCATATTTCAGTTCATTGATTGAAAGATGGGTTGATTGATTAAATTAGATTGATTGATTACCGAGTTGTTAATTAGGTCAGGTTTAATTAACAAGTTGATGTAACAATTCAAATTGCTTACCAAGTTGACTAAATCAGATTCTAATCAACATGCCTCAAAATAATGAAAGAAAATGATAAAACATACAAAGCAAAGAAATAATAAATGAAGAGAACAATCTAAGTAATCCTAAGGAAAAATAACAAAACAAATAAATAGAACAAAAGAAGAAAATAAATACCTTACGAGGCTTGGGGACATTGGGCAAATAAAGTGGATGACTAGATCATAATTCCACCTTCTTGGCTTGGTGAAATGACAACCTTCGAACGGCAACTTAGACGGCGTATTTGGGACCTTCTCGGACTGATTTGAGGAGAGCTACCTTGAAATGACCACCCAAATAAAAATTTAAACTAAAAGTTTGTTCCTTTCGGACTAAACCTTAAAAAATATTGATTGCTTTGAATCAATTAATTTGATTAAGCAATTCTGAGTATGGAAAAGAGGTAGGGGGTATTGCTTTTATAAAGAGAGAGTTGGGAGTGAAGATAGTGAACTTTCAATGTGGGATTCGCTTCCCAAGACACAAAACCACATAGGATGCTTTAGGAACCACACACAATAACTTCAGGACCAAACGGAATAGAGGGCAATAGCATAGCACCTGTGTAATTCCGCACAGAACCTTTGAGGTTTTACAAAGGGTTAGTACGATTTTGCATAGGCTCTATGCGGTCACAGTTGCCCTCAGTAGTCCTAGTGAGACCACTTGCTATTTTTAACTCCGTTCTCACCCATTTCAAATATGATTTAAGCTCAGTTTAATTTTATGAGTTTGTAATAGAGTGCCAATTGTTTAGAGGTGCAAATTTAAGGGTTTATAGCTACTCCCTCATTAGAATTGGCTTGACCAAAAGGCGATTCTGATGATAGTGAACCTAGGGATGAAAAAAAAAATGAATCAAAGGGATGTCTAAGTTAAGATTAAGACATGTTTGGGTGAAAGGCATGGTTGATTTTAATAGGTAGAGGATAGATGGAAAAAGAAACCATAGGAATGTTTAGGAAATCATTGCTAAACATTTATAGGTAAAATGAGGTTTTGTCAATGGCTATTGGTCTGGCTTTGACGTTGGATGCGAGAATAGTATTGGTGAATTTTAATTAAGACTATCCGTTCGACCCTAATATTGGAGGTAAAGATGATCTAGGATAAATCTTAATCATGGCTATCTGTTTGGCGTTAGTGTTAGAGGTAAAGATGATCTAGGTAAATCTCAATCAAAGTTATCTATTCGGCCTTAATGTTAGAGAATAAAGAAGATGTAGGGAAAATCTTAATCAAGGCTATCTATTCAACCTTAATGTTAGAGAATAAAGAAGATTTGGGAAAAATCTCAATCAAGGCTATCTGCTCAGCCTTAATGTTGGAGAATAAAGAAGATTTAGGGAAAATCTCAATCAAGGTTATCTGTTCGGTCTTAATGTTAGACAATTAAAATTGAGACTATCTATTCGGCCTTAATGTTAGAAGTAAATTTGATTTAGAGAAAATCTCAATCAAGGTTATCTGTTTGGCCTTAATATTGGAGAATAGAGAAGATCTGGGAAAATCTCAATCAAAGTTATCTGTTTGGCCTTAATGTTGGAGAATTTAGATCAAGGCTATCTGTCTAACTTTTATGTTGGATAAATCTCAATCAAGGCTATCTGTTCGGCCTTAATGTTTAGAGATAAAGATGATTTGGGTGAATCTTAGTTAAGGCTACTTGTTCAGCCTTAATGTTAATAATAGAGAAGATCTAGTGAAATCTAGTAAAAGTAATGGTTCTGGTCTATTTTGGAAAGTCTAGCTTGATGTCTGATTAGTTTTGAGACATTTCTGGTAGGAATAATAATGACCCTATCTAGTGGGAATCGATGGAGAAATGATATTGTGTAGCAGGAATGATGATGACCTTCTCTAGTAGGAATCAACAAAAAGATGATCCATTTTGATTCAAAAGTCTAACTTATAAGTTGTCTTATTATGAAATGCATCTGACTATGCAATGATTGGATACCTTGAACATGTGAAGGGTCAGTTTCATAGGAGAGTGCTGAGCTATTGCGAGAAAGATGCCCCCACTTTGGAAGGTAGCTTGGTTATTTGGTCTTTGGTTGTTTGGTCTAGGAAGAAGTCATTTAAGAGGTTAAGCTAGGTATAGCTAGAAAAGGTCGGGTTGGGAGAAGGTTTGGTTTGAGGTTAAATTGGAAAACTTGATCAAGGTATCAAGGCCTTGGAGATGATAAGGTTAGGTCAGGTCTAGTTTTGGGAAAGGTCAGTTTGTTGGACTTGTCTCCAAAGAAGTTTATATAAGAGTCTTTGGTTAGGTCTAGTAATTGGCTTGTTCAGTTATGACCTTCTGGTTTGGCTTTAGGGAAGATTGTTTAGGATGAGTGGATCATCTTAGAAGGTTAGGTCAGGTTTGGCCTTAGCTAGGGTCATTTGGAAGCTCAGTCTGGTTTGGCTTTGTAAGTGATCAGATTAGAGGCTCGGTCAAGTTATGGCCTTTTAGTGAGTTCATTTGGAAGGCTTGGTTAGATTTTACCTTAAGACTATATCAGAGGATGCTAGACCTAAGAGGCTAATCTTGGGTTAGAGGAAGGCTTAAGCTAGGAAATCCATTTAGAAGGCTCAGTTAGATTTGCTTTAAAGGAGATCATGGGCTTTATAAATGAAGGCCTTTTGGGAGTGGGCTTTATGGTGAAGGCTTTTTGAGAGTGGGCTTTATGGTAAAGGCTTTTGATTTTAGGCTTTTTGATGAAGGCTTCTAGATTTTGGCTTTATGGTGAAGGCTTTTAGGTGTTAAGGGTAGTTTTCTACAAGGGTGCTTTGGATGGTTGGCTTTGGCTCAGGTATGGTGCTACAAGTTTTGGTCACAAAGATACCGTAGGCTTATAGATAAAGGTTTGCCTTTTGACCTAGTTGCATTAGAATGGTTTTTAGGCTTTAAGAGGCTTTAATTCTTAGGGATTATGTGTTTCACCAATGACGCTTAATCTTTCAAAGATAATGAGATATTTGCCAAAGAGGCATGAGATGGGCCTTGACCAGTTCAAGTCCTTCTTAATCAACTTGAGGATGACAGGCTTTGAGAGATATGCCTCGACTAGATTCAAAGATGATGAGTCTTGAGAGACTTAGAATTTTTGGTTCTACCCATGATGAGATTTTGCCAAGGAAAGGTACGGTGTTTAAGCTTGAAATAATGGTATGATTTACCAATGAGGCTTGGGATGGAACATTATGATTTCATAAAGTTTGAGAATGGTTTGAAGGTAGGCTGAAACTTCTGAAAAAAAATCATGGAGGTTGTATGGTTTTGCTTTTTGTAGCATGAATTATGGAAAAGAGCAAGTCAAGCTTTTCTTATTATTTGAGATTGAAGAGACTCTTGGAGTGACACCTAATTAGTTTGACTTGATGACACATTGACTGTACTGGCTGAAACAAAGAGCCCTTAGGAATGGCTAAAAAGCTAGTGGAAGAAGACAACTTAGGGATTATGCTCCTAAATGAGAGATAAGAATGTAAAGGTGGGAAATGTGAAGGATTGTGTCTTAGCTCTTTAAGCTAAGCAACGGGATAGATTGGCAATGGAAAACGACCTAGGAAGACATGCCCCCATTTAGAAGATAGTATATCCTTAGAGAATGAACCTCTAGTGAGGAAGGATGACTTTGGAGATATAAGACGAGACGGATTGATTTAAGATGATTTAACAATTTTAGACATGAGGGAAGATGACTTAGATGAGCTTTCTCTCTCTCTCTCTCTCTCTTTCTCTTTCTCAACTCTAACTTTTGCCTAAGCCAACCTTTTGGGTTTTCAACTTAGCAAGCTTATATTAATGAAATTTGGGAGAAAATATTCCACCATGTTTTGCTGTTTTTCTTTTTTCATTTTGAAGGGCTCTGACCTTTGAATTATGGATTTGACAAAGGTCTTCTATGAACTTATTGCCCTTTATTGAGGTACATCATTTGATTACCCAATGTGCAATAGGCAATTCCATTTGCTCTTTGTGCTTCAGCTATCTTGATCTTCTTTGATTAGGAGTTAGTGAAGCAATTACCGATTTGTGAGAATGAAAGCACCTCAAGTTCTGATTTATACTAATTGTGGTGGAATTAATCTTTACCCCTCTGTTCTTCATTTTCTTTTTCTTTTTTTCTTTTTTTCTTTTTTTTTTTTTTGCTTCTTTTTTAAAGCTTATCCGTGTTAGACTAAATTAAGGAAGATAAGAAATAATGAAAAGAAAAGATGCATTACTATAAAGGAAACTTTATTATAAGATAATAAAAAGGGGACTGACATGGTTGAAAAATATAAAAAATAAAATAAAATAAAATGACAGACTCTGACTCAAACTTAGACTTAGACTTTGAGGTTTGGGCTCAGACTCAGACTTAGATTTGGACTTTAACCTCAGACAGGTCAGATTAACTAGGCTTAAACTCCTTCGTATTATGCCACTCAAGGTTGAGGTAAGGTGGGGTTGAGTCAGATCTAGATTCCTCGTCATTGTTCAGGTTAGTGGTGGGGAATTCAACTTTAAATGATTTACTTTGGATGCAATCTTAAACCTTTGATGCAGTTGCAAGCAAAACTCTGAAGGTAGGTAAGCATTATGTTAATAAGTAGGCTCAATAGGTAGGGAGTAAATTCTTAGCAATAATATCCACTTGTTCTTGCTCAGTTGGCCTATTTATCATTTGAGTAGCTTTAGCCCTCCACTTTATAAGAAACATGGAGAATGACTCATCTGGAAGCTGCTTTGTGGTTTCCAAATCATGCCTAGTGACATCTACTTTAGTGTTGTAATGATATTGTTTAATAATGATATGAAAAATATCATTCCATGTTCTTTTTTGGCTCTTGTCCAGTGAAAGAAACCATCTCCTAGCAGCTCTGATTAGTGATTCTTGAAACATTTGAGCAAGGAGCTCATCGTTAAATCCTATAGGTTTCATTACTCCCATATACATCATCATATGAGTTTTGGAGCATAAGGTTCCTTCAAATCTATCCAATTTAGGCATTTTGAATTTAGGAGGAAGCTTGGCATTAGGGAACAAGATCAAGCTATCCATATCAATTAAGTCATTATAGTGCTTTAAGGATTTGATGGTTTTCTCCAAAGCTTCAAGTTTATCTATAAGCAATTTGGTATACTAAGAGAAAACTTCCCCACCTTAAAAAGGATTTAGGAGAGAGGAAGATCTAGAGTGGGTAGTGGTGTTTAGGACTTGAGTATTGGTAGGTTTCCTAAGATAGGTTTGGTTCAAATTATGGTTGAGATTATTGAGGTTTGCTTGGTTAATTAGGGCTCAAACTTCCTCAATGATGGCTTGCCTTTATTCCTTCATGTTTTCTTCAAATTGGATCTGTTGAGCAGCTAGGAAAGCTTGAAAATTCTCTTCATGCTTCTTAAGAAGGCTAGTCATAAGTGTGGTCAGGGCATCCATGTTAACCTGGTTGGCCATTGATACCTTATGAACCAAATCAAAGAATTAAGGTAAGTCTTTAGGGAAGAAGTAGGAATATGGGCACGCAAACTTTAAGGCAAAAGACTCCCTTTGATGTTGTGAGCTAACTGCATTTGGGCTCTTGAGGATTTCCTAAGGTTGCATAGGTCAAGGTCTCAGGCTTAAAGTATCGGATTGGACCAAAGGTACTGGACTTAGGGTAGTGTGTTGGGTCAAAGGTATTGGGCTTAGGATAGTGTGGTGGGCCAAAGGTATTAGGCTTAGGATAGTGTGTTTAGGTTAAAGGCTAAGGTAATAGGGTAAGGTTTAGGATAATGGCTTAAGGTTTACGGGGGGCAAAGGTGATTGAGATAAAGGTGAGAGTGTTTAAGGTTTAGAAGTGAAGGTGTTTGGATAGAAGTGAAAATTGAGTATGTGACCCTTCTTTGGTTCAAGGTATAACTAAGACTAGAGATGAATCCATATTTTATTATACAATATGGATGCATGATATGTATGGTGAAAATATTTCATGAGAAT
The DNA here is from genome assembly GCA_947687605.1 of Reutealis trisperma. Taxonomy (NCBI): domain Eukaryota; kingdom Viridiplantae; phylum Streptophyta; class Magnoliopsida; order Malpighiales; family Euphorbiaceae; genus Reutealis; species Reutealis trisperma. The sequence continues at coordinate 296,898 of CANTUT010000256.1, read as the reverse complement.
GCAAAGATGCAAGGTTTTAATTATGGTATATGCAACCTAAGGTCAAGATCTAGGTTCATTACATGGAAAGGGTAAGGGTGGCTTGTATAGGGTACCGTCACACTAGAGCAGTGATATACCTAACCACATGTGAGTCAAGAAGCCTCTTATGGGTGCAGCAATAAGTGCATGCTCGTTACACCTTTGAAAGGATCAAAGGATTCGTCCTAGGCTGGATGATTTCACAATCGGTGAATAGACCCAAGGAAGGTTACCCATTTGATGTTACTTTCTATCCATTATTTTCCTAAGAAATCTAGGTTGAAAGGCAAGGAGCTAATGCAAATGACGCATGAAAGTCATTTATGTATTAAAGTGCCAAATCTTGATTTAAACCAATTGGTAGTCCTCTTATTTCTTTTTTTAAAGAGAAGGTGGTTCCTAGTGGAGTTGCTAGCCATGAAGCCTTGCTCGAGCACATGTCTGATCCACTAAAATGAATCAAAATGCTCATTTGGGTTCATAATGGAACCCTTAGGTTCAAATTGATTGATTTTAAAAAGAGTCGCCACCTTGATTTTATTTTATTTGGGAAAGGATTAAGGGAAAAATCTAATTTGACTTCAATTAATATCCCAAAAGAAAAGATTACGAGTCTCAAAACCAAAGAGGATTTGGGGACTAGGTTTTCAATTTATTTTAAGAAAATTAGTTTGGCAATTTTAATATAAAATGACTTAAAATAAATTTCATGAACAGTTTACATAATGCATGAACAATTATATAACGCATGAATAAACAAATAAATAAACATTAATTCAAAGCAATAAAACAAATAAAGTAAAGGAATTAATTTTACAATTCAAAACCAAAATAGGGGATACTTTCTCTAGCACTTATGGGTTCTAGAAAAGTCACACATTCCCCAAAATAATTCCAAAATAATTACTAAAGAAAAATGCTGCAAAAGAAAGACAAAATCAATATTATAATAAAGAAAACCAACTAAAAGCAAATATTGCAAAGAAAAGAACTAATTCATAAAGTAACATACAAGAGAAAGGTTATATTTTATTTAAATTGGATTTGATGTTTTAAACAAGCAAGCCTACGTATCCCTTTGAATGGGAATCAAAATCCACATAGTTTGCCCTTCTTGCAAAAGGGTTAGTTTAGCCTAGCCATTTTATCATGTTTTAGTTCATTGATTGAAAGGTGGGTTGATTAATTATCGAGTTGTTAATTAGGTCAGGTTTTAATTAATAAGTCAATACAACAATTCAAATTGCTTACCAAGTTGACTAAATCATATTCTAATCAACATGCCTCAAAATAATGAAAGAAAATGATAAAACATGCAAAGCAAAGAAATAATAAATGAAGAGAACACTTTAAGCAATCTTAAGGAAAAATAACAAAACAAACAAATAGAACAAAAGAAGAAAAGAAGAAAATAAATACCATACGAGGCTTACGGATGTTGGGCAGATGAAACAGACGACTAGATTATAATTCCACCTTCTCGGCTCGGCGAAATGACAGCCTTCTTGGACGGCATATTCGGACCTCCTCAGACTGATTTAAGGAGAGCTACCTTGAAATGACCACCCAAATAAAAATTTAAACTAAAAGTTTGTTCCTTTCAGATCAAACCTTAAAAAATGTTAATTGCTTTGAAATCAATTAATTTGATTAAGCAATTCTAAGTATAGAAAAGAGGTAGGGGGTATTGCTTTTATAGGGAGAGAGTTGGGAGTGAAAATGGTGAACTTTCGATGTGGGATTCGCTTCCTAAGACACAAAACTGCATAGGACACTTTAGGAATCGCACACGGCAACTTCAAGACCAAAAGGAACAGAGGGTAACCGTATAGCACTTGTGTGATTTTGCACCGAACCTCTAAGGTTTTGCAAAGGATTTGTATAGTTTGCATAGGCTCTGTGCAGTCATAATTGCCCTCTGTGGCCCCTGTGAGACCGCCCACCATTTTTGACTCCGTTCTCACCCATTTCAAATATGATTTAAGCCCAGTTTCATTCTATGAGTTTGTAATCGAGTGTTGGTTGTTTCGAGGTGCAAATTTGAGGGTTTTCATCAGCTGATAGAAGAGCTATATAGATCCAAAAAGGAAAGATGTACACTTTTTTAGTAGGAGATCATGTATTCCTTAAAGTTTCTCACATAAAGGGTGTAATGAGATTTGGCAAGATGGGCAAACTTCTTTAAGGTACATAAGGCCATTTGAGATACTTGATAGAGTTGGTCATATTTCATATTGACTAGCTCTACCACCAAGTTTAGCCCATTTACACCCAGTGTTCATGTCTCAATAATATGAAAGTACATACCAGATCCATCTTATGTTCTTTAACCTCAAGTAATAGAGGTAAATATAGAGTTGTCTTATAAAGCATTTTCTAATGGCCATTGTAGATAGGCAAATGATAAGCTAAGGAATAAGGCCATGGTGAATGTCCACTGCCAGAACCATATATAATGTAGAAGAGTACACTTAGGAAAGTGACCAAGATATGCAACTTAAATATCCCTATCTTTTTTCAAATCTAAATTATGTAAATTCCCTAACTTTAAAATTCAAGGATGAATTTTAATAAGGAGGGGAGAATATAATATCCCAAGTTTGTGTTAGTTATGCATGCCAAGTTCTTTATTATATATATGCAAATTTTGTGAATTGAAGAATTTAAGTTGAAGAGCAAGGTCATACCCATTACATTACTTGTAAGTGTTATGATAAATGGAAATTTATAGAAATTCATGTAGAGAGACATACACTATTTTGAAAGAATGTTAGGGAAATGTAATGCCCATTATGGAGTTATCCTGCTATAGTCCAAGAGGGGAGGAATTAGGCTTCTTTTGAAATTATTTCAAATTCAAACCAAAGAACTACTAATCCTCACAAAAACTTCTTAAGTCTTAAATAAATATTTTGAAAATTTGGAATGACTCAAATGCACTTAAGAGAAAATGATTATGAAGTAGATTAGGTAATTGAAATGAAGCAGTGATTAAATAAACATCTAAAAATATTTCAAAAACAGGTCTACCACATGACTTATACCGATTCTATTTTTGAGTAGTTAGGTGTCTATTATAAATGGAACAAAATTAAAATGATTTGCAAGTGAGGTAATTTGAACTTCCTTTAAATCACTTTATATCATTAAGTTGATGAAAGTAGATTTGATTAACTAAATTCCTTTTCATGCACTCATTAGATGAGATCAAATAATTATAGTAATTAGTAAGAGTAAAAACATAAAGAAAAGTAGATGAATACGAGGATAGGGAAGAGAAAAATGATACAAGCAATTTATACTGGTTCAGTCCTCTTGTCTACATCCAGTCCTTTAAGCAACTTGGTTAAAGATTTTCTCCACTAAGCAACTCTATTAATTGGTCAGAGTCAAACCTTTTACAGTAGCTCCTAACCTCCCTAAAAGACTACCCTGAGAAAGTTATCCCCACATTCTTGACCATAAGCTTCAAGGTGATTGCAATTTCTATTTATAGAAATTTCCTTAGGCGTTTTCAGCCTCTCACTAGCTTATAGGTGTTACGTAAAACCTTTTACTAGCTTACAGGTGCTAAGTAAAATCATTAAAAGAAAAATGAAAAAGAAACTTATAAATGACTAACTTGTAGAAACCTGTACAAATTAGAATTCTACCCAAGAAAAAATTTTCTTTAAAAAATTCAAGATACTAGAATTTGACTTAGCTATGAGTGGTTTCAAATGCCTTAGACTTAAGGCTTGATCAACCTCATATATCTATCATAGGAGTAATACTCACAAAAAAGCATCTGCTCCAAGCACCCTAATTATGCCTCTACTCTTCTATCCTGTTCAAGATCAAGATTTTTATTAACCTAATGATTTGATACCAAGTTTCATATATCCATTTTCCATTTTTTTACCATGATTTCTTGTATATCATGTTTCATGATTATGAATATATGCCAAGTTACATGTAAATAAGAACCATTCTTGTGAGCTAGCCGTAGAATATCTAGCCTTCACAAGTATAGTAGTATATTCTCCATTCACTGAGTTTCTCGTAAGTTTTTGTGGTTGACTTTTTTAAAGAGCAGTAACCTACTCAATTTGGTTCCTCAAGCATCATTCTTTCTATGGGAACCTATATTAATCCCTATAATGCTTAAGGCTTATATGTGTGAGGTCCGCTTGAGCACCAGTCATATCTGCTAGAGGAAATTGGGATGGTCAATCGAGTTTTGACTCACGATGGAACTCTCAAGATTTAGATTGATTGATTTTGAAAAATAATTTTGGGAGTCACCACCTTAATTTTATTTAGTTAGGAAAACACTAAGAAAAAAACTTAAATTGACTCCTATTCATTAATTTTTGATTAATTTACCTAAAGATAAAATCGCTAGTCTCAAACTAGGTTGAGTTCGAAGACTAGATTTTTTATTTTAAATAATCTAAATTTGGCTCTTAAGTTCAATTTGACTTTGAAAATTTCATGGATGACAAATATTTATATGACAGTTATAATGTCATTATTAATGCATGAGCATGGTATGAGAAAATTAAAATGAAACATCCACAAATTACATTAATTAAAAAAAAAGGGAAAAGGAAATTTGTTAGAATTTGGATTTGAAGTTTGGATTTAGATTCCAAACGTGCCTAAGTATCCATTGAATAGGGATCAAAACCCATGCAGTTCATTCCATGATTAAGTGGAGGAGTTTAGGAGTTGATCAAAATGATTTTGGTTTGGGTGTTTTGACAAAAAAAAGGCTGATACCTTTACTTTTGGAGCACAGAGAGTTTTACCAGACTGAAATTTCATTTTATCGGAATTGGGTAATTGGATTGATGGGGAGATTAATTAATTAATTAAAAATATTAATTAACTAATTAATATGATGAAAATGATAGATGGATTAATTAATTAAAAAGATTAATTAATTAATTTGGATGAAAGGTGGATTAAGAAAATGATTGATTTTAAAAAGTGATTAATTAATTAATTAAAAATATTAATTAATTGATTAATTTTAATTAAAAAAAGAGAGTTTTAGTTAATTAAGAAGATTAATTAACTTGGTTAGGGTAATATAATTAATTAATTAAAAAGATTAATTAATTAATTAGAGAGTGGTTGGAGGGAGAAAAAGAGAGGAATTAGAGGATAGCTATCAACTCTAACTCAAGGGGTGAAGAAAAATGAGAGATGGAGGGGGTATTTATAGGAAATATCGGTGAAAATAGTTTAGGAATTGAAAAAGTGAAAAGACCAAAAGGATAAGACTGAAAATAAGTTAAAAATTGGATTGAAAGGGGCAAAAAGGTTATTTGAGGGGCAAAAAAATGAAGGGCAGATCCGCGTATGCTCTATGTGGATCTGCGCAATCTTGATGCAGATTTGCATTAGAGTGGTGTGGGTCCAACTCACTTTTTGAGATCCTTTTTTGGTCAATTTTTGAAGATTGTGTGTCAGTTTTTAGGAGTTATAGAGTTTAGAAAATTAATCGGCTAGCTTCAATAAAATTGAAATTAATTTCAGAATAATTGAACAGTCAGTTTGAGAAAAGATCCGATCAGTTTTAGAAAAATATTTTCCGATATAGAAAGTTTGGTCAGGGCAGGAAAAGTGTTAGTATCTGAAAATTAAGTATCCTTATACTAATGTGACTGAAAGTCCATTTTTTGCTCTGAAGACGCTGCACCATGCTCTTTCGCAAGGGGTGCTGCCCCTTTGACTCCTGCCCACTAACCGGCTAGTGGAATCGCCGTTTTGGCTCTACGCAGTGCATTGAACTTGACAGGTGTCAAACTGCAGTCAAATGATAAGGGTGTAAAATTAAGGGTTTACAATATGTCTATTTATGGTTGATCTGAAAGCTATATGGTTGTCAATGGTATTAATATATATCATGTATATATGTTGCAAGAATGTAAATTGCAAATATTGATGTCAATAGTGAACATATCAAGATTCATATTATTATATAAGTATTTTTTATATAAATAATAAGTATCAATCTCTATATAAGGACAAAATTGAATTAGTAGTGTTCATGATTTTCAAGTTATGATATTGGGCTATGTTCAATTATGTTTTAACTGCATTTGATACCAGGTTGGATTGTTAAAAGCATTAGTTCTATAGGTATTCAATGACTTTAAGTTTACCCATACCCTAGGACTATCATAGTTATAGAGTTAGGTTGTGATAAAGTTGGTATTAGAGTACAAGTTTATATCTAGAATAGACTATATGAGTTATATGATATGTATAACATCATGAAGCATAGGGTTATCCTTCTATGTCATTTGAAATTATCTCTTTTAGATTAGTGTTATCCGTTATGTGTTAAATATTCTCATATATGTTATCATATAGATGTCTCCTAGAGGGAAACTAAGAGGATGTCTTATACGAGGACCACCTTGTCCTAGAAGAAGAGGATGTCTGCTATTGCATCAGCACATGAGGAATTTATAGAAGCACCTAGAGCCCAGTGTCGAGTGCAAGTGGAGGATGAATAAGTTCCTTTTAAAAATGTAGATGACATGAGACATGAGCTTAGGTAGTTATGTTAGTTGATCCGTGAGTTTAGGCAAGCCATACAGCAGTAGTTTGAGATTGCTCCATCACCATAATAGCTCTATTGGAGGCTACAGCTCCACCACCAATAATGCCTTAAATAGATTTTTAATTAAAATATTAAATAACAAAAATATAATGTTGTATATAATATTAAATAAATTTTTAACCATTAAATATTTAAAATAATAGGATAAATGTGAATCTAATTAAAATTTTGAATAATTTTTTACCAAAATTAAAATATCCAAAAGCATGTTAATTAATATAATCAAATATATACTCATTAAATATTGAAGTACTTAGTAAAAGTATTAAAATATATATTATATGCGACCTTATATATTATATATGACATTATATAGATTATATTAATGTGAGTGTGTGTGTGTGTCTATATATATATATATATATATATATATATATATATATATATATATATATATATATATATATATATATATATATATATATATATATATATATATATATATATTGTATTCTATCAATAAAAGATAACATTCAACCAATTTTTCATTTTTTTATAGCTTATTTTCTTAAGATGGTATCAGAGTAACATCTTGGTGCTTAATTGCTCAAATTTTCAAATTTCTTTACAAACTTCATGGCAAATGATAAAGGACACCATTAGAAAATCTCATTCCAAAAGTTCAAATACTAACAACCTTACCATGGATTCATCCATCCCACACTTCACACACCATGCAAATTCATTTAGGTCTCACACTCATTCCAACAAAATTGAATGGTACTAATTACCCATTATAGAGCAAATCTATGATAGATACTGTTACAGCCAAGAATAAAATTGGCTTCATCAATGGATCCATTTAGTCGCCTTTAGAAACTAAGCAACCGACAGAAGATGCTCTCAGGAATACTTGCAACAGTATGATTTTATCATGGCTTACTCATTCAATGGAACCTGATTTAGTCAAAGATGTTATTTATGCCAAGACTACCTATCAAGTATAGGAAGATTTTGAACATCAATTTTCACCAAAAAAATGCACCAGCCATCTACCAAATCTAGAAATCATCGGCCACTCTCTCACAAGGTAACATGATAGTTTTAACCTATTTCACAAAACTCAGAGGTCTTTGGGACGAATTAAAGATGTAGCAAACTTGCATATGTAATCATATGAAAGCACATAATGAAAAAAGAGAAGAAGATCAACTGATGGAATTTCACATGGGTCTCAATGACACCTATAATGTTGTCCATACCACATTTTAATGATATTGCCTTTGCCTAATATAAGTCAAGCTTACTCTCTTATTGTTCAAGAGGAAACTTAATGACAATTGACATTAGAGCCAACTAAGAATTTTTCTATTTCCATTGCAATTTAGAGCCATTCAAACAAATTCTCAAATAAATCCAAAAACAAGCACTGCAATAGAGAAGGTCATACAATTGAAGATTGTCATACTTTAAAATTTTATTGCAAATATTATTACAAAAAAAAACATACTGAGGACAAATGTAAGTTCAAAAATGGAACATGGGTCTCTAGCAATGTAAGAAAATAAGGGAGTAGGCAAAGCCAATCACAACAATAATCACATGGATCTTGAGGAAGTGCATCACATTCTATTAGAACTACTAATGCAACAAACTCTCAACATTCTACTCATAGAGTCAGTCAGCAAGGAAACATTAGTACAATAACTCCTTTTTCCAACTCGGTGAACCTTCCACAAGGATTTTCATTAGGATAACTTCAACAACTTGCACAAGTCTTTTCTATGATGCCTTCACATAATACTATCGATAATAATAAAGCCTATGAAAATGTATGCATTCTCCAAATATGTTAATGATTGGATTTTTTATAGCAGAGCTACTGACCATATCAGAAGGAAGGTATGACAGCCTGAAACCTTATTTTGCAGGAGAGGATTTTGACGCTTATCAACGACGTAAGGAATCCATTATTGGCGCTCAAGTCATTGTTGAGCGAAGTGTGGAAGCTGCGTTGGTTGCGGATGGCTACAATCCTGGGTCGATTATAGCAAGGTTTAAGGAAATCCGGGGTGAGATGCATTGCCCGGATGGGGATATTATGGCTGAGCACTTTTCACTCAATCAAAATCCTCCCTAGTACCCATTATCAATTTACCTATAAGAGCTTCAGACATAATCATATCCACCATCACCATACCATTTAATTTAGACGTTGCCTTAGATAACATTTTATATTTTCCCTTTTTTTTGCTTACATTTGATATCTATAAGCAAGCCACTAATGCTGTAAATTGTTGTGTTATTTTTCCCCCCTTTTTGTTAGCTACGGGTAAGATGATGGCTATAAACAACATGGTGGTCTCTATTATATGTCTCTGTTGCAAAAAACACCTATTTCTCATTCAGTTTTTCAACCTTTAAATTTATGGCACATGCATCTTAGATATCCATCAATATCTAATCTTAGATTAATTTCTCCATTATTGCCTTCTAATGATAATATCTCTTCTGATGATAATTGTATTGTTTGTCCAAAGGCTAAAGAAACCAGACTTCCATTTTCTTTAAGTTCAATATCAACTCATACTCTATTTGAATTACTAAATTATGATATTTGGGGTCCACATAAAATTCCTACATATTTTGGGCAAGTTTCTTTCTAACTATTATGGACAATCTTACTAGAAGCACTTGGATATTTCTCATACAACATAAGTCCAAAAAAAACTCTTACAATCTTTTATCATTTTTACTCTAACTCAATTTCATGCACTTGGTTGACAATGGTTCTGAATTCATGTCCATGAGATACTTCTTTCAATTTCATGGTATTGAATATCAGCACACTTGTGTTTACATTTCACAACAAAATAGCGTTGTTGAGCATAAGTGTAGCCATATTTTAGTAATGGCATGTGCATTACTTTTTCAATCTCATTTACCTATTAAATTTTGAGGTGATTGTGTGTTGATTGCTATCTATCTTATTAATAGCTTACCATCACCATTGTTATTTAAGAAATCACCATTTGAATTATTATATAATCATCCACCATCAATTAATCACTTTAGAGTTTTTGGTTGACATTTGTTGACCTAAGTTATCTTAAAACTTAATCAATCTTTATTTTAATCTTGTCAATCAAATTGAACCTATTTAATATGTATCTTGAGTGTCTATTTTGCATATTAAAACATACTTGATAGGTTGGAATATCAAACATTCAAAGAATTCTCTCAAAATCTCATATTTGGCTTCTGAGTCGCGATCATAATGCCAGAATCGCAATCGCAACTACTAAATCATGACCGTGACTCCTCTATCATGACCAAGATGTTTAGAAGGCCAACTTGTTCAATTTTCTGCCTCAAGAAATAGAGTAAGGTCATGACTGTGACCAAGGGCGTGATCTAGGATTCACGACCGCAAGTTTTACACATAACTCCATAACTACCATGGATAGTTGAGGGACCAAAAAGAAGATGCCACATGTCAACTAGCCATTGAGATTTCTAATGATCACAATTGTGAAAAGCCATCTCAATAGTGAAAATTGTGTCAGGACCATAAAAAGGCTTAGCAACTGCGACATTACTCTAACAGAGCATTTAATGTAAGATTTTATGGCTGTTGTGAAGATCTCTTTTCATTACTCTTTGTAACAAGAATTTGGAGGGAAGAATCCTTCAAAAACCCTCATAAAGATCCAATAACCTTCATTTAACCCAAACTCTTATAAATTTAATTCTCAAAGCCTTTACCTTTCAATTGTAATTATTTGGTTATTGCAAGAGCATTAATAGCTCAAAGGGTTGAGCATTAGCCTTCAAAACACATTGTATTGGGTTGAGAGTGAATCAGTAGAAAACTCTTATATAGGTTTAAGTGTGAGCCTAAGGGAAACACTTGTAAGGGTTATGTGTTAGCCATTAAAACACATTATAAGTTTGGAGTGAGCTTAAAACTCTTTTGTAAGTATCAAGTAGTAGTAGAATACCCAACTGAGATTAGGGAGTAGATGCACGGTTCATTAACACCTGAAATACTATAAAATCATTTGTGTCTATTCTCTTTCCCTATCTCATTCTATCTAAATTTTAATTTTTAACTAATTCAACCCCCTTCTTAGTGCACAAGGACAAATAAGTGGTATTAAAGCTTTGGTCTCATTCTTCAAGCTTAATTGCATAAGAAAAGATCAAAATGGATAATGAAGGGATGCATCACCTCAAGCCACACTTCGACGACACTGATTATGCATATTGGAAGTATATAATAGAGGTATATCTTAATAGTGATCTCATAGATGTATATGATTGCATAATCAAAGAATGGAAGCCTCCATCAAGAATGATTGATGGTGTTGAAGAACTAATTCCTAAAGAGGAATGGGTGGATGCACAAATAAAAACAAATGGCAAGAATAAGAGAGCCATGACAATTCTCATTAGTTCTTTCTCAAGAGAAGAATGTGATAGGGTTCAACATTGTTCAAGTGCTTTTAGCATTTGGAAAGCTTTAGAGAACTACCATGAAGGAAAAAAGCAAGTCAAAGCTAAGAAGATTGAATTATTTACAATCGAGTATGAGTTTTCAAGATGAAGTCTAATGAGAGCATCACTGATATGATGAATAGGCTCCTAGCCATTGTCACCAATATGAAGAAATTAAGCAAAATATACAGTTTGGTTGATATTAATCATAAAATTCTCAAAGCACTTCAAAAGAAAGATTATGGAGCTAGAATTGCTAACATTAAAGAAGCCAATGAGGATATTGGAAAGCTTCCTACCAATGTTCTTATTGGTAGGCTCTTCACTGAAGAGATGTCTCTAGTAATAGAGAAAGAAGAATAAGAAGAGAAAGAGAAAAATAAGTCCCTAACTCTCAAATCCTCCCTCAAAAGCAAACAAGAAAGTGAGAGCTCAAGTGAATTGAAGGAAAGTGGCAGTACTTGTTATGGCTGTGGCAAGCAAGGTCATATAAAATCAAAATATCCCAAAAATAAGAAGAAGAAGAAATAGGACAAGGAGAAGAAGAAAAGTTTCAAGGCAACATGGGATGATGACTCCTCAAGTGATGAAGAGGAAGAGGATGTTGCACACCTTTGTTTCATTACCTTAGAGGACTCATCTAATGAGGTAAGCTCTAATTCTCAATCTTATGATGACATTGATGATGATTTGCATGATGATGATGAGGATGAGGTTGAGTTAATTAAAGCTATGAATTTAAAATGGAAAAAGTGTAAATCCAAAATGAAATATTTCAAAGATAGGCACTCTAAATTGGAAGAGAATTTTAAAGAATTAGAAAAACTTGTTTTAAGTATGAAAACCTCTAATGGTAGTATCAAAGGCTCATTGGAGGAAATCACTTCTAAAACCTCCTCTTTTGATTCTTTATATAAAGAAAACAATGCTTTAAAAATTGAAGCTGAAGAATTAAGAAACTCAATCTCAAAATTTTACAAAGGGAAGAAAACTTTAGATACTCTCATTGTATCATAAAAGGCACCCCTTGTGAGACATGGTTTTGGCTTTGATAGCTCTTCTTTATCCACATCCTTTCTCACTATGTTCATAAAGGCCACAACTCCTCAAACCTTTAGCATTGAGGTAATTAACAAGGGAGTGAAAACACAAACTAAACCTCTAAGTCCTAAAAGGACTCAAAAGGTATCACTAGACTCAAGAGCTAAGTCTCAAAAAGTTAACCATGTATTCATGTATCAAAAGAGGCATGCTCAAAGGCACCCACAATCACAACATAACACTTGATCTTATATGCATTCATGTCATAATGTTGCAAAGGGACTAAAATTTCTTAACAAAATGGCTAAGAAGACTTTCAAGTCAAAGCTCAAGTGCCATTATTGTACAGAAGATGGTCATATTAATGTATTTTGTTATATAATAAAGGCTTAAGTCAAGCTTGAGGATCCTTCCAAAGCTAACACCTAAGGACCCAAATATATTTGGATACCTAAAACAAGATGATTTACTTTTTCTTGTAGATGCATCTCAAATCCTCTATTAAGGGGAACAAATGGCACGTAGATAATGGATGTTCAAGATACATGATCGAAAATGCTAGCCTTTTCACAAATTTAAAAAAAAAAAAAAAAGAGGTGAAAACATCACATTTGGTAATAATCCCAAAGGTAAGATAGTTGGCATTAGTACCATTAGTGAGGACAATCATTCTCTTATTGAAGATGTTCCTTTAGGTGATGGTTTAAAGTTTAATTTGCTTAGTATAAGTCAATTATGTGATAAGGGTAATAAAGTCACCTTTGACTCTAAAGCATACATTATCACCACTTTGGCTAATGACAATGTAGTGTTTAAGGGTGAAAGGAAAGGCAATACCTACATGATTGACTTAGATGATTTGGCTAACCAAAATGTCAAGTGTTTCATGTCTATTAGCAATGAATCTTGGCTTTGGCATTGAAGGCTTGGACATGCAAGAATGGAGCTTCTACATTGCCTTTACAAGGATGAGCTTATTGAAGGACTTCCAAAGATCAAATTATTAAAGGACAAGACATATGGACCTTATCAAATGGAAAAGCAATACAAATCATCCTACAAAGCAAAAAATATTGTAAGTACTTCTAGATCCCTTCAACTTATTCATATGGATTTGTTTGGACCTAGTCAAATTGCTAGTTTGGATGGAAAGTTGTATGCCTATATGCTTGTTGATGACTACTCTAGATTTATTTAGGTTAGTTTCTTGACTTATGAGAGTGATGCTCTTGATGCATTTGCAAGTTTTGCAAAAAGAGTTCAAAATGAGAAAGGTTATTTCATTTCAAAAATTAGAAGTGATCATGGAAAGGAATTTGAAATTGAACTTTTTGAAAATTTTTGCATTGAACATGGAATTTCACATAATTTCTCATCTCCAAGAACATCTCAATAAAATGGTGTTGTAGAAAGGAAAAATAGAACTTTGATTGAATTGGCTAAAACCATGCTTAATAAGTATGGTTTATTAACTTATCTTTGGGGCTGTAGCTATTAATACTTCATGCTACATTTCAAATAGAGTTTTCAAAAGACTCATTTTGAATAAAACCTCTTATGAGTTATGGAATGGAAGAAAGCCCAAGATTTCATATCTAAGAGTCTTTAGTTGTAAGTGCTATATATTAAATACCAAGGACAACCTTGGAAAATTTGCTTCTAAAACTGATGAAGGCATTTCTTAGGCTATTCCAACACTAGTAAAGCTTATAGAGTCTTTAACAAAAAGTCTATAGTATTTGAAGAGTCTATGAATGTCATATTTGATGAATATAGTAAATTTGATCTTCGGAAAGGTAGTGTTCTTGATGATCATATAGGTGAATTTGAGAAGTTTCGAATGGATCAAGATGAGACTCTAAAGGAAGTTGGAGACCAAATAGAAAACCAATAAGATCATGAGGCTCCATTAAATCCATAAGAGGAAGATGCTCAAGAACTTTCTAAGGAATGGAGATACCCCAAGAATCACCCTAAAGAGCAGATCATTAGTGATCCATCTAAGCGCATAAGTGCTAGATCTCGTTTTAAAGCCTTAGATAATAATCTTGCTTTTGTTTCTCAAATTGATCTAAGGACCATTGATGAGGCTCTTAATGATGAGAGTTGGGCGATTGGTATGCAAAAGGAACTCAACCAATTTGAGAGAAACAAAGTATGGGAACTTGTTCCTAGACCCAAAGATCATCCCATTATTGGATGTAAATGGGTTTATAGAAATAAGTTAGATGAGCATGGTTCTATTTTTAAGAATAAGGCTAGATTGGTTGCCAAAGGGAATAACCAAGAGGAAGGCATTGACTATGATAAAACTTATGGTCCAGTAGCAAGATTAGATGCTATTAGGATCTTACTTGCATATGCATGTCATATGGACTTCAAAATTTTTCAAATGGATGTTAAATGTGCATTTTTAAATGGATTTATTGAGGAGAAAGTTTACGTTAAGCAATCTTATGGTTTTGAACATCATGAACTTCCAATTATGTTTTTAAATTAACGAAGGCCTTGTATGGTTTGAAACAAGCTCCTAGAGCTTAGTATAAAGGCTTAGTACATTTCTTTTGAAAAATAATTTTACTAAGGGCAAGGTTGACACAATACTTTTTATAAAACAACACAAAAATGACACTTTAATTGTTCAAATTTATGTTGATGATGTTGTATTTGGTGCTACTAATGAACATCTTTGTGAAGAGTTTGCTAAGTGTATGATTAAGGAATTTGAGATGAGCATGATGGGTGAGCTCAAGTTCTTCCTAGGACTACAGATTAAACAATGCAAGAATGGGATTTTCATTAACCAATCTAAGTACATAAAGGAGCTTCTCAAGAAATTTGGCATGGATGGTTGCAAAAGTAGCAAGAACCTAATAAACACATCAACTAAGCTTGACAAGGATGAAAAGGGTAAGCTTATAGATGAGAAGAAGTATAGAAGTATGAATGGTTCTCTTCTCTACCTTACGACATCTAGATTTGACATAATGTATAGTGTTTTTTTTTTATGTGCACATTTTCAATCTTATCCTAAAGAATCTCATTTGCATGCCATTAAAAGAATTTTAAAATATTTACATGGCACATTGCATTTGGGGTTATGGTATCCTAGAAATACATCTTTTAATATAATTGATTTTTCAGATGCGGATTGCGCTGGTATTTTGCTTGATAGAAAAAGAACTTCTAGAACTTGCCATTTTCTTGGTGAATGTTTAGTTTCATGGTCTAGCAAGAAACAAGTTTCAGTTGCCTTACCAACCATATAAGTGAATTATGTGGTGGTGAGTTATTGTTGCACTCAAGTTTTTTGGATGAAATAATAGCTCAAGGACTATGGTTAAGTGATTGATCACATTCCCATCAAATGTGACAACACAAGTGCCATAAATCTTTCTAAAAACCCCATCCAACATTCTAGGAGTAAGTATATATACATTAGGCATCATTTCTTAAGAGATCATATGCAAAATGGTGATGTTGTATTATAATTTATTGATACAACTAACTTGCTAATACTTGTACAAAACCCTTAAATGAAGAAAGATTAAATTTCATAAAAAAGAAAATTGACATGCTTGATGGGAGCTCATTGCCTTAGATTTTCAAAACTACCTAAAAGTTTTTCATTTGCATCAAAGTCCCATGCATTTTATGTCATTTATATTTGAAATTCTATTTTTTTATTTAATCTTCAATTGAGGTGACTCTTAATTCAATTAAATTTAATTATTTGGCTTTATGCAATTTGGTTGCTTTTTGGTTGTATGTTGGTTGCTTTATAGATGATTTTTGGTATCTTTGATTTAAATGCTTGAATTTCTTTTTGATAATTAGTTAATCTCTTAGTACATAAAATAAATAATTGCATCTATTTTGATCTTGATTTATCATACTATTTGCATTGCATATAATTTCCTTCAAAATCTTTTCAAAAATTTCTGATTTTTTCAATTGCAGTTGCTATATTGATTTCTCAGTCATGATATTCAAATTTCTAGCCGTTGCTGCTTAGCCCTCAGAGTCGCATTCATGATTGCTAAATAGCGGGCTCAATTTTTGAAATTTTCAAAAATACTATCTCGATTAGGTAGTTGCGGTCACGACTTTGTGTCTGACAACATTGAAAAACTAGCCATTTTTTAATGGAAAAATTTGTATTTAATTCAAAACTAGCTATTTTCACCTCTTTTTGGCCTATAAATACCCCACACTATTAGTTCTAATTGTTTTCTAACACTTTAAACCTTTCCTACTTGAATTTCTATTATTCTCAAACTCTCCTCTCACTTTCTCCTTTTAAAACTTTACAATCTTTCTCTTCTCTTCAATTTCTTATTCATCAATGGCCTCAAGAAAAAGTTCTAGGAAGGGAAAGGAAGTTCAAACCTCTCAGCCACCCTCTCCTCTAGAACTCATAAGGGGAATCACCCAAGAAAAAAAGCAAAACTATTTTAGAATCAAAGACAAAACAATTCTTCTTATAAAAATTCCTAGCCTAAGTTGCTTTAAAATATTATGAATTGAAGATAGCATTATTGCTTTTCTTAATAATCTTCAATGGAGGAAGTTTGTGTTTATTGATAGGGATGGGTATGAAGAGCTAACAAGGGAATTTCTTGCCACCCTTATTGTCTACAAGAAGCTACACCCAACTTGCGGACATTATAGAATTGACTTTTGATTTTTTAGTAAGTTATATGAATTTCCCTCAAAGATCTTGCAAATATCTTTGGCCTTCAAACCGAAGGTGCCTACATAAATGAGTTTGCCATTGAAACAAAACCGAAATCTTCATAAAGCCCAAATTTGACCCAAAATCCTCCCTAGCCAAACACATAAAATCCCTTTCTATTTGGGTCCTTAATAGAATTGTCACCCTCTTGGTCAATGTTAGAGGGGATGGTAGTGAAAAAGTTTCTTAAAAAGACCTCTTCTTTCTCAATGGACTTGCGAAAGGAAAGAGCATTCAAATTGCTTGATTCCTTGCTGATCAATTCTTTCATCTGTCCTCCATAAAAAAGGGTTCCATTCTTCTCCCTTCTCATATCACCATAATTGCCAAACATGTTGGAGATCTCACTCCACCCAATAAAGCTATTCTCCAAAATCTCATCAAAAAATCCCTTATCAATTTTCAATACATGATCAATGCTAAGGCATTAAAGGAAAAAGAAGGGAAATATGAGTATATTTTTGGAAAAGTTGGGATTCAAGAAAAGGCACGAAAGAGGCTAAGAGTGGTGACATGTAAGGGTAGTTAACCTAAGGAAGAGGATGCACAAGTAGAACTGATAGTACCTCCACCTCAATCTCAAGATGAAACCAATAGACTCCTTCACAAAGTCTTAATGAGACTCACTCTCTTAGATCACATTCACTAAGATATCTTTGATGTGCAAGGTTTATAGGTCTTCCTCAATGTAACTTACAAGAATGTGAGTTTAGTGAAGAAGAGGAAGAGGCACAAGTGAAGGCAACCCATGAAGAAGAAGAGAAGCCAAGGGATGGAGGAGATGTATTTTAGATTTCTTTAGGCCTTCCTCTTTCTTATTTTTTTTTCCTTTTTTGGAATTTTTAATTTTTAATTTTTTTTGCATTCATTCCTTGTGGCATTTTATCTCAAGAAGTACTTTGATATTTCTAATAACTACAATTATCTATTCTATTTACTTTGATCCTTTATGCTTTACTTTTATTTAAATTCTTTCACTTTTTTTTTTATCTTGCCAATGGGGGAGATATATAGAAAAGAACTTAAATAAACAATAAAATAAAATAAAATTCAATAATTGATTAAGGGGGATAACTTAAAATTGAAAACTACTTTGTGATATGTTCTTTTGAATCTTTTGTGATATGCTCTTTTGTCTTGAAAATTTAATTGCTATCATACTCTATACTTTTTACTTGTTATGAATTGCATAAATTAAGGGGGAACATTCTCGATTTTAATGAATTCAAAGTTATTTTATATTTAAGTTCCATTTGATTGTTAAAATAAAAAAGGGGGAGATTCTTGACCCAAATTATTTCAAAACTTAGTCAATCTCTATTTTAATTATGTTAATCAAATTAAAGCTATTTAATATGTATGTTGACTATTTATTTTTCAGATTAAAACATACTTGATAGGTTGGAATACCAAACATTCAAAGAATTCTCTCAAAATCTCGTACTTGGGTTTTCAGTCACGACCGCGACTGCTAAATTGCGACCACAACTCTTCTATCATGACCAAGACCTTTAGAAGGCCAACTTGTTCTATTTTTTGCCTTGACAAACAAAGCAAATCATGACTTCAGTCGTGACTACGATTAAGGGCACAATCTTAGATTCGCGACTGTAAATGGAAAGTCATGACTGCGACTTTTGTACAAAACTCCATGACTGTAATGTATAGTTGAGGGATCAATAAGAAGATGCCATGCATCAACTAGCCATTGAGATTTTTTATGATCATGATTGTGAAAATTCCATCTCGACCGTGAAAATTATGTCGCGACTGCAAAAAAGGCTTAGCGACCATGACATTGCTTTGACATAGCATTTAATGCAAGATTTTATAGTTGTTGTGAAGATCTCTTTTCATTTCTATTGGTAATGGGAATTTGGAGGGAAGAAGCTATAAATACCCCCTCCAAAGATCCTCATAAAGATCTAACAGCTTTCATTTAAGCAAAACTCTTGCAAATTTAATTCTTAAAGCCTTTACCTTTCAATTGTAATTATTTCGTTGTTATAAGAGCATTAATAGCTCAAAGGGTTGAGTTTTACCCTTCAAAACACATTGTATTGGGTTGAGAGTGAGCCAATAGAAAAATCTTATATAGGTTTAAATGTGAGCCTAAGGGAAACACTTATAAGGGTTGTGTGTTAGCCATTAAAACACATTGTAAGTTTGGAGTGAGCTTGAAACTCTTTTGTAATTATCAAGTAGTAGTAGAATACTCAATTGAGATTAGGGAGTAGACATAGGGTTCAATAACACCCAAACCACTATAAAATCACTTGTGTCTATTCTCTTTCCCTATCTCATTCTATCTAAATTTTAATTTCCCATCAATTCAACCCTCCTTCTTGGTGTATAAAGGCAAACAATGTTATCCAACTGTTATTAATCCTACTCATAAATTTGATCCTCATATTAAACATTGTGTCTTTGCTAGATACACTATGGGTCAAAAGGGATTTAAACTTTATGATTTGGTGACTAAATAATTTTTTGTCAATCGTAATGTCAAATTTCATGAAACTACTTTTCCCTCTACTTCGAATACACCAAGTCCTAATTTTGTGTTACCCCATTTTCCTAATGTTATGGATAATTGGTCATCAATGAAAACTTTATCCACAAACATCCCACCTCGCCAATCCTAGCAGTGTAAGTCACCTTACACAAATGAAATCATACCTCTCACCCATTCACCAACTACACTTAAAACTTCTCTAGATACTAGCACTTCTCCTACACCTATAGCCCAAGTTGAACCCATTTCAAACACTTTAGATCCTCCATCATATTTTATTCCCCCCATATGGTAGTCCACTCATCCTAAAAAATAGCATGGCACAAAGACTATATACTATCAACACAAGTCAATCAATCTACCTCGGTCCCAAGCTTTGCAACAGGCAACAAATATCCTCTTTCACACTTTCTTTCATATTCTCACCTCTACTACACATTGTACTTTTCTTGCTAACATTATAGGTCATATAGAACCTAATCTTATGCTTAGGCTATCTTTGATCCACATTGGCAACAAGCCATGAATGTAGAATTAGAAGCATTATAGTAAAACAACACATGGAGTTTAGTTGCTTTACTAACTGGGCATAAACCAATCAGTTGCAAATGGGTATACAAAATCACATACAGATCTTATGAAACCATTGAATGTCATAAGGCTCATCTCATTGCTAAGAGATATACTTAAATTAAAGGCATTGATTATCAAGAAACTTTCTCTCCTATTGCTAAACTCATTACTCTTTGTTGTCTTCTCACTATTGCTACTGCACGTCATAGGTTCATTCACCAATTAGATGAGTAAAATGCTTTTCTTCATGGAGATTTACATGAGGTCATATACATGGAACCACCACCAGGTCTTTGCCGATGGGGGAGATATATCAGCTCAATAAATCCCTCTATGGACTTAAACAAGCATCTAAAAACTAGTTCTCCACTTTTTCAAAGGCCATTTAGAAAATCGGTTTTCAATAATCAAAGGCTGATTATTAATTTTTCACTAAAGCTCAAGGTACTTCATTCACTACAATTCTTATTTTTATTGATGATATACTCCTCATAAGAAATAATCTTCAAGAAATGGAAAATTGCAAAGGGTTTCTTCTTAAATGCTTTTGTACCAAAGATCTTGGAGACTTGACATATTTTTTGGGCCTTGAATTCTCTTATTCTAAGAAAGGTACTTTCATGTCTCAAGATTCCTAGATGCATAACCAAATAAGTTTCCTATGGAACAAAATTTAAAACTCACTTCAATAGATGGAACTTTGCTTAATGATCCAACAAAATATAGAAGACTGATATGTAGATTGATTTATCTTATAGTAATAAGGCTTAACATAGTCTACTCTATTCGAACATTGAGTCTGTTCATGCACGAGCCTCAAAAACCTCATGGGATGCTACTATGTGAATTCTCAAATATATTAAAGGGACTGATGGGAATATAATAGCCTTGCAAGAAGTACACAAAGATATGCCCAAAAAGGAATTCAAGAAGTCTCTTCAAGATGATTAGGCATCGGGTGAGCTGGGTTGAGGCTTCAGGCAAGCTACACACAATGGGCTAGGCTGCCTATGCCTTCTATTTTCAATTTTAATTATTTTTTGTTATTCTCAAATTGTCATTGGGCTAATTTTGTTAATGAAGCCCATATCTATCTTTTTTTCTATTTTAAGTATTTTAATTAGTCTTTAGGCTTTTTGATTTATTTAAATTAAGCCCAAGTTCGAATTTTGTAGTAAGAATGTTAGGGTTTATAAAAGCTAAGATAATATAAATACTTAGGTAAGCTAAAAAGAGAAAAACTTTTGATAATTAAAAAATACAGCCTTGTGTTTTGTGAGAAAATTCTCTGTTTTGGTTCCTCTTTGAACCAATAATCCGAACTTCCAAAGTTAATCACTTTGTTTTGTTTACAACATACCAAGGTTCCTTGAAACAGGTTCGTCATTTAGTTGAGGTTTTTTCTTGCAAACTTGATTTGGCTTTCTAAGGGAGTCGCTTCTAAGTATAAAGGTATTAGGTCTCAAAGCAAATCATTTGGGGTTCGAATCAGTTTGATATCAGAGCTTAGGCTCTAATTAGGTTATATCTTTCCATTTGTTTATGTTTCCTCTTTTCGTTTGTTTTCTTGTTTCCCTTCATTTTCGTTAAAATTCCTTTGTTTTCATTTGTCATTAATTTTGTTTCCTTGTGTTTCAAAAATCAAAAAAAAAAAAATCCAGAATTGTTTTTCCTTTGTCTTGGTGTTCGTTTGTTTCTTTGTCTTTTATTCGTTCGTATTTCTATTTCTTTCGTTCTTTGTGTTTTCATTGGCTTCTTGTGTTTGATCTTCTATTTGTTTATTTTTTTTCCTTTCGAATTATTACTGAATTAAAAAAAAAAAAGAAAAAAAAAAAAGAGCATTCGGCTAGAAGAAAAAAATGGAAAGAAATTGACTAAAAAAAAAAGAAGGAAAGAATCTGGAAATTGGCCAAGGAAAGGAAAAGAAAAGAAAAAGGAAAGAATCTTGGCAAAATCAGAATTATATAGGAATATATATAGTGTTTGTTTCTAGTTCTAGAGTAGAAAGGAAATGGAAGATTGCTGGAATTCCAACCACATCAAAAAGAATCAAGAAATTGACCAAATCAAGCCTACCTTCCAAAACAATCTAGGATTTGCTTCCAATTTTGATTTGAGCTTCTTTTTTCCATCCTAAATTATTCTGACTTTTCTTTTGTTATTTCCTTTTTTGTTTGCAGTGTTATCTTTGCTTTCCTTTTCGTTTGTTAACCCTAATATGTTTCTTTGTAGTTGCAATTCAGAAATTTGAAAATTTTTTTAGTGAAGGGAAAATTGCATTCTTTAATCCTTTTGAGTACACAATTCTAAGGGAAATGGGCCAACGATCAAAACTCACAAGCTTTCCTTGTGATGTCTATGGTTTTTTGGCCAAATTCCATCATTTAGGCCTTGAAATTTGTGTTTTTCAGTTTCTTGGTAAATTTCATTTTGTTATAACTTTATGTAGAAAACTCCATTTTGAGTGCTGTCACTTGTGTTCTTCTCATCTTGTTATATATTCTATTTCTGTTAAATTTTATAATTTTTCCATTTTCTTACAAATTTTGTGTTCTGTGTCTTCATCCCATCCTTGTTGAAATCATCTAGGGTTTCTATTTTGTTTTAAATTTGTGTTAACTTTCACTTTTAAATCTTGGTTAAATTGTTGAGCAAAAAAATAAATAAATAATTTTGTGTCATTTTGGAAATTGGCTCTTGTAAGAACTAAAAGAGAGAATTGAGAGGTAAAAGGTAAAAGTGTGAGTTTATCTAGAGAAAAGCCTACTGGTTTGTGTGAAAATAAACACAAGTGAACTTGAGTGATTTATTACTTGAGTGAAAACACATGAGGGAGTGAAGTGAGGTTATTTTGCTTTACCTACTTATTTTTGCAGGTTTTAAAAAAATGACTAATAACTAAGATAATGATCAAGCCTTCAACATGCAAGCTATTTAATAAAGCTTTCAAAGGCTGAATGTTCGATTGGATGGCATGATGGACACCATGGAAAGATACAGTTTCGATCTTGATGAGTTGAAAAGAGCAAGCTCACAATAAACTCCACCTAGGAGGAGAGTCTAAAGAAGGCCAGATGATGAAGATTCTAGATCTAATAATGACCTTGAAGATGATACTACAGAAAGAAGAGGATATAGAAGGGAAAGAAGGCAATAAGGTAACAAGTTAACAATTCCTCCATTCAGAGGCAAAAATGATCCAGAAGTATACCTTAATTGGGAAAAGAAGATGGAGCTAGTGTTTGATTATCATGACTACTCTGGAATAAAACAATTGAGGCTTGTTGTGGTTACATTTGAAGATTATGCCATTACTTGGTGGGATTACACCAAGCAAAGAAGAAGAAGGAATCAAGAATGACCCATTAAGGATTGGTAAGATCTTAAAGCTTTAATGAGAAGGCATTTTGTCCCTGCCCATTTTTGTAGGGATTTACACAACATATTACAAAGCCTTACTCAAGGATCCAAGAGCGTGGATGAGTAGTAAAAAAAGGTGGAAGTTGCCATGATTCAAGCCAACATTGATGAAGATAGAGAGGCCACCATGGCTAGGTTTCTACGTGGGCTGAATCAAGACATTGCCAATGTTGTTGAATTACAGCATTATGTGGAGCTCAAGGATATGTTACATATGGCAATCAAGATTGAGAGGCAACTTTGGTATAAGGGCAACAATCAAAGTTCATCTTCCTCAGATTCATCTAAGCTATGGAAATCAAGTTGGAAGGAAGATGTGGGGACTGATTCAAAGTCCAAATTCGATTTAAGAAAGGGACAAGTTGCACCTATGTCAAAGGAGAGGGAGAAAGGTAAATCTGAAACTCCAAATTGTTCTCGTGATATTAAATGCTTTAAGTGTTTGGGTTCAAGACATGTAGCTTCCCAATGCCCTAACAAGAGGGTGATGATCACATTCCATGGAGAGCTATTTTCTGAGCGTGACAAGGATGATGACAATGAAAGCATGCCCCCTTTGGAAGATGTAAGTGATCAAGAAAATAGTGGAGAGGAAATCATAACAATGCTAAAAAGAGGAGAGTTGTTGATCATAATGAGGGTTTTGAGTTCACAAGTTCGAGTAAAAGATAACCAACAGAGAGAAAACTTATTCTACACTAGGTGCCTCATTCAAGACAAAGTTTGTAATTTAATCATTGATGGAGGTAGCTGTACTAATATGGCTAGTTACAGTCTTGTTGAGAAGCTTAAATTACCAACTTTGAAACATCCTAACCCTTATCATTTGAAGTGGTTTAATGAGAGTGCTGGTCTTAAGGTTACCAAACAAGTCTTAGTTGCCTTTTCTATAGATAGGTACAAAGATGAAGTCCTTTGTGATATTGTGCCTATGCAAGCTAGTCACATTGTTTTGGGAAGGCCTTGGCAATTTGATAGAAGGGCCATACATGATGGTTTTAAAAATAGGTACACTTTTGATAAGGATGGCAAACACATTACTCTTGTACCTCTTTCTCCTATGGAAGTATTTGAGGATGAGCTGAAAAGAAAAGAAAGTGATGAGTTGAAACAAAAAAAAAAGAGTGTAAAGATTTGGAAAGAAGAAAGAGTGAAGACTTAAGTCAAGAAAAAGAAAAAGGAGTGTGTGTGATTGAAAAAGAAAAGAGGGTGTTATTCACTAACAAGTTTCCTTTACTTTCCTCTAGTTTTCTTGCTTTTCTTTTTTAGGGTTTCAAAGAAGGATTGTCATGGAGAAAACATGATGGTGATTCTACATTCAATACAATCCAAGTAACCAAGAAGGATGGAGAGAAGATCAGAATTATGATTGGAAGGAATTGCAGCCATGTGCTACAAATTCCTATCTATAGACAAAGAGCTTTTCATTTTGGAGGAATAATCTACAAGTTGCAATTCCAAGATAGATGTTATGTTACTTCTTTAATTTTTATTTCAAATCCTTGTCTCCTCAATGGAAGTATAGATTTGAGGTCGAATCCTTTTGAGGAAGGAGAGAATTATGGGAATCTAATAGCTTTGCAAGAAGTATACAAAGATATGCCCAAAAAGAAATTCAAGAAGTCTCTTTAAGATGATGAGGTGCCGAGCGAGCTGGGTTGAGGCGTCAGGCAAGCTGCACACAATGGGCTAGGCTGCCTATGCCTTCTATTTTCAATTTTAATTATTTTTCGTTATTTTCATATTGTCATTGGGCTGATTTTGTTAATTAAGCCCATATCTATTTTTTTTCTATTTTAAGTATTTTAATTAGTTTTTGGGCTTTTAAATTTATTTAAATTAAGCCCAAGTTTGAATTTTGTAGTAAGAATGTTAGGGTTTGTAACCTAACTAAGATGATATAAATACTTAGCTAAGCTAATAAGAGAAAAACTTTTGATAATTAAAAAATACAGCGTTGTGCTTTATGAGAAAATTCTCAATTTCGGTTCTTGTTTGGACCAACAATCTGAACTTCCAAAGTTAATCACTTTGTTTTGTTCACAACATACCAAGATTCCTTGATACAGGTTCATCATTGAGTTGAGGTTTTTCCTTGCAAACTTGATTTGGATTTCCGAGCGAATTGCTTCCAAGCATAAAGATATTGGGTCTCAAAGCAGGTCGTTTGGGGTTTGTATTAGGGACTTCTAGGAAGAGCTTATTATTTTCTTCTACTAATAATAAGCTTTTTGCGATTCATATTAGGGAGATTGTTGTATCATAAAAAGGTTGTTGTATCATAAGAAGGTCATTTTTTGGAAGTCTAAGAAACAAGCAAATGTTTCTATATCATTAGCAGAAGTTGAATATAGAGCTATAGCAAACACATGTTTGGAGTTGACTTGGTTGCACTATATATTACAAGATTTAAAAGTCCAACAAATAGCTCCCCCACCATTGTTTTGTGATAATTAGATGGTTTTGCATATTGTAGCAAATCTTGTTTTTCATGAGAATACAAAACACATCGAAATAGATTGTCGCATAGTTCGAGAAAAACTTCAAGATTGATTAATTACTCCTTAAGTACCAATGCATTTCCAATTAGCAAATGTCTTCACAAAAGCTTCAGGAAAGGATTAGTTTGTCACGCTATGTAACAAGTTGGGACTTCATGATATTTACTCTCCAACTTGCGAGAGAGTATTAAGAAAAATCATTATAATATATTTTCCAGATTTGTTTTAAATTTACTTTTTAAATATTTCATGTAAATATTCTTAAGCTTTCTTTGGTCAAAACTCGGTAAAAGTGGGATTACATTTTCTAAGCCTTATAGGAGATTATATATATATATATATATATATATATATATATATATATATATATATATATATATATATATATATATAATTTCATTCAACCAAAATTTCATTGTTTTTTGAGCTTATTTTCTTCAGAAAAATAATAGTTTAAATCTTGTTTTATTAAATATATAATAAAATATTTTATTCAAATAATAAAAGATAAATAAAGACATTATAATCATTTTAATTTATGATTGACTCTATTTGATACATACAAAATATTAGACTTGACATGACAGGAGGTTTAAGCAAAAATAGATAGTTTCATTTTCATGTATAATAACTTATAGTATTGTAAATTAAGATAAATTCACTTTCAATTGAAAAATCTTTTTAAGCTGAAATTGATAAATATTAACAAAAACTTATTTCGTGAAAGAAATGGATTAATAGAAGAAAACAGAAAGTTAATGACATTTGTTTGTAGATAGCAAAATCAAAAGAAAGTGGTTGTGAATTGTCATCTTGAAAATGTTTATCTTCATCTATTTATGAGGTTTGTGCTATATTCAGGCAATTAAGTATTAGATATTGGTAGGGCATCCAACCCCAACAAACAAAAGAACCTTAAATTAATAGGGTAAACTATATATAATAACAAAGTAAAATACCAATGCAAAGATAGTTAGAATTTATATTTTAAATTAAATTAAATAGTTTTTGAGGTAAGAACTTCAATTCCGTCAAATTAAATAATTTTTCTATTAGAATTTAAGTGATTTTTTTTTTCTTTTGTTTGGGTTTTGCACACACGATCTTTTATAGTGTTTCTTTATAGTTTAAACATGCAACCTTAAGTTTTGTTTTTTAATGGTTTACATTTTATATATTTATGTGTGTGTGTTGAGTTTGTAGTGGAGTGGAGAAGAGAGAGCAAAAAAAAATTGTTAGATTTCTTGTTGAATGGTTAGACTAATTTGTATTATATTAATTTTCTATAAATTCAAAAGAAAATTTATTTTTATAATAAATTATATTAGATGAAATAGTAAAAATAAAAATCAAATTTCTTAAGTAATTAGTATTTGTTATAGATATTTCACCACCAACTATATAAACTTATGAAATAATAATAATAATAATAATAATAATAATATAACACAATATGTAATTGAAAGCAAATAAAATGCACCTACTATCTGATGTAATTCTTAACTATACATCTTATAATAAAAGTTGAAATTATCGTATTGTTTGTTAGTTTTTTTTTTTTTTTTTTTTTTTTTTGAAAATTAGTAACTAAATTGGAGAACCTTATATTAATAAAAGTTAGCATAGTTATTATAATTAGATTAACTTGTCAATTAGATTAATTGAACTATGTTCTGGGAAGAAAAATAATAGTTCACTTAAAGTTTAAATTACCCGAATTAAATTGTGAATTTTTAATTAAATTACTTGTTCAATCCTGCAAAGTTTAATTTAAATTATAATTTTTTTATATATTTAACACCATTTTAAGTAAACTTTAGATTTTTAAATCATAATTACATATAAGTTATCTTTATAATACATAAATAATATTTTGAAAGTCAAAAGAAGTTTTTTTATCCATAAAATTA
This sequence comes from Reutealis trisperma, assembly GCA_947687605.1. Lineage (NCBI taxonomy): Eukaryota > Viridiplantae > Streptophyta > Magnoliopsida > Malpighiales > Euphorbiaceae > Reutealis > Reutealis trisperma. The sequence continues at coordinate 269,129 of CANTUT010000256.1, read as the reverse complement.
TGCATTTTTAATTTTAATATACTATTTTGTGGAACACGTTCTTCATAAGGAGATTTATTTAATTTTTTTTCTAATTTTTGTCAATGATAATATTATGAATAAATTTATAATATTTGGTTGAATAAATTTATAATATTAGGTACATATAAAAAATTAAAAGAGAAATATCAATTTTTTTAACTCTTGATGTAAAATGTATGAGATAGATATTAGATAGGGCAAAGTATAAAAAAGTATCTTATGACTTGACTCTTTTACATTTATGGATCTATGATTTTTTTTTTTTTTTGGATAAGGAGGAGTTTTGATTTGATTTGTTAATACTTTCACATGTACAGTCTTAACATCATTAGTCAATATTTATATGATATTAACGTAGTGTTAATATGGCATTAATGAATCTTATTTTTTTATTTTTTAGATAGTTATGTGGATAAAATTTGTGAGCCTATAAGTATTGACTAACAATGTTTTTAAAACAAAGCTTTAAGATATATTTGTTTTTATTATTTGATAAAATGAAAAAAAAAAAAAAGCTCTAAGATGAATTGGAGTTACCTCACAAATCAAAAAATTGAGCCTCGCTAACGCGAGGTGGAAAACACATGCACTCATCCCACTTCCTTTTTTAATTTGAAGAGCCATAACTCAATAACATCCAAGGCTAGCTTATGCTAAAAAGAAAAAATTTACCTATTAAAATCTCTCTATATTTTTTACACATTCATTTTTGTTTTCACTCACTAAATTAATTAAAATTATTATTAAATTTAACAAAATCAGGAAAAAATAAGGTTGATAAAACACTCACACACAAACTTTTTTTTTTTTTTCCAGAGAAAATTTTTATCAATTGTTTGTTTTTTATGGTACAATTAAACACATTTATTTTTAATTTGGACCAACTTAACCCAATGACCAACGAAATTTCTTTCTTTGTTAATTACCCTTTTGGACTTTAAAAGCTATGTTTTACAAAGAAAAAATTATTAAAATTCAAAAATATTACAAATTGGGTGCTAATAACCAAAAGGTTTTGCATTGTTAATTTTTTTGTTTTAATACTCATATGAATTCAAATAGTGAAATATAAATTAACTCAAAAGCATAAAAATAAAAAATTAAAATATGAAAATAAAGAAGTTTACTTATAAAATTATACTAATATATATTCTCTGTGTAATACTGAAAAAATACTCGTAATAAGTAGAATTTGTTATATAATATTAAAAAATAATTTTTATTTTATAAGCTAATTATAAATTCAATTATTTTTGAATTATTAAATATTTTATAATCAATTTTTATAATTGTAATTATAAATAATATTTTTAAATTCTTTAACAGTGGATTACAACCACAAAACTGAAAAAAAAAAAAAATCTGTACAACAAGTTAAATATGCATTTGTTAATCAATATAATTATTAGATATTATATTAATTAAGGAGAACCATTACTGCAAATTGGCTTACGTGACTAACAGAGAAAAAAATTCCGTTGGTAAAAGTTAATTTCTTAAGTAATCTGTATTATATTAATTTTCTATAAATTCAAAAGAAAATTTATTTTTATAATAAATTATATTAGATGAAATACTAAAAATAAAAATCAAATTTCTTAAGTAATTACAATTTGTTATAGATATTTCACCGCCAACTATATAAACTTATGAAATAATAATAATAATAATAATAATATAATTAAATAGAACACAACATGTAATTGAAAGCACATAAAATGCACTTACTGTCTTATATAATTCTTAACTATATATCTTACAATAAAAGTTGACATAATCCTATTGTTTAATAGTTTTTTGTAAATTATATTTGGTTAGTAACTAAATTGGAGAACCTTATACTAATAAAAGTTAGCATAGTTATTATAATTAGATTAACTTGTCAATTAGATTAATTGAACTATGTTCCGAGAAGAAAAATAATAGTTCACTTAAAAGTTTAAATTACCCGAATTAAATTGTGAATTTTTAATTAAATTACTTGTTCAATCCTACAAAGTTTAATTTAAATTTTAAAATTTTTTATATATTTAACACCATTTTAAGTAAACTTTAGATTTTTAAATCATAATTACATATAAGTTATCTTTATAATGCATATATAATATTTTGAAAGTCAAAAGAAGTTTTTTTATCCTTAAAATTATGCATTTTTAATTTTAATATACTATTTTATGGAACACGTTCTTCATAAGGAGATTTATTTAATTTTTTTTTCTAACTTTTCTCAATGATAATATTATGAATAAATTTATAATATTTGGTTGAATAAATTTATAGTATTAGGTACATTAAAAAATTAAAAGAGAAATATCAATTTTTTTTACTCTTGATATAATATACACGAGATAGACATTAGATAGAAGAAAGTATAAAAAAAGTATCTTGTAGTTTGACCATTTTATATTTATAAGTCTATGAAATTTATTTATTTTTCTTTTTTTTATAAAAAAGAGTCTTAATTTGATTTGTTGATATTTTAGAATTTACAGTCTTAATATCGTTAGTCAATAATTACATGACATTAATACGGTGCTGACTTGGCACCTATGAGTCTTATTTTTTTATTTTTTTAGATAATTACGTGGATAAAAATTGTGAACTTATAAATATTATATCAGCTATATTTGAGTATTGACTAACGATATTCTTAAAACAAAACTTTAAGATATATTTGTTTTTATTATTTGATAAAATGAAAAAAGAAAGCTCTAAGATGAATTGGAATTACCTCACAAGTCAAAAAATGGAGCCTCACTAACGCAAGTGAGGTGGAAAACACATGCACTCATTCGAAGAGCCTAACTCAATAACATCCAAGGCTAGCTTATGCTAAAAAGAAAAAATTTACCTATTAAAATCGCTCTATATTTTTTACACATTCATTTTTGTTTTCACTCACTAAATTAATTAAAATTATTACTAAATTTATAAAATTGAGTTAAATTTAAATTAGAAAAAAATAACGTTGATAAAACACTCACACAAAAAACTTTTTTTTTTTCCCGAGAAAATGTTAAAAAAATACCCCGAATTTTTATCAATTGCTCTATTTTTTTTTTTTTTTGTTTTTTATGGTACACTTAAACACATTTATTTTTTAATTTCGACCAATTTAACCCAATGACCAATGAAATTTCTTTCTTTGTTAATCACCCTTTTGGACTTTAAAAGCTATGTTTTACAAAGAAAAAATTATTAAAATTCAAAAATATTACAAATTGGGTGCTAATAACTAAAAGGTTTTGCATTGTTAATTTTTTTTAATACTCATATGAATTCAAATAGTGAAATATAAATTAACTCAAAAGCATAAAAATTAAAAATTAAAATATGAAAAAATAATGAAGTTTACTTATAAAATTATACTAATATATATTCTATTTGTGTAATACTGAAAAAAATACTCGCAATAAGTAGAATTTGTTATACAATATTAAAAAATAAATTTTATTTTATAAGCTAATTATAAATTCAATTATTTTTGAATTAGTAATTATAAATAAACTGCTAGTAGCCTTTTATACATATATTTTTAAATTCTTTAACAGTGGATTACAAGCACAAAACTAAAAAAAAATCTGTGCAAGTTAAATATGCATTTGTTAGTCAATATAATTATTAGATATTATGTTAATTAAGAAGAACCATTACTGCAAATTGGCTTACGTGACTAACAGAGAAAAAATTCCGTTGGTAAAAGTTGATACAAATTAACTAAAAAATAAATATATTGAATTGTACCATAAAAAATAGAAAAAAAAATAGTGGAGCAATTGGTAAAACTTCAAGGATTTTTTTTTTCCTTTTTTTTTTTTATTTAAATAGTTAAAAGTATTTTGAATCAGTTTTTCATCAAAAATCAAATTATGATTACTAAAAAGAGTAAATTTTTTACCAATTAAATTAAACTAACCTTTGAAATCAATTTTTTTTTTTAATAATAATTAGGCATATGAATAATTTTGAATCAATTAGAGTATTACTCTACATTACATCAAATATAACTAGTGGTATTAGTGGTGGAATTAAAAACTTGCATTTACTCTAAGTGTTGCTACTCTTACCTAACTAGCTACTTGCTAACCCACTATAGGCCAATAACATAATAGAGAATTTTTAGCATAATAGAGAATTTTAAAGTTTTTTTTTTTTTTTCCCAAATTTTCATGGTTTAATAATTTTCTCAAACACTCCATTGTTATGTGCAAATGAAGAGACATCTGGTCAAATTTAATGCAAAAATAAATATTGTATAAGTAAAGTAAGTATACAGCTGAGGTGGGTTTCCTGTATTATTGTCCAACAACTGATAGCAACTTATCATCACCTATTTTCTTTATTTTCCACCAATATTACCAAAGTCAAGCCAAAGAGCTTTATTTGAATAACCCTGACAAATGATGATTAAGATTAAACTTTATGGAATCATTAAAATAAATGTTATTCATGCCAAAACTGACCTAATTCATTTGATAGATTTCCAATGTGGAAATTTTTTTATGTCAAATTTTTTATATCATAATTTATATTAAAATTTTATGTATAATTAAATAATTTTATATATTAGTAAAAATTTTCACTTAAAATTAAGAAAAATCATGTTTAATATATGACAATTTTTTATAAAATTTCACTAAAAAAATAAATATTTTAAAGGTTAGAGGTCATGATCTCTCCTGGTCCTCACCCTCCCTCAATGAATACTATATCATAATATTTTTCATGAATATTTCATTTAAAACTTAAAATAGTTATTTTATTTAATATTGAAAATAGAGAATTGATTCTAAATCTATTACTCAAAAGAATATTGACTTACCTTTAAACTCTGCGTGATGTTATGCTCTTGTATTTATGCGCTAAGCACTACTTTGCTTTTTCTATATAGTATTTTTCACTTTTTTAACTGATTGTCTATGCAATAATTTTTCATTTTTCCACTTCCTTAAATGGTCACATATCATCATTATTACTTCAATCCATTTGGTGTAATTTATTACTAAACCAGCACGTAATATGTTTGCAAGTGGCACAATTTTGATACCACTTACCTTTATTGCAAGTGGCACATACATTCAGTGATTTTGTTTAGGTTTAATTAACAAAAATGTTAAAAACTATATTTTTCAAATTATATAGCATTTTTTAAATTATAGTACTTTTTAAGATAACTACTTGGATCATGAATTTGGTTAAGCTCGAACAGGCTAATCATGTTACTAACAGTTCTACAAATTTAGATATTTTATCATCAAATTTCAAATCAAACTGCAAGAATTAGTAAAATACTCCAGCATATAGTCTTCATTGGATAAAATTTGCTCAAAAATATATTTAATCAACTTTAGTAAAAGAAAAAAGGGGGTAAAGTGCTCCAATGATTCAATTAGGTACATGGAACAGAAGAAAACCAATGTGGAACAATGAATTATCAATTCAATAAACAAATATTTGAACAACTAGTTTGTTTGCCAGGTGAACTCCATAGTTGTACAAAATACACATAAATGTTAGAATTTTTCCAAAATTTTTCCTTGAGGACAAGTAAATTGTCCAACAATGAGGTAATGTCAGGAACCAAAAGAAGATTAAGCTTATATAGGCCTACAACTATCATAGACTCGAGAACATCATCTATTATGGATGGTGGGCTGGCTTCCAAGCCTAAGATGAATTTAGAGAATCAAGGGAGAACCAAAGGAGACCCAAGGGAAAACCAAAGGGGAATAAGGGAGAACTAAGTGAGAATCAAGTAGAAGAATTGGGGACCGATAGCTTATGTTAACAAAAAAAAATGAGATCAGCAACATAACGAACTCTCAATTTCAACAATGCAACACTCTTATTTGTATTTTTTGTCATTGAGTTTCGATAGATGTAGTTTGTTTTTATTGTTATAGCTAGATTTGTCTTTTGGTATCGTAACAAAATGAGAAATATTTAGAAAGATCCTTTATTATGCAGAATGGAAAGATACAAAAATTATTAGTGAGTTAATCAAAGAATTTCTTCAATTTCTCTCTCTCTCTCTTTCTCTATTTCTTCTATTTCTCCCTTCTTTCTATTTCTTCAAATTATTATGGCTAAGAAAAATAAAGTTGCTACAAATGAAGCCAGCTAGACACAGAGTTTGCAGGAAAAATTGAACCACATTAATTCAACTACTCAAGAAATCATGAAAGAGATATATGAGAACTTGGAGTTGCACAACAAGAAGTTTCAAAATCATCAAATAGTTGTTTAGAATATCTAATCTGGCCAACAAACTTTACATACTCAATTGACTTGGTTGATGGATATGGTTAAAGCATTAAATCATAATTGTTCAACCTCTACTGCCATTGCTCAACCTCCCACTAGAACCACAGAACAATCTCCAAGAGTGATTAATATTGGAGGCAACAAACTTAGAGGTGAGGAAATTCTTCCTAACCCCAATATTGTCTTATAGAGTTACAAATTCTAGTGAATCTAGTTAGTCTTTTTCTAATTTGGGATCTATGAATAGAATGCCAAAATATAATTATTCACTTTTAACCCTAGAACCTGGATTAGAAAGTGCTAGAGGTACTTTCAGTTTATGGAATTGCTGAGGAACAAAAGATTGACATTGCCTCTTTTTACTTGGGAAGAAGGCTAATGTTTGGTTTTAGGGTTGGAAAATTCAAAATGTTAATAAGAATTGGGACATATTTGCTAAGGACTTGTAAGAGGTTTGGAGAGCTGAGTGTAGAAGACGTGGTGGAGTTTAATAAAATGAAACGAAAAGCATTGTGACTGAATACCAAGAAAAGTTTGAGGAGCTTAAGTCCCTAATGCTTAAGCACCTTCCTTGGTTAGATGAAACCTATTTTGTGTCCATTTTTATGGGTTAAACAAAGAGCTAAGGCTAATGGTCAAGATTTTCAAAGCCAATACCCTTTTTCAAGCTTGTGAGGCTAAGTTGCAGGAATAATCTAGTCTATAATATTCAAAAAGCAAAGAAACCTAACCAAACCTACCTCAACTAGTAACCCAAATAGCTTCAACCTTATACACTTTTGGTCACCTACTCCTTACTATTCCAAAACACCTACCAAGCCTGATATTAAACTAAAAATTTCCACCAAGAAACCTAAACTAGCTACCCAACACACCAAAACAACAAAAACCAATACCTTTAATCCTAAATATAAAAGAAACCTTGGTCAATGTTTCAAATGATGTAACAAGTATTTTGGTGGCCATATTTGCAAGAATAGATAGTTTAATGTTTTAATTGCTATAGACGAAAAAGAAGGACTAGAGAATGAGGAAGCTGATGATTCAGTGGAAGATGGGGAACATGAGGATTCTATAGGCATTTCCATGCATGTGATTGAAGGTTCTGATGCTGGAAATAAGATTAGAGGGGAAGTGAATGAGAAGAAGGTTATCATATTAATAGACAATGGGAGTACACATAGCTTTGTGGTTGAGAAAATGTCAAAAATAGCCGGAAAGGTATTAACCAAAGCCAAGACTCTACTTGTGACTATTGCAAATAGTCATACTATGATGAGCAGATATATATATGTAAATGATTTTTGTGGAAAATGCAAAATTATGACTTCATTTACAATATCAGGGTCTTCAAATTGGAAGGTCATGATATGATTATTGGGGTGGACTAAATAAAAGTATATAGTCTTATCTTGTTTGATTTTTAGCAAATGAAACTCTTATTCACTAAAGAGGGAAAACTTACAGAACTCACTGGAATTAAGGAATCTAGAAGCTTGAATTCATGCCAGCCAAAGGATTGCAAAGCTTGACAATAAAATGATGGTAGCATGCTACCTTTCAATTGTTTGCATTTACTTATAAACCAATTGATGAACAGTTGGAAAACTCCTTACAACCACCTAGCCAAAAATCTATACAGCAAGGTACTATCCCTCTTCCAATTTTTTAAAAGCTAAAATTTCTACAAATCCCAATTATATATGGATGAGTATTATGGCTGGGCAATGTCTTATCAAAGCTAGTGCAAGGATGTTAGTTGAGATTGGTGAAACAATGAATATATATATATGAAGAGATCCTTGGTTGCCAGATGAACAAAATCCGTGGGTTGAATTTGTTCCAGCTACTGGTCTTGAAAAATGCTACAGTCATGAACCTCAAATCTATGTAAGGGTACAGTTGGATAAGGATGTGATCAATGATTTCTTCATTAACAAGGATAAGAATTTAATTATGTAGATTCCTCTTAGTCATAGAGAGCAACTTGATCATTGGATGTGGTATCCATATCAGAAGGGGACCTATTCAGTGAAAGGGGGTTATAAACACTTAATTGGTATTCTACTGTCATCATTCATTATTCAACCTTCTTGTTCACTAAATATGGCAAAGGAATTTAAAATTTTTAATGCAATTAATCACCCTAACTGCAATGATTATGAGCAATTCAAACAATTCTAACAAACATATGAAAATAGAATATTAATTTAATGAAACAAAATAGGGTTAAAGTTGAGAAACCTTAGCCAATTTATAGTGGTTTAGGGCCAATCTCTTCTCCTATGTCCACTTCTCTTAAATCAAACTGATTTTACATTCCACTAATGATATGGGATTGTGCCCAAAGCTTTACAATAGTAGAATTCTAGGATTCCACATAATAGTTCTATGGGATTTCACCCAATATAAAGCTCAATCAAAGTGTATAATGAGTTTTAGAGTCACTTAAGAATTTAAAGAATGCTAGAATCATAATATAATGGTTAAAGTTCTAGCTAATACAAGATGAACACCCATAAAGATAAGAAATGAAGCTTTGGTGTTCTTGCTTGAGAACAATGAAGGATTATCACTTTGATGCTTGATTGTTGCTTGAATATGTGATTTATAAGCTTTGCTCGAACGTTTGATGTATAGACTTAGGTAAATGTCCTCAAATCTTCTGGTTTAAATAGATCACCAACAATGCTAGAATCAAAACATAAGAGTTAAAATACTAACTAGTATAAGATGAACACTCAAAAAAATAAGAATGAAGCTTTGGTGTTCTTGCTCAAGAACAATGAAGGATTATAGCGTTGATGCTTGATTCTTGCTTAAATGTGTGATTTTGATGTATAAACTTGGGTAAAATGTCTTCAAATCTTTTGGTTTAAATAGACCATCAAAAACAGCTTAAAAATGAAGTTAGGGCTACAAAATAATTTGTAGACAAGTTATAACATCTTCCAACAGTTATATTTTTGAATTATCAGCCTAGGGTCGGTGACATTAGAGATTACAACAATAACCTTAAATGTTATGTCAATGACCTTTGATGTTGCAATGGTGACTTGTCTGACAAAAACTTTAGCCTTTATTATTTCTAGATTATAACGATAATCTTTAATGTTCTGGCCATAACTTATGTAGTTGTGGTAGTGACCTTGAAAGTTACAACCACAACTTTACCTGATGAAGTTCCAACACTTACTATGTTTATATTATAAAGGTAATCTTAAGGGTTGTAGTCATGACTTTCATATGTAACATCAAAGCTTACGACAGTGACCTGTCAAATTCGATTGAAATTTTTTTTTCCCTTTAACTTGGTTATAGTGATGACTTTCTAAAACACAGTAAACATGTTAATCTAAATTAGGTTTTAAATCTAGTCAATCTTGATTTTGATCTTAACAATCAAATTGAATCATTTTAATGTGTGTATTAAGTATTTATTTTATAGTAAAATCACTTCAAAAAGGTTTCAAAGTAAGAAACTTAAAAAATTACTAAGTCTAAAAAATAGACTTATAAGTCAGGCCCGTAATAGCTAGATAGTGCTGACAACAACCATGTCGCAACTGCGACCAAGATTGTCATGAACATGAAATAATTTAAGATAAAAAGGTTAAATTTTAAGTGAGACATAGTAAGGTTTACGGTAGGTATCGCAAATGCAATCTAGGACGCAAAAGAATAATTGGGACTGTGAGAAAGAAATTGGGACCATGATATTCATATGGCTAGTGCAATTCAAATGGTAATAGAGATGACCAATGGTTAAGTTCCATATGTCACTATCCGTTGAACCTTTGAAGATCGCAATCGTGATTAAGGCTTCGCGATCGCGATTTTCTATATGCCAAAACACTTTTGTTGTAACTTTTTGGAATAAGAATTTTACCCATACTCCACTAGCAATGGCCATTTTTTTTATTAAGAAACTATAAATACCTCCTTAAATTGCATTTGATATGTAACAAATCACTTCCATATTTGGCAAACTCTTGTACTTTGATTATTCAAGCCTTAAACTCTTAAATTCTATACTTTATGAGTGATTTGAGCTTTTTATGCTTTTAGTTAAATGCTAGCTATAAACACTAGTGAGGTTGGGTTAGCTATAAAACACTTGTTAGGTTAGGGAGTGAGCCTTAATAAAACTCTTATTAGGTTTGAGTGTGAGCCTTATCGAAACACTTGTGAGGTTTAAGTGTGAACCTTTATAAAACACTTATAAGGTTTAGTGTGAGTGTAAATACTAAGTTAGGAGTAAACTTTGTAAAACTCCATTAATAATGAAAATACCCAACTGAGGATTGGGCAATAGACATAGGGTTTAAATAAACCCGAACTACTATAAATTGCTTGTGTTTTATTTTCTCTGCTTTTATCTTTTGAAGATTAACCTCCCTTCTTGGTGCAGAAAGGACAATAAGTGGTATCAGAGTTTGGAATCACATCTATGAGCTTAATTACATGATAAAAGATCAACTATGGCCAATGATAGATCAAATCACCTCAAATCCCATTATGATGGCATTGATTATACTTATTGGAAGCATAAAATGGAGTTCTACCTTAATAGTGAAATGGATGATGTACTTGAAGAATGGAAGTCTCCATCAATGACCATGAAAGGTGAAAAAGTGGTAATTCTAAAGGAAGATTGGGTTGAAGCTCAAAGAAAGGCAAATGGGAAGAATAAAGGAGCTATTGTTATTCTCCTTAGTTCTTTATCAAAGAAGATTGTGGGAGAGTTCAAAAAGTACTTATAGCATTTGGAAGACATTGGAGAACTACCATGAAGGCATGAAACAGGTAAAAATCTAAGAAGTTACAAATGTTAATCTATGAATACGAACTCTTCTATATCCAGCTCAGTGAGAATGTGATGAATATGACCAATTAGTTTCTTATAATTGTCACAAACTTGAAGAAATCTAAAAAGGTCTACTCTTTGGAAGATGTCAAAAACAAAATCCTTAGAGCACTTCCAAAGAAGAAATTTGAGACAAGGGTGGCTTCAATTGAAGAAGCGAATGATCTAAGTAAGCTTCCAACGGATGTTCTCCTTGGCAAACTCCTCAAATATGAAATGACCTTAGAGAAGAAAGGAGTCCAAGGTGAGAAGAAGAAATCAATTGCTCTCAAATGCTCCACCAAAGATCAATATGATAGTAAGAGTCAAGATAATGACTTAGAGAAGAGTGATGAAAATGATGAGTTGGCAATTGTATCAAAAAGAGTCAATGAGTTTATTAAAAACAAAAAGAGAAGATCCTTTAGGAAGTCTCCCTCCAATTTGAACTCTAACTCTAATTGCAATCTCAACAAAGAAAAGAAAAATAAGGTAACTTACTATGAAAGTGGAAAGTAAGGCCACATCATATTAGAATGTTCCAAAAATAAAATGAGACAAAGAGAAAAAGAAAGGTGCAAAGCTTCATAGCATGATGATTCTTCCAATGATGAAGAAAGGAAGAAGTCACCAACCTATCTTTCATAGCTTTGGAGGATTTTATAAATGAGGTATGTTGGTATGTTCCACATCTCAATCTAGTGATGATAATGATATTAATGAAGTATGTTCTACGTCTTATTCTTGTGATGAAAATGATATTGATGTTATGGATGAAGATGAACTTATGGAAGCCATAGTTCTGAAATGTGAAAAATATTTTTCTAAAATGAAGTTTTAGAAAAAATTCAAAACTTGAACAGTGTATCAAAGACCTTGAAAAACTCATTTTAGGTTTGAAAACATCCAATAATAATCTCAAAAATTCATTAGATGTAGTTTCTATAAAAACCTTTTAATATGAATCTTTGTGTAAAGAAAACAATTCTTTAAAAGTAGAAGTAAAAGAATTAAGATCATCCATCTCTAAGTTTCATAAAGGGAAATAACCTTTAGATACTCCTATTGCATCTCAAAGGTCACCCTTTGTGAAACATGGCTTTAGTTTTAATGGTGCATTAACATCCACATCATCCCCTCCATTATTTATCAAAGCTTCTACTCCTCAAACATTTAGTATTGAGGTAGTCAATAAGGAAGTTAAGGCATACACAAAACCTTCTAATCCTAAGAGGAGTGAAAGGTGCACAAGATTTAAGAGCTAAGTATTAAAGAGCAAATAATGCATATATGTATAACAAAAGGCATGCTCAAAGGCACCCATACTCACAATATCACTCTTGCTCTTGTATGCACTTATATAGTAATGCTAAGAGGCATTCACCTTATAAATCTAAATTTTAATGCCATTGTTGTTTAAAATTTAGGCATATAAATGTGTTTTGCTATATAAATTGTGTAATTTGTGAGTGATTTAATTTTGAGTATGGGCCTTCAAACAATAGTGAGGTTGGATTTTAGCCATAAAACATTTATTAGGTTGGGGAATGAGTCTTAGCAAAATTTTTTTATTGAAGTTTGAGTATGGGTTTGAGTATGGGCCCTCAAAATACCTATGAGGTTTGATGTGAGCCTTTATAAAACACTTGTAAGATTTGGTATTAGCCTAAGTGAACTTAGTAAATTCTATTGATATTGAAAATACCAAATTGAGGATTAGGGAGTGCATGTAGGGTTTGTTATACTTGAATCACTATAAATTGCTGCTTTTTTTTTTTTTTTTTTATCTTCTCTACTCTTATTTCTTGAAGACTAATTTTTAATTTGCCACCAATTTAATCCCCTACTTGATTCATAAGACATAACCAAACACTCATACAAATTTTATATTAATCAAATTTGAAATGTTAAACTAATATCTTTAATTTTAATTAGATAAAGGAATCATCAAAATTGGTCGACAATCACCATTTTTAATGATGACAAAACTTTTAACATGTTTATAAATTAGATTAAAATTACTCATCCTTTTTGAAATACTTATGTAGACATTATTCTCTCCTTTTTTGACATCATTAAAAAGTGAGCATTAAAAGTAACTCTTCCCCCTTTGTGTGTAAATCAAAATATATCAAGTCCATACGAACAAATTTTCCAAAATTAAATTTAAAAAATACTCCCTCTTAATAAAGCAAATATAGCAAAAGAGGTAGTATAACTCCCCCTCAACCTGTACTTCTAAAAAAATTTATTCAAGCAACTCAAAGATTCAAATATGAATAATTAAAATAACATAATCAAGCATCATATATTTATAACAAGTCACCTCAATTCAAGAAGAAATTCAAGAATAATATATTAAAAGTGAACAATTCAATTGTTCCAAACATTTAAAAATATAAATATGATGTTAAATAGAGTACCAAACTATAATTCTACCAAAATAAGCAAATGTACCATCATAAAAAATTATCACTATAAACATAAAAACAATTGAATAAAGTGTCTATGATAAAGGGTAAATAAATGAGAATCTGGGAATCTATGGGAGGAGGTAGAACTAACTCTAAAGGAGTAACTCCAATGTGATGGCATCTCTCAATTGGCAAATTGTCACGACCCACCTTTTGAGCCGCAACGGTCCTAGGGCATGGGTAGCCATAAGGGCACCAAAACCCGTAGAACCCATTCCACTCACAATCAATTAACATTCATTACATTGAACCATATCCCAAGACCGTAGCCTAATCACATTTACTTAATACCCATTACTTGCTATCATTTCCACTTATAATATCATTTACACATATAACTTGTAAAACCTTTAAAGTTTCCTTTCATGTCATTAACTCAACGTTCAATAGTTCATATATAATCACAATAACAGTTATGATACGAATCATATTATACAAACATCCTTTAACATATTAATGCTAACCCATTAATAACCATTCATGTTACATATGGACCTTATAACTTTCAATAACCATGGAGCTCTACTTACAACACCGAAACTTATCAAAACAGTTTCCAAGCGAAGGATGGGCTTGGGACTTTTACTTTGCTAACTCATTGACTGTACCTGAAAAGTTTAAACCACTAAAATATGAGACAGAGCTCAGTGCGTACATAATAAAACTGTATAAAGTAAGCAAGTGATAGGTGGTTTAGTGATAATTTCTTATAGCAATGAAGTGAAACGAATCAAGAATCATTCTTATGGAATAGTTTTCCATATACAGTAATTATTGCATTTTTAGCAGAATATTTCCTTTATGGAAACGGTGTGTTTCCCACATTATCATTATCACTTGAGTGGCGGCTTACGCCTTGCTCACTCCCATTTCAGTCACACGTACAACTGATCGGGTCGCACGTACTGGGGGCCATAAACCCTTCCCAGCTAGGGTTCGGATACTCTTTACCCTATCCGCAGGTTCATTACCATTGTGCACAATGTCTGATGCATTGCCCCACATCAGAGGGGTATTCTGCTTGCCACGATATCATTAAAACATTTTTTTTTTCCTTTCCATCCATGAAATACTTCAATGGATAGTATAGCAATAAATAATCAAATTTCTCATCATTGATCATATTAGGAAATGAAGCAATAAGGCTCATTTGGCCAAGTGCCATAAGAGATATTTAATTCAATAATTGGTAAAACATATCATGCATGCCAAAGAATTGCAATGCATTTTAATTAGGAAAATGATCCAACATTTAGGCTTATACTTAAAGCACAAGAAATGTAATATTATAATGGATAATATATAATATCAATTGGGTTCTCATTATTAATCATATTATAAGATCAAACAATATAGACTTATTTGGCCAAGTGCCATAAAGAAATGTTTGGTTCACTTTGGCTCAATAATCAAGGAAGTATTATATCAACGGTTCAATATTCAATAAGCAGATTAAGCTTATCAGGAAATCAAGATTTTGGAATATCAACGAGCCATTCAACTTTTCAAGGCATAGAAACAATTCAACCATTAAGGTTGGAACAATAAAGGTTCAAGTATATGGAACAAGAAATATTATATTATTAAGTACTCACCGTGGACTCCTTTGCTCCTATGTACATTTGACTCTGATACGATTAGTGCTTCTCGCACTTTACCCAATATCCTTGTCCTTGTTATTAGACTCTACACATGCATTTCAATCATATATTAATCACTTCATCATTTATCACATTACTTAACTTAGCATAAGTCATTAACATTTCTATCTTATTCACAACTTAGCATTCTAAAATTAAGATATTCTAAACTTATACTTACTACTAAACTTAACATTTCTCTAATTATTTTTCCAATAACTCACTTAAAAGAATGATTCTCCTTTCTTTCAATTTTTACATTTCAATCTTCATACTATTCAAGTAAAATCGATTAAGCAATTTCCATAAGTTCAAATTATCCACAATATCACAATCAAATGGTCCAACCCGGACCTTCAATATACTAATCCCATCCGCCCATTTTATTCCTTATTATCAAGCTAATAATTACTAATTCAATTCAATCAATACAATATCCACATCTCACTTCATTCTTCCAAATAATTCAATTCAATCAAATCAATTCAAATCTCAATATTTCACTTCAATCTTTCCATTTAATCACCAATAATACTCCATAATCATATAAATAACAATTAATTCAATTCAATTATCTCATTTAATCACTTAATTCCATTAAACTATCTACCTAAATTCTTACAAATAAAATCATAATTCACTATCTATACATAATTGGAAATCGAGATTTATATCATATGGCTCGGTTTAATGAGCCGGAGCTTCTGTCCGAATTTGTCGATTTCAGAGGTCGCCGGAATCCGGTCGCCGGAAAATTCCAACGACGACCAAATCACGATCCGAGGATATCATCAGTTAGCTTGTGATGAGAGGAGTCCAAATATCACTTTTGTTTACCATAATCCGCTGGAAAACATGTAGAAACGGCATCGGTAACCGTTGATGTCGCCGGATTCCGGTCAATAAAAAGATTATCTAAAATTAGCAAACAATATACCAAATCGAAGCTGCAACCATACCAATTTCGTTAAAAACGGAGATCGGAAAGTCGTCGGAAAATGGCCTAGAAGTTTCGGCCGGCGAAACTTTGGAGGGAGCGTGCGCCGCCGTCCGGTGGCTTCAGGCGACGGGCCTCTACCGGTCGACGGGGCGGCGGGCGTCCTTCCTCCTGGTGCGGCGCGTGTCGGTCGGCGGTGGCCGGAGGGCAGCGTTCCGGCGTGCAGTCCCTTGTGCGCCTCTCTCTCTCTCTCTCTGCCCTCTGTCCGTTTCCCTCTACTTCCTCTCTGCTTCTATTTCTTCTCTGTTCTGTTTGGCTACCGACTTTACTCTTTTTTTTTTTTTTTTTTTTAAATATACTAACTTTAATTATAATAACAATAATAATAATAATAATATTTATCATATAAATTCTAAAACAATAATTTTAACAAAAATATTAATTTTATTAATTTCATCATATTATCCATTAACTTTAATATAAAAATTATAATATATAACTTCAAATATTAATTACAAAATTATCTATATTTTATAATAAAATTCCAATTTCTTTAATTTAAAATTTTATCAATTTAGTAAATAATAACTCAATAATTCATTTAATAAAATATTCTCTTAAAAATATTAACATAATAATATAATAAACCAATACCCTTTCAAATATCAATTTTAAATTTGAAATAATTTTCTACTATTTTAAATACTCATATAACAATATTTATAAATCATATGTCAAATATCAATATAAGTTTAGCTTATTAATATCAATATAATAATAATAAAAATATCAATATCAATATAAATATAACAATAAAGGAAAATATTTTCATATAAAATTATTATTTTAAAACGTTTATATTTAAATCATTTGAATATTGAAAATATTCATTTTCAATTTGGCAACGTATTCTGATGTTAAATGGGTATCTTCACTCGTATACTGTACATATGTCCTATATCGGGTTGGGATATTACATTCTTTCCCCCTTTATGAAATTCGTCCCCGAATTTCAATACACTTCATATAGGAAGTTACAACAACATCAGCAGATACTATCACTCCCGATACCTTATTGTTGTACATGAGACTATTCGTGTACACGAATTTATTAAAATTGATTACATCCTTCACTCATTGTCATGTCATTCATTTAGAATTTATCTCTTTTGATACTCTTATAATTCTTAAAACCTTACACAGCACTGTATATAGACGCCGTAATATCATTGCTACTGTTAAGAGGCCTCGGGTATTACATTCTACCCCCCTTAAAGAAAATTCGCCCCCGAATTTTCAAAAACAAAATATTCACCTTTGCAAACTTGAGTAACTATATCACTTACATTATGATTCTTGCCAAAAGAATTCTAATCACTTTCATTACTTTCAATTCATCGCCTACCAACTACACCATGCATCATTAATTATCTATTATTCATCTTCTTGCAATTATATACCTTGTTCCTCTAAGCCCCATAATCGATCCTTAGTTTTTATCGTATTCAACCATATCTTTACGTATATCTTTCTTCTCACCCTACCTAATCTCTTCTATTAATCATTAACCTTCATAATAGCATTGAATCTATAACTTCAAAAATTACCAAGAAACATTTACACAACCTTTATATCTCTTCGATTTCTGATTTCATCTCAATTTAATTGCAATCTTAAATATACCTCTTCTCATATATAGTCTTATCAATACCTAAATCACATTAACAACTGAATCATAGCTCCTATTACATCAATTATCATACTTTGAATATACACATGCCCTTATGGTATTTCCTAATTCTGAATGACTTCCAATTTATAATTTGATAACCATGGTCTTCATATAGTTGGGATTTATTCCACTTTCATACTATCATCAACAAATTTTTCTTACTCACTACCTCTTATATATGTATATATCCATTACACTTCTTATATGTGTTCATCTACAATCTTATCTCAACTTATCTTAAAGACCTTATTAACAACTATTTTACACATTATATCATTAAAAGGATTGTACTTTCACCACTACTCCATAATTCTCAATCAACTCCTTATATTCACCTAAAATTTCAACCCAATATTCATCTTATTCAATCTACTATCATATTAATTAACGTAATCACTCCAAAATACAATCTTCACATTATTTCTAAAATAACTCCCACCTTTCAACATCACATGCGTCTCTTTAGCAATAAATTTATTATTACAATATTCAAATTATCAAATCACAAAAATCTATTAACACAACTTCCCATTCCATTCCTAAAATACCATTCACTTGTACTCCATAGTTCATATGTGATCTTATATTAACTATATCAACTTTAAACACATCGAGTAATATAATTGATCTATCAAAATAAAGTAAATATACTTAAACACAATCATAAATAAGAAAACATATCAAGCACATATTTGAGTTCGTTCGAGGTAGAGTAACTCTTCCGAGACAATCTTGTCCAAATCGTAAATGAGGAGGTATCACCGCACAAGTAAAAAAAATGAATATAAAGGCCAAATCAAAGTGCGAAATTCTAGTCTATACTTAGAGAATCCAGAACATCGGCAACCAAGAATCTTATACTCCGTAGTTTATTTAGTCTAATACACTCTTAACTTATCAAAACTTATCCTTTATCTTAACTTATTTAATTCTATCTCTGTATTAATTTAATCTCATCATAGAACCTTCTCTTAAATAAAATTTGCCTAATCAATTAACTTCATAAACTCTTTTACGTCATAACTTTTTTTTTTTTCAATATTTTTACTTTTCCACATCTCCATTACTTCGTTGGAACCCATTCAAATTATATTTCTATTTAGCACATAATCCTCTAGTTCCATACTTTTTAATCAACAATATTTCTTCTATAAAAATCTATTATGGTCCACTATCATTTATTATTTGTCAAAGTCAATCATATTTTTACACTAATTTACTCTTAGTCCAAATCTGCTTTCAGTTTCTTCTTAGAGGCTACTTCATCACCATACATTTCTTGTAATCATCAACTTTATACATTCCTCTTCCTTAAACTATACCCAATATTCTCATACATAACAAATCTCCAAATCTTTACCTTCTCATTTCTTGAATTTATAGGATAGCATCTAAACCACAATTTCGATAATACCTTGTTTAGTCTATCTTACATAAACCTTAATATATAATAACCATGTGAATCATTTACAGTCCTATTTGACCATTGTTAAATATCATCTTTTTAGCTTATCTCACATAAATCTTACTATGTAATAGCCATATAAAACATTTATGATTTCACCCAATCACTATTGAGTATTTTCCTTCATTTTATAACTTTAATGGTTCATAACTTCTAACAATTTCCTACAGTCATTCCATCCAACCATATAACCTATCATTTAATCATTTGCACATACACATCATAGATCAATTCCCTATTTCTTAGATATCTCTCATATTATAGTCAAGGAAACATATAATACTAGTGTCCCATATACCTTTCCAATAGCCTTATTACCATAACATCCTTGTTAAATTGCTTAAATCACTTTACTATATGAAGAAAATCGAAGATACTTGGCTGACTTGAAAAAAAAAAAAAATTTGACGAAACATTACACGGTGGAAGGAATGCCATCGTGGGGTAGCAAGCAACAACAGCGGGCCACCATAGCGCGCGCCAAAAAGTCCCAGTGTATCGCAGTTGGGAGTTGCCTATGGCCAACCAAGCTCCAGTGTCCTGCAGTGGATTCCAGCGCCCCGCAGCTAGATTTCCACAGTCAAGAAGAAAAGTTCTGCGCAGAATCCGACTTCAGAAAGCCATAACTTTCAGCTACAAATGAGTTGCGAGGCCTATGGCATATCAAATCGAAACTCACCATATTTAACATTCCTACTCATTACAACTTCTTTATTGGTTTAGAAACCAATTTCCAATTAGAAACCTCAAATCTTTGTCTAGAATAAATCCTATACTTTCTCACTATCAATATGCCATTACACTTACCACTTACACATATCACTATGCATATTCCATAAAATCACATTTAAGTTTTTCACCTAATAACATTTAGCTATATCTCATAAACATAAAAGAATTCAATATACCTTCACCATTATTCATACGATATACATATTGTTCAAATCATCAATTGAACTAAGCCATGTCAATAGTCAACAGTTACTTATAATAGAAATTAATTCCTAGTAAAATATACACTTATTCATTTAAACACCTTCACATAAACAATCATTGTCTCAAATACACAATTTGCCCTTATCATCCCATTTCCACAGAACACACAATTCATTCACATATATCAATCATACTATATATCATTTTATCATTCCCGTTTTCAAGATCATTATGCACATTCCCTTTTCACAATTATTATATACATATCATATATCATAGGAGGAACTTAGACTTTTACGAGTAACGCGGATCTAGATTTATCGATATACTTCAACGACAAGAAGGAGTTCCTATGCTCCATGGTTTAACCTATAACTCTTAGTACTTATAAAGTCTAAACTATACTTAAACTTTGCTCTGATACCATCTCTGTCACGACCCACCTTTTGAGCCGCGACGGTCCTAGGGCATGGGTAGCCATAAGGGCACCAAAACCCGTAGAACCCATTCCACTCACAATCAATTAACATTCATTACATTGAACCATATCCCAAGACCGTAGCCTAATCACATTTACTTAATACCCATTACTTGCTATCATTTCCACTTATAATATCATTTACACATATAACTTGTAAAACCTTTAAAGTTTCCTTTCATGTCATTAACTCAACGTTCAATAGTTCATATATAATCACAATAACAGTTATGATACGAATCATATTATACAAACATCCTTTAACATATTAATGCTAACCCATTAATAACCATTCATGTTACATATGGACCTTATAACTTTCAATAACCATGGAGCTCTACTTACAACACCGAAACTTATCAAAACAGTTTCCAAGCGAAGGATGGGCTTGGGACTTTTACTTTGCTAACTCATTGACTGTACCTGAAAAGTTTAAACCACTAAAATATGAGACAGAGCTCAGTGCGTACATAATAAAACTGTATAAAGTAAGCAAGTGATAGGTGGTTTAGTGATAATTTCTTATAGCAATGAAGTGAAACGAATCAAGAATCATTCTTATGGAATAGTTTTCCATATACAGTAATTATTGCATTTTTAGCAGAATATTTCCTTTATGGAAACGGTGTGTTTCCCACATTATCATTATCACTTGAGTGGCGGCTTACGCCTTGCTCACTCCCATTTCAGTCACACGTACAACTGATCGGGTCGCACGTACTGGGGGCCATAAACCCTTCCCAGCTAGGGTTCGGATACTCTTTACCCTATCCGCAGGTTCATTACCATTGTGCACAATGTCTGATGCATTGCCCCACATCAGAGGGGTATTCTGCTTGCCACGATATCATTAAAACATTTTTTTTTCCTTTCCATCCATGAAATACTTCAATGGATAGTATAGCAATAAATAATCAAATTTCTCATCATTGATCATATTAGGAAATGAAGCAATAAGGCTCATTTGGCCAAGTGCCATAAGAGATATTTAATTCAATAATTGGTAAAACATATCATGCATGCCAAAGAATTGCAATGCATTTTAATTAGGAAAATGATCCAACATTTAGGCTTATACTTAAAGCACAAGAAATGTAATATTATAATGGATAATATATAATATCAATTGGGTTCTCATTATTAATCATATTATAAGATCAAACAATATAGACTTATTTGGCCAAGTGCCATAAAGAAATGTTTGGTTCACTTTGGCTCAATAATCAAGGAAGTATTATATCAACGGTTCAATATTCAATAAGCAGATTAAGCTTATCAGGAAATCAAGATTTTGGAATATCAACGAGCCATTCAACTTTTCAAGGCATAGAAACAATTCAACCATTAAGGTTGGAACAATAAAGGTTCAAGTATATGGAACAAGAAATATTATATTATTAAGTACTCACCGTGGACTCCTTTGCTCCTATGTACATTTGACTCTGATACGATTAGTGCTTCTCGCACTTTACCCAATATCCTTGTCCTTGTTATTAGACTCTACACATGCATTTCAATCATATATTAATCACTTCATCATTTATCACATTACTTAACTTAGCATAAGTCATTAACATTTCTATCTTATTCACAACTTAGCATTCTAAAATTAAGATATTCTAAACTTATACTTACTACTAAACTTAACATTTCTCTAATTATTTTTCCAATAACTCACTTAAAAGAATGATTCTCCTTTCTTTCAATTTTTACATTTCAATCTTCATACTATTCAAGTAAAATCGATTAAGCAATTTCCATAAGTTCAAATTATCCACAATATCACAATCAAATGGTCCAACCCGGACCTTCAATATACTAATCCCATCCGCCCATTTTATTCCTTATTATCAAGCTAATAATTACTAATTCAATTCAATCAATACAATATCCACATCTCACTTCATTCTTCCAAATAATTCAATTCAATCAAATCAATTCAAATCTCAATATTTCACTTCAATCTTTCCATTTAATCACCAATAATACTCCATAATCATATAAATAACAATTAATTCAATTCAATTATCTCATTTAATCACTTAATTCCATTAAACTATCTACCTAAATTCTTACAAATAAAATCATAATTCACTATCTATACATAATTGGAAATCGAGATTTATACCATATGGCTCGGTTTAATGAGCCGGAGCTTCTGTCCGAATTTGTCGATTTCAGAGGTCGCCGGAATCCGGTCGCCGGAAAATTCCAACGACGACCAAATCACGATCCGAGGATATCATCAGTTAGCTTGTGATGAGAGGAGTCCAAATATCACTTTTGTTTACCATAATCCGCTGGAAAACATGTAGAAACGGCATCGGTAACCGTTGATGTCGCCGGATTCCGGTCAATAAAAAGATTATCTAAAATTAGCAAACAATATACCAAATCGAAGCTGGAATCACAAGGGATTCAACCATACCAATTTCGTTAAAAACGGAGATCGGAAAGTCGTCGGAAAATGGCCTAGAAGTTTCGGCCGGCGAAACTTTGGAGGGAGCGTGCGCCGCCGTCCGGTGGCTTCAGGCGACGGGCCTCTACCGGTCGACGGGGCGGCGGGCGTCCTTCCTCCTGGTGCGGCGCGTGTCGGTCGGCGGTGGCCGGAGGGCGGCGTTCCGGCGTGCAGTCCCTTGTGCGCCTCTCTCTCTCTCTCTCTCTCTCTCTCTCTCTCTGCCCTCTGTCCGTTTCCCTCTGCTTCCTCTCTGCTTCTATTTCTTCTCTATTCTGTTTGGCTACCGACTTTACTCTTTTTTTTTTTTTTTTTAAATATACTAACTTTAATTATAATAACAATAATAATAATAATAATATTTATCATATAAATTCTAAAACAATAATTTTAACCAAAATATTAATTTTATTAATTTCATCATATTATCCATTAACTTTAATATAAAAATTATAATGTATAACTTCAAATATTAATTACAAAATTATCTATATTTTATAATAAAATTCCAATTTCTTTAATTTAAAATTTTATCAATTTAGTAAATAATAACTCAATAATTCATTTAATAAAATATTCTCTTAAAAATATTAACATAATAATATAATAAACCAATACCCTTTCAAATATCAATTTTAAATTTGAAATAATTTTCTACTATTTTAAATACTTATATAACAATATTTATAAATCATATGTCAAATATCAATATAAGTTTAGCTTATTAATATCAATATAATAATAATAAAAATATCAATATCAATATAAATATAACAATAAAGGAAAATATTTTCATATAAAATTATTATTTTAAAACGTTTATATTTAAATCATTTGAATATTGAAAATATTCATTTTCAATTTGGCAACGTATTCTGATGTTAAATGGGTATCTTCACTCGTATACTGTACATATGTCCTATATCGGGTTGGGATATTACACAAATCAATTCAATTAACTCTTGCTAATTCTTCTCAAATGTGTTTGTACGTTAATCTCTAATTGCCTGCCATTAATCATGCTTATTCTTTTGGTTTTCCCATCTCTTCATGAGGCGTTCCAGTATGGAAGGATCCAAAGATACACCTAGTGCACTAGGGCCACCAGAAGAGTCATCCCTAGGATACTTGAGAGTTAGCTGCTCTCCTTCCTTATCTCCCTCATTATCCTCCTCAACCTCACTCCACCATTCCTTTTCTATTCTAGATCTAGGTTTATTAACAAAATTCCAAGTTTTTGTCTTCTCATCATACTCAACAAAGTTCACGCCTCTCAAAGTAGTAATCTTTATTAGGTCCTTAACAGTCCGATGAATTTGAATTCATCATTTGATCTCTCAAGGTCCTTAAAATGTTGAAGTAATTTTGTCACATACATGCCTAAAACAATTGTTCCTTTTGGTTTGTTGGCCATATTATAGAGAGCATCTACAAACCACTTCACACAATGAAAGTGTTTATGATAGTTAAGACAATGAAGAGCAAACAATTCCTTTTTACTGACAGACCCATTACCATCACCTCTACCAAAAATTGAATACATCAGAAATATATGAAAGATCTTAAAACCTATAAAAAACATCTTAAAGGCTTTAGTAAATTTTGCCATAAATTTCTTTTCTCCAGTCAATTTTTCCCAAAAAGGGGGAGGGATCCTAGCCTTTAATAATTATCTCGTATCCCTCCTAGTTTAGATTAATAGTATATCCTACTTCATCTACCACAAAGTCCTAGCAATATTTTTCAAATTAAAGTACATAGTCCTTTTTTTTTTATCTATCTCAAAAGTATTAAAGATTTCAAATGTAAGATTTTCATAGACATTCTCATTAATTTTCACAAAAGATGTATCTCCAAAGAAATTAACACCATTTCTCAAATGTTTCTTTAAATTCTTTTCCCAAAAGTTCTAAGGAGTGAAAATTAAGAGTAGACCACTACTAGATTTCCACATGATAAAAATGTTTTGAATCTTGCTTGATGCTTTGATTTTGTTAAGATAATCCAAAATTGTTATTTGACAGGTTCCTCCCTAGCCCTTAATCCTTTCCTAACAATTTTCTTTGCCTTCTCATGTTCCTTCCCTTTCCAAGTAGTGGACTTTGATTTAGATATGGTGAATTTTGGAAAATTGAAGGGTAAAAGTGTTTGGTTTTGGTTTGAGTGAGTTTTGGTGGAGAAATTTGAAGAGAGAATCAGAGCTAGCTCTACCCTTGACCCTTGACTTTATAGTCTATGTTGATCAAAGTCTCCATTGATAAAAGAGGGGAGTATACTTGTAGGTTAATATAGAGATTCTACCACTAGTTTTTAAAAATAAGTTAGAGGCACAATTTGAACAAGGGTTTTTTTTTTTTTTAGTGAAGGTTATGAATGTAATCTTTAAGGTTGCGGGCATAACTTTTGTCAAAAAATGAAATTTGCTACTGGATGAAAGTTGTGGCCGTGAACTATAAGGTTGCGGGCATAACATGCTCTGGATAGGCTTTTTGAAGCTTTTAGTCATTACTCTTATATAGTTATATTCAAATGATCATAGATTATTAAAATGGCAATAATTTAGTATAAATTGAATTCAAAATGACAATAATTCAATATGCATTAGGTCTCAATGTTCATTTAATGCACATAAAACACAAAATACATAATTCAAAAATTTTATCAAGGAATCGTCAAACCTTCATAAAAATTATCAAATATATTTTGAACATATTTAATATGGTTGCATCATACTTGAGAAATATTGATCATATCAATTTTTCTTTGAATGTAAAAAAAAAAAAAAAAAAAAAAAAAAAAAAAAAAAAGCTTCTTTATCCAAGGATTTTGTGAATATGTCCACCAATTAATGTTTTATATCAATAAACTTAAGTGCAATGGTTTTTTGACTAGCGTAACCTCTAAGGAAATGATATCTAAGATCTATATGCTTTATGCTAGAGTGCTTAATGAGATTTTTAGGCAAATTGATAACACTAGTATTATCACATTTTATAGAAATGCTATGAAATGTTGGGGGTGAGTATTGGTTGGTTCATTTACCGAACCAAACTGATCAAACCAAACAAACTAAAATTTATGAAATATAAAACTAAACTCTACTGAATTATATGTAAAATTGAAATTTAACCAAACCTAAAAATAGGTTCGGTTCTATTCGATTTTTTATTTTTGGTTGATTAATAGGCTTTTACTTATTTTTGGGCTTATTTAATAAACTTTTCTTATTTTTAAATCTATTCATAATTTTGGGCTTATTATCCAAAAGGAGTGGAAAAGGAATCAAAGTGAGTAACAAAAACATGGAATTTGTTTTTGCTTTTATGTCTACATTGATCAAGAATTGTCATTCTATACATATATCAATTACTTAATCAACAATCTACATTTTACTAGTGGCCAGAACTTCACCAATTAATTATTTCCTATTCATCTTCAAAATGTCAGAAATCTAAATAGTTGAGAAGAACACCAACATCAATGACAACCTCAAAAAATTTTATCACCAAATATTCACATCCTGATCCTTAATCTTATCTTAATCAAATAAAAAAATTATAATTAGAACCTTAAAATTCAATGCCATTGTCATTCACTCCACCAATTATAATATACTAATAAAACTATAGATAATAAAAAAATGAAAATTAAAGTCTCATTGTTCCTAACAACACTCAAATATAGTTTATAATACAATAGTTCAACAAATATTTCCTTGAAGGAAACTAAACCAGTAGAAGACAAACAAGATATTGCAACCAAATAATTACAATGACAAAGTGAGATCAAAATGCATAACACAACAATAGGAACCAAAATAGAAAATCAAATATACATATATTGATATTGTATAAGCATATGATGTATGCTTCATGCTTAATCACACATATAAAGGATCAAGAAACCACAAGTGTATGTAGGATTCATACCACAAAAATTCTAGCAACAAGCTAATTAATGATGGCCTCATTTAAATATGAATCCTACACAAACACATCCAAGAATCCAAAGCAGGTCAAATATCAAAAACTCATCTTTTTGATCATAATAAACATATGTGATTTTATAGCTATTCTACATTTAAGCATGGATGATATTTTCCAGCTACATTTTACACCAACACTTTTGTCAAAATGGTTTAATTATGCACATTAAGATTCTTTGTTTTTAGTTAGAAATTAAAAGGCAAATTTCAAGATAACCATAAAAACCAAAACATGTATAGTTTACCTAAAATAACAACAAAAATAACAATCAAACTAGAGCTCATTATCGATCCTGGTTATTGCTTGATAATGTTGGCCTGATTGCAATAGTAAGTACATCTGAAACATAAAATAAAAATATTACAACAGTATGCATATCTCAAATATAATGCAAAACAAAAATAAATTGTGATTTATTAAGTATTGTGAACCCTTAATTTTGATTCCTTATGATCCGACTGCAGGTTAACACCTATTAGGATTAATATGCTATACAGAGCTAATATAGTAGTTCCGCTAGCTAGTTAGCAAGCATAAGTCAAGGAGGCAGCAACCCATCGAAAAAAAAAAAAAAGATTTCTTTAATTTTCCACCCTCCAATTTGCATTTGAACCTTAGAAGCACCTAGACTCAGTAAACTAATATCTGGAAGTCGAAATTGTCGAAATTGCCAAAATCACAAAACTGGAAAATAGAGACTTAAGAACTAAAACCTATCCTTTTAACCTTTAAATCACCCTCAAATCATCTAGTACTGAATAATGAACAAAACACAACTGGAATCACTAAAAATAGACAAGAAAGGGGAAAAATAGTTAAAAACAGTGAAAATTGATGGTCAACGAGCTATAGAACTAGATAGGGACTGTGCAGAACTGCATAGCCAGCATGCAATTGCAAAATGGTTGCATGCGATCACAATTGTAATTGCACATAGGCCTTATAGAACCGCAGGGACCTCGTGCAATTAGAACGTTTGAATTCAAATTTCCACATTGTTTTCGAGCAAAACTGACCTTCAGGCCCTTCCACTATATATTTAGACCTTCCCCCTTTAGTTATAACTCACCAAAACTTGTTGGGATCAACCAAAAATCTTAAAGCAAGCTTATAGTCGTCGCCCGCCATCTTAGGTAAGTTTTCTTTTCCTTTTATTTTTCTTTCCTTTTTACTTAATTTTATTGTTTCTCTCCTTAGGATCCTTTTAGTTTTTTTCTCCTTGAGATTTATTTATTGTTTCTCTCCTTGGGATTCTCTCTTCTTCCTCTAAAACTCCTTGCCTTTCCTTAATTGATTCACTCAGGATAGTTAATTAAGATCTAAACTAATTAACTTAACTTAACTTTATAATCAATCAATCAAAATATGATAAATTGGTTTGGCTAAATAAACCCTTTCGTAAGAAGGAAGAACTACATCAGTTCTAATTTCCATCCAAAGGGATATGCAGGCATGCTTGATTCATCAAGCAACGAATCCAACTAAAATAAAACAACTTCTCCCCCATCACCTTCTTCATTAGTTTAATTTCTTTTTTGTTCATTACATTGATTTTATTGGGATTTGTTCGAAAATGTGTGACTTTCCTAGAACCCATAAGTACCCCCAATAGAGAGGGTAAGAATAGACAAAGTTTTCTCACTTGGTGAATAACTAGCAAGACAGTTCATCTCTCAAAATCCCAAACAAAGTGCCTCTGTTCCATTTGCCACTCTAGCATCACCCTAATCAACAGACCCATATCTGGCACTAGAACAAAAATCAAAGCCCTTATATTGAGCCTCTGCCTCCCTTATATCTCCCTGGTCACCGAGATCATGGAACTTCTTAATCACACCGGTCAAATTCACTTGACTATCACCCACCATCATCTGACTTGCAACATCCTAAGACAATTCCAAAAAAAAAAAACTCTTGAAAAATCCAAGCACCATTAGAGCTTCCTCTGGATTACAGCTAAGCCGTACTGCTAAACTCCTCCTTAACAGCATCAAAAAAGAAAACACGGGCCATCAAATTCCAAAACTTAAAGTAACCCCTCGAACTCCTTACAAAGCCAGCATGGCAAATATCCTATACTAATCCAAGTGGAGTTTCTCAAACTTTGTAAAGTTTCTCATTCCATAAATGCATAGCCTCTACCCTTATGCATCCATGCAATCATCCATTACAAGCATCATCATAAATCATGCATGGTATAAAAGTCAAATAAAAGGTCTATGAATTTTGAAACATGCATGCATCATCTGTGCACCACCATCTATGTGATCATGCATAAGCTTAGCCAATAGCCTCACCAACATCTCCTAAATCTGACCAATACTTCCTCAAAGCTTACTGACACTCCTAAAGCTAACTAGTGTCTCTTTGAGGCTAAATGATACCTTTTCAGATCTAATTAATGAAGTGTGACTTTCAGAGTCCCTTTACTCCTAGCAAAGTTCCTTTAAGCCTTCCAAAAAGGTCTAACCCCTCACATTCAGAAGCCTAAGTTTCTTTGGAGCAATCAAAATCTTGTCAGAATATCTTGAACTAACTTGCCATAAGCCGAGGCTCTTCCTTTATTAAAATCTTGTCAGGATCTCTCAAGCCGACTCGCTATAGGTCGAGGCTCTCCTTTCACTAAATTATTTTATCCAAAATTCTCTTCCACCCATAAATATTTAGAATGATCACCTAGACATCAATGTGGTTCCTTTTTCCATCTCTTTTGTCCAAATCCATCAACTCCACCCACAAATGTCTAAAAATAATTACCTAGACATCAACATGGTTCCTTTTTCTATCTCTTTGGTCCAAATCCATCAATTTCACCCATAAATGTCTAAAAACGATCACCTAAACATCCATGTGGTTCCTTTTTCCATATCATCCAAATCTATCAATTTCACCCATGTATGTTTAGAAACGATCACCTAAACATCTATATGGTTCCACTTTTCACTTTTTTTACCCAAATCATCTTTACCTCTAGCATTAAGGCCAAACAGATAGCCTTTATTGAGATTTACCCAAATCTTCTTTACCTCTAATATTAAGGCTGGACAGATAGCCTTGATTGAGATTTACCCCAGATCATCTTTATCTCCAACATTAAGGAAAACCTTCTTTATCTCTAATATTAAGGCTGGATAGATAGCCTTAATTGAAATTTACCAAACCTTCTTTGTCCTCTAACATTAAGGCCGGACGGATACCTTAATCGAAATTCACTAAACCTTCTTTATCTCTAACATTAAGGCCGGACGGATACCTTAATTGAAATTCACCAAACCTTCTTTGTCTCCAACATTAAGGCTGGATAGATAGCCTTAATTGAAATTCACCAAACCTTCTTTATCCTCTAACATTAAGGCTGGACAGATAGCCTTGATCAAAATTCACCAAACTTTCTTTGTCCTTTAACATTAGGGTCGAACATATAGCCTTAATTGAAATTCACCAAGACCATTCTCGCATCCAACATCAAGGCTAGACCGATAGCCATTGATAAAACCTCATTTATCATAGAGGGTTTTCTCCCAAAAGACCTGACAAGAACATACAAGATATAGCCTGACATGGCACCTTTTCCCAATGTTCACTATCATCAAAATCACCTTTTGTTCAAAGACGATTCTGATGAGGGGGCAACTATGAACCCTTAATTTTGCACTCTCATCATCTAACCACAATCTTTGTACCTACTAAGTTTAACGAGTTATGCAGAGCCGTTACGGCGGTCCCGCTAGCCGTTTAATGGGTGGGAGTTAGAAAATTTTTTTTAGCCTTCAATTACATTGCCACCAAATATCCAAATTTTCTAAACTCCATACCAACCAATCTCTTAAAAAATAAAAAATAAAAAAAAGTTGCCACGCGGCAGCCTTGAGGCGCCGAGTGCCGCAAGTCCAACTCCATACCAACAATCAATCTTTTAAAAAAAATCTCAAAAAACGTGCCAAATGACACGTGGCTGCCGTAAAACATAAGTGCGACATCACATCAGACCTGTGCGATGCCGCACACCTTGTTTGAGGCGTGCCACAAATGTCTGATGCTGCACCGCACAAGCTTGGTGCAGCGTCTTACCAGGTTCTCTGAGCTTCTGACCCCTATGGGCCCCATCTGAGCAGAAAATGATCTTTTTACCCCTTTCAGTTCAATTTTCAGCCATTTCTAGCCCTACCCCTCATAGTCTTTTCACATTTTCATTACCTAAACTACTCTCAATCCCGTTTGCCTATAAATAAGCTCCCCATTCCCTCATTTTTCTTTACCTCTTGAATTTGAATATATTGTTATCCTCAAATTTCTCTCTTCTTCTCTCTCCAATCACTTTGTAATTAATTAATTAATTTTTTTAATTAATTAATTACTTTACCCTAACCAAGTTAATTAATCTTTTTAATTAACTAAAACTCTTTTTTAATTAATCATCCAATTAATTAATCTTTTTAATTAATTAATTAATCAATCTTTTTTTTCAAAAATCATTATTTTTTTCAAAAATCAAATTAATCCTTTTTCTTAATCCACTCTTCATCCAAATTAATTAATTAATCATTTTAATTAATTAATCCATCAATCATCATATTAATTAGTTAATTAATCATTTTAATTAATTAATTAATTAATCTTCCAATCCATCTAATCACCCCGGTCCCGATAAAACAAAACTTTGGTCCGATAAAACCTTTCATCCACCAAAAGTCAAGGTATCAGTCTTTTTTCCTCACTTTCAACACACCCAAACCAAAATCAATCTTATCAACTCTTAAACCCCTCCACTTAACCATGGAACGAACTACGAGAATTTTAATCCTCATTCAATGGGGTACGTAGGCACTTCGGAATCTAAAATCCAAACCTCAAATCCAAATCCCAATCAATTTATTTTCTCCCTTTTTAATTACTGTAATTTATGAATATTTCATTTTAATTTTCTCATTACACTCATACCATGCTCATGCATTATAATTTTCGTATAATATTTGTCATCCATAAAATCAATTTTTCAAAGTCAAATTAAACTTAAGAGCCAAATTTTGATTATTTAAAACTAAAAACCTAGTTTTCGAGCTCAACTTGGTTTAAGGCTAGTGATTCTTATTCTTGGGTAAGTTAATTGTAAAATTAATAAATTGGAGTCAATTTAGGTTTTCTCCTTAATATTTTCTCAACTAAATAAAAATAAGGTGGCGACTCTTAAAAAGCATTTTCAAAATCAACCAAATCCGAACCCGATGGTTCCACCGTGAGTCTAAACCCAAATGAGTATTCCGGTTCTCTCTAGCAGGCTGGGCAGATGCTCAGGTGAGGCCTCACAGTGGTACGCTGTACTAGTCTAATGCGGTACTGCATAGACCTGGTGCGGCGCTGCACTTATCTAACGCAAGTGGACCCCCTTTCTTAAGTAGAAAATGACCCTTTTACCCCATCCAGCTAAATTTTCAGCCCTTTCTAGCCCTACCCCTCATTGTCTTTTCACATTTCCACTACCGAAACTATCCTCACCCACTTCTCCTATAAATACCCCCCTCCACTTCTCATTTCAACATACCCCTTGAATTTAAGTAGATTGCTATCATTAAATTCGTCTCTTCTTCTCCTTTCAATCATTCTCTAATTAATTAATTAATCTTTTTAATTAATTAATTACCTCACTCTAACCAAGTTAATTAATCTTTTTAATTAACTAAAAATTTTTTTTTAATTAATCACTTAATTAATTAATTAATCACTCTTTTTTTAAAAATCATTCTTTTTTTCAAAAATCAAATTAATCATTTTTCTTAATCCACTCTTCATCCAAATTAATTAATTAATCTTTTTAATTAATTAATCCATCCATCATTTTCATCATATTAATTAGTTAATTAATTAATTAATCTCCCAATCATCCGGTCCTGATAAAATGGAATTTCGGTCTGGTAAAACCCTCCGTCCACCAAAAGTAAAGGTGTCAGCCTTTTTCCTCACTCTAAAACACCAAACCAAAATCAATCTGATCAACTCGTAAACTCCTCCACTTAATCGTAAAATGAACTACGTGGGTTTTGATCCCCATTCAATGGGGTACGTAGGCACATTTGGAATTTAAATTCAAACCTCAAATCCAAATCACAATCAATCTTCTTTCCCCTTTTCAATTAATGTAATTTGTGAATATTTACTTTAATTGTTTTACTAATCTCCTATACACCATGCATTCATATTATGCCATATTCATGTATTTTCTTTAACATCATCTTATAAATGTCATTCATGAAATCAATTTTTCTAAAGCCAAATTAAACTTAAGAGCCAAATTTAAATTATTTAAAACCAAAAATCTAGTCCTTAAATTCAACCTAGTTTGAGACTAATGATTTTATCCTTGGGTAATTAATTGAAAATTAATGAATTGGAGTTACAATTGGGTTTTTCCTTAATTTTCTCATTTAAAAATAAATTAGGGTGGCAACTTCTACAATTATTTTCAAAATCAACTAAATCCGAACTCGAAAGTCCCATAGTGAGTCTAAACCCGAATGAGCATCCCGGTTCCCTCTAGCGGATCGGACTAATGCTCGCGTGAGGCCTCACACTTAACTATAAGCTACATAAAGGGTTTGGCCAAATTCTACTTGGATAAAGATATTTATCCCTTGAATGCAAGCTAATTTAGAAACAAGTTTTGGCTGTCAGTCTGAAATTGATGAATTAAATTAAGCAATTTAGAAGCAAAAATGGACATTGATATGAACTGAGAAAATGTTCCATAAGATGTTGAGTGAGGACTTGTAAAAAGGTTTTGGCAAAAGTCTTATATTCTATGAGTTATGATGAACACAAGTGACTATGCTTAGACTTTGCAAAAGGATAGTACTAAATTTGAAATTGTGCCATAATAGTACTGAAGAAATTTTAGCCTAATATTTTTACACATGGTAAATTTAGATGTTAGCTTTCAATTTCAAAAAGATTCAACTCAATTGAATTTCTATACAAAGAAGAACAATAGAAACAAGGCAGTAAGGTCAAGTGAAAGTGAGCAGAATTTTTACACATGGTAAATTCAGATGTTAGCCATTTATGGTGTTGCCGGCAGCTTTAATTTTGAATCTTCTGATTCTGTGAAGAAAGGAGCCTAAAAGTTGCGTTTAAGTTATTTTTCCTTGTGCATTTGTATAACTCGGCTATATGCTGAACATCCTATTTTAAATTTCTACCTTTTGAGTTCTGGTTTATTTGTCAATAGATTCATAGAAAGATGAATTTCCAAAATTCTTTATTATTTATAGTTTTTGAAAGAAAGGGCTATGCACAATTTGGATATATGCTTGCCTTTTCTTTTAAATTTCCCTTTTTTTTTTTTTTTTTTTTTTTTTCTGAAAGAGACTTCTGAAATATTTCCATTCATTATAGCTATTTTCATTAGAAAATTCAGAATTGGAAATGAAAACAATAAAATAGGTGATCTTGTGACCTAATGAGTAATGTATGTTTAACATTCCACTTGCTAGCTACTAGCAAAAAGTAAGTCAATGAACATAGAAATTGTCAAACAAAGCAAAAATTGTCAAATTGATATGTTATATATTCAAGCTAATTATTTTATTAAATGATTAAAAAGTTCTGATAGCAATATATAATTTCAAAAAAATACCTTAAGATTTTAATTGAAAATAAAATAAATTAAGGAAATTAGTACTAAAAGTTATTGCTAACATATATGATAATTAAATGTCAAATAAATGTCATGTTATTTTAATAAACAAATATATTTAGGGTCATTTTGGATTTTGAATCAAGTTTGTATGGCTAATTTTCACTGAAAGTCTCCGAACTATTGACTGAGTAACATTGTGGTCCCTAAATTTTAATTTGTAACAATAAACTCCCTAAATCAATTTCAGTAATACAATAGTCCCTGAATTTTAATTTTAACAGTAAACCCTATGAACTTCAATTTTAGTAACAGAAAACCTCTTCACGTTATTTTTCATTAAACACCTTAATAGAATTCTGACATTGCATACCATATGTAAAATCAAAAATAAAAATGAAAAAAGCTAAGTCAAATTTGAAGAATCAATAAATTTGGCTAGTTGCAAGATTTAAGAAAATTTTGAAAGATAATTTAGCCTGTCATAAAAATTCAGCTCGATGAAAAAGATAGAGAGAGAAAGAAAAAGAGTTAAAATCCCAACGAAAATTTATTTTAACATTAAAAATTAATTACCAAGATTTGCTGACAAAGCATCCCACTCGTGCATTTAATGAAGTAGTTTTTTTTCTTTTTTCTTTTTGATTTTACATGTAGTATCGCACGTCAACATTATTTTTGAGTGTTTAACAGGAGATGACGTAAGGAGATTTTTTGCCACTAACTTTGAAGTTTGGGGACCATAGTGTTATTGAAATTAAAATTCAAGGAGTTTACTGTTACAAATTAAAGTTCATAAAACTATAGTGTTATTGAAATTGAAGTTTAAGGGGTTTACTGTTATAAATTAAAATTTAAGAACCATAGTGTTACTCGGTCAATAATTTAAGGACTATCAGTGAAAATTAGCCAGTTTGTATCGATTATATATTTAGTTAGTATCGGGTCTCAGGTTGTGTTGGGCTCGAGCTAGGCAAAGTCTGACATTAAATAGAGTAAATACTAGGTTAGTTCACTAAAATATGGATATCAATTCCTTCTAGAACTAGGGCTATTCAAAGCTCATATTGTTGGGAATTTTCGATCTTGTCGCTCCAGATTTAGGTCGTATCGGTCACAGTTGTTGCAAATCTGGGATCATTTTAGTTCCAGTAGTTTCATTCTAGGGTCGTTTGGATTCGAATTGTTAACTTTTAATAACAGTTTAGATGCGGGATTTGGTCGAGTCGGATTGGATTTTTGTGTTGGGTCAGCCTTTGCCATCTCTAACCTTGTCATGTTGGCTGCCTGGTGCTTATATTTATAGTTTTCACCTCAGCCATCCAAGCTCTTTAAAGTAATTTTTTATGTGTTAAATGTAAGATGCTCGCAGTTGTTAATTTAACATTATGCTATTGTTTGATTGCAAATTGTAATAGCCACAACCTCTATCTTATTCCCTAGTTGCAATCTGGTGTGTGTGTGCATATATATATATATATATATATAGTAACAAACCTTGTAATCTACTCTTTCACACTATTAGTTAAGACTCTTAAAAGTTTATTCTAATTGATTCCTTTATTTGGTAGCTGGTACTTCGATAAAGTATTCCATCATAATATGCCAATTTATTTTTGTTTCGGTAACTGGCCAAGATCTTAGTTGTATTCGGTCTTTTCCTTAATTTGCTCCAATTCAAACTTATTTTGTACATTAAAAAAAAAATTATACAAATAAAAATAAATATTAATAATTAATCACTAATTTCTGATAGGTGCTTTGACTTATTTTATATTCGTAATTTTATATAACAATATTAGTATTATACTACTATTGAATTACAACTTTCAAATATTTTTTTTTTTGAATTTTGAAGAAAAAAATTGTTAGTTTATGCATATAACAAATAATCAAATAAAATTTTATTAAATTTATGCAAAATAATAAATGTTCCAAATAAGAAATTTTCAAAAATATATGGGAGTTATATTTGTTAATTGTAATTAAGTAATATAGGAATTCTACTTTTTTGTTTTTAAGAAAAAATGGACCTACCAAATAGGTTACAGGAAATTACAACCTACACCATATTTTTTCTTAAAATATCATTTATATGGTGCTTTTTTATTATGTACATTTATACAATATTTAGGTTTCTCTTATATGGTCTTTCTTTCTCATTCTTTCTTTTTCAAAAATCGAACCAAACCGAATTGATTAAACAATTCGCTTTGGTTTTGAAATTATTCGGTTTGGTTTCAATTCTTAGTAGTGAAAAAATCAGTTATTTCATTTTAGTTTTTTCGATATAAAAACGGAACAGACCAAACCAAACTGAATTACTAAACTGCATCATTTTGATTTATTGTGTATTCTTCTAAACCCAAGTTACCTTACCTAAACCTTTTGGCTAAATTGCACCCATTATCCTTGAACTAATACCATTATCCCTATACTTCTATTTGTAGCAATAAAACACCCAAACTTTTATTTCATCTCAACTGTTATCCCTTACCCACTTTTTCAACCTTAAGTTCGCCAGAATTCACATGTGGCTGCTGAGTCAGATTTTTAAACATTAATTTAGTCTTCCCAATGTGCCACATCATGCTCCCTTTGAAACCCACACCTCTTCACCACGCTCATGAAAGTTTGGGATCACTTGGGATGAAAATGAAGATAATGGGTCAATACATCTTATGGCAACATTTTCAGCCCACCAATGATTTGCCATGTTTGATTCTTGAAAAACAAAGAATATTGGTGCCTTGACCCCCTCCATTCTACAACTTTAAATAAAGAAAGAAAAGAAAACTCAAGAAACCAAGAAAAGAAGATTTTTTTGTATTGTCACTTTATCATTCTTTATTTCACTCCAATTTGTGCCTTGTTTGAATTCGAAACTGACAAGAAGACAACAATGGAAGATAGACGTGTGTGTGTGTGTGTGTATTAGTATCTTATTCCTTAAGTAATCCTTAAGTCAGGAAGTACTTGGACGTATGCCTTTCTCGATTTCCTCTTTCCAGCAATGCAATAGCTACAAGCTAAGCGCAGATGATTTCCTCTTCAACTTTCTTTTCTTCCACCACCAATAAGCAAATTCAATAGCCTTTGAGTGCTACCCCAAGGTAAGCACATTCAATCACTAAAACCAAAATGGTTGGTGCTAGACCATAATTCACATTCATAAGGAGCAATAAGAGCCTTGGTTGTTGTTCCATGCCTAGCGTTCCTCAAGCGGCTGGAACAATCGTCCAAGGCCCCCTTCCATCGTTTCCCCTTTCATTACTTCCATGGTCTTCTATTCGACATTCTTATTAGAAAGCTTCAACATCTAGAAAAGATCACATAGCATGCAATTGAAAGAAGGGCTTTAGACAAGATTGTGCTAAATCAACTATTGAACAAAGCCTCCTTTTCTTGAGATCTCTACCAGCAAAACAACACCCAATCCAAATATAGATATATACAAATCCAAAAACCTTATCTTTATTCCTCAACCAAAGCCCTAGATAATTGCTAGCTGGTAGCTACCCACCTATATGGGTTTCTTTTACTTTGCATGAAAATCAAAAAACCCTAACCATTAACTTCAAAATTCAAAAAATATTAGATCCAACATAAAAATAAAAAAAAAATAAAAAAAAAAACAAACAAACAAACAAACAAACAAACAAACAAAACCCATTTCTTTAAACCCAAAAACTCAAAGATCTAATCCCAAATCAGTTAGAAATCAAACCAAAATATTCAAAAAAATATATATCATCTCCCCCTTATAAAAAGTACTTTCAAAAGAAACAAAACACCAATAAAACTCAATTCACCTCACTTGCTATGTGAATATGTGAGAAAGTAATAAATAGTATAAGTTGGAATTCACCTCACCTAACCAAACATCACCTCTCTCAAAGGGTAAAGCTCGTCTCTCCATGAGCGGCAAATAAGAGATGCTGATTGTAGGATTGATAGACTGAATGAAGCAATAATTTTGGTTGAAATATTAAAGGGAGGAGTTGAGAAATCGCGAATAGTGTCAATTGAAGGTGACGATGATAATCTGGTTGATTTAGAAAGGAATGTGGTGCGACGAGTGGTGGATTAAGATTGAGATTGAGAAGCAATTTATTCATTTTCTTTTTTCAATTTGATGTTTGGTAAAGGAAGAGATTTGAAATGAGAGCCGTCTACTCAAGCCAACCATGTTCTTTGTTTCATTTTCGTTTCTTCATACACGTGGTGAGAGGTGTGGGTTTCAAAGAGAGAATGATATGGCACCTTGGAAAGATTAAATTAACATAGAACCACATGTGAATTCTGGAGAGTTGAAGGCTAAAAAAGTGGGTAAACGATAACTGTTGCGACGAAATAAAAGTTTGGGCATTTTATTGTTACAAATTGAAGTATAGGGACAATGGTGAAATGAGAGTATTTGTTGAGGGACAATGGGTGCAATTTAGCCGCAATTCTAACTTCTACACCTGCCGCCTCTCACATCTTTCTCACTCGCTTTGCTTTACTAAAAGCTCTTGCTAAATTCTAACTAAAGCTTTTGCACTGATTCCTTGTCTATAGCTTGTATTGAGGAAATGGAATGGTGCTAAGTCTTAATGACCCATTTGTTCATTCGATCTTTGTTGATCTCTCTCTCTTGATCTCTCAATCTCCAAATATTAAGGTAAACTAAATCCTCTTTATTTCATTCTATTTAGAATACAATTTACCTTAGTCAGATTGCTATAAAAATAAGAATCTGTGAATCCTTGCAAGCTAGAGGCTAAATGTGTAGCCTTCTCTTTTCTTTGATTTTGGCTTTTCTATTTGTGGTAGATTCATATAAATTTTTTTAGGAATTATTAAATTTTTTTTATTAGTCTTGCCTAGAAGGAGAAATGAGAGCTAAGCCCAGTTCTATAAATATCAAAATTTTTCTTTTTTTTTTTTTTTTTTTTTTTTTTTGTTTTAGGTGTGTCAACCACATCTTACTAGGAAAAGTGGACTTCTCAGAGCTAACGACTTTCAAGGAAACAACAATCCAAAGTAAGTTAACTATATCCATATATTTACTGGCCTAAAACTAAATTTTATAAAAAACCCAATTGTATTATAATTATTTCAAAAGGAGTCCATGTACAGAAGTCAATCAATTCATTGTAAGGACATAAATAATGTGCATTATGTCTTGCACAATCACTTAACTAGCTTGCTGTTAAGAACTTATCATCCTTAATGGCAATTTTTGGGATAGTTAACAAATGCCACATTAGGTAATTAACAAATTCTACATTAAGGAGACATTCAAGAAACTTTCATCTAAACAAGAATTGAACAAAGGCATAAGAATCAAGTTTCCATCATTTGTTTGAGTAAATAAGAAAAATATGAAGAAGTCGATAAAATATCAAGAAAAGTGGACCTCCATCTGCACCTATATATTTTAAAGGACCCACTGTCAAATTCTATTTTAATTCAGTCAGAATGTGTTATCTTGAGATTTTCTGTCATCTCTATCCTTCATTTAGTCATTTTTTTTATTTTGGATTGAATTATACTTCTCTTCATTCTAGCTAAGTTGAGACATCAATGATGTGTCATTTAAAGTGAAAAAGGTAAGGCTCGCTTCATATTGAAAGCCAGCTTGTCCTAGTTAAATTAAAAAATAGCTCTCTTTCACAATGTCTCACTTTCGTTTTTACAACTTCTCCTATGTATTTTCTTTTAATAATTTCATTTGCTCACTGTGGTTGTGATAACTGATAAGTGATGAATTCAGTTCATATCATTTCTCCAACCTTAAAATGTCAAATCTGAAATTATAGCCCTCATTCCGTTTTACTTATGATAAGTGACTTGTAGATGGAATGTAGCCCTTATGTTTTTTTCCCCCGTTTTTAAGAGTTTTAATTAAACATAAAATTGAATTTTGTGTAAATTTTGATTACATTCAGTTTTAATTTCTATTGACCACATTCTCAATTTTTAAAAATAAATAATTTTATATAAGTGTTATAGTCGTTTTCCTAATTAGAGTGCTGATTTATAGTTCTAATGTAATTTTTCCTAAATTATAATTATAATCAGGTACAAAATTTGAAAAATGTTAATCTTTTAAAAATTCCATCAATTTATTCTGCAATTTTTTGAAAAAAAATTAAGATTTAAGACCCAACTCATATTAAGGATTCCACACCTTGGTTTTTTGCATTGGGTTGGGTTGATTCAAAATATTTTACTTGAAATTTTCAAGTTGAAATTTATATAAATTTACATTTTACAATATATATTAAATTCAAATTAAATTTTAGTTGAAATAAATTTAATTCTTTTTTTTTTTTTTTGCCAGTGAAATAAATTTAATTCGAAAAACTATAATCAATTTATATACATATACATATGGATTAAAATGCATGATAATTTTTTCCTTTAAATAAACCTTTTTTTAATGTATTGAAAAAATTGTGAAAAAAAAAAAGGCGACAACTTTTATTTGAGAAGTATATAAGATTATTATTATAGTTTGATTTTCATTAATAAAAAGACTCGTGAAATCTGGATTAGGTCCAATTGAATATGCACTTGGTTCTAAATTTAACTCAATTTTGTTTTAACTTTTAAATAATGTCAAAAATAAAAGCAGAAAAACATTATATATTTTTTTAACATTACTCATTTTGGAAAAATACTTGGTGATATATTAATAAAAAGACTCGTGAAATCTGGTTTAGGTCCAATTGAATATGTACTTGGTTCTAAATTTAACTCAATTTTGTTTTAACTTTTAAATAATGTCAAAAATAAAAGCAGAACAACATTATGTATTTTTTTAACATTACTCATTTTAGAAAAATACTTGGTGATATCTACAAATAGAAAAAATAAGAATAAAAATAAAAATAACAAATATATAAAAAGTGAAAAGCAAATCTTTATATATTAATTTTTTTGAAATTAAGGTTTGTAAATTTTTATATATCATTTGTTTGAAATTAAGGTTTCTAACATTTTTTTTTTTGGAGGAGTGTGTTGTTTTATTAAAAAAAAAGAAAAGAAAAGAAACTATTTTTTATACAACATTATTTATTAGTTCTCAAAACTATATGTTTCTAAATCTTTAATTGGCGAATTTCATACCACAGATAAAAGAGCAAAAGCCCTAACAACCATAGATAGAATTGAAAAGTCCTTTCAAAGAAAATGAACTCGATAGTGAGGCATGCATCTACAATCTTCAAGCTCCAGAGTCCAAGCATCAGTTCACTGAGTTGAGAGTTACATCCTTATCATATTCAACAATGTCGAGAGATCCGGGTGAAGGTATTGGGCGGAAACTTGGAGAGGGCACTAACATTCATACAGAGAAAGAAGCAATCAAGTGGGATCAAATGGCTGATAAAACGCGAGCAGACTCACTCCATCAAGAATTCTGAGAAGCGCATTTTGGCACACAAACTTCTCCAACGTAAGATTCAATCTCAGGAACTGGCTTGTAAGCTCAAGGCCATCCTCATCAAGCAAGTCAGGTACTTTTCACGTTCCCTTGATTATTGGTTATGAAAGATTAATTTGACCCACAACAATATTTATTTTCCTTTTTTTTTTTGTCATTTGATATTTATTTTCCTTCTTGTCATTTGGTATTTTGAATGTGTAATAGTGATATGTTTTGTAAATTTTTGTCCAGAATTAGTGGGTTTTGTAATTTCATCTATAAGTTGGAGTCAATGATAAATTCTATTTATCCTATTATTCTTTTTGTTGAAATTGCTCTAAATTTTCCTTATTTTTTATGTTCCTTTGTATGATTTTTCATTTCTTTCTATTGGTTTTCAGTTTTTTTTTCTTAAATTCCTTGTTTGATGTATAATCATGAGTGAGAAGTAAGGTACTATGTTGTGTTGTGTTTTGTTGCAAAAAAAAAAAAAAAAAAATTGTTTCTTTATTTTATTCCAAAGTTTTGATATGAAGATATTATTAGTATAACTATGAGTTGGAATTTGAAATTAAGGAGCTTTGTTAAGTGATAATGCCATTTGTGGAGCATTTTGGCTTGTAATTTTTTAAAGGTTAGGTTACAAATTATAATGAAATGCAACAAAAATGGGAAGATATATTACTTTCCATTTAGGCTATTTTTAAGTGGAGTTTTTGTTCAGACTGTGGTTGGTTCTCTGCTAGTAGCCTTGATAAAGATTAAATCTCGTTACTTAGCATTATCATGCTTGG
This sequence comes from Reutealis trisperma, assembly GCA_947687605.1. Classification (NCBI taxonomy): domain Eukaryota; kingdom Viridiplantae; phylum Streptophyta; class Magnoliopsida; order Malpighiales; family Euphorbiaceae; genus Reutealis; species Reutealis trisperma. The sequence goes on along the minus strand of CANTUT010000256.1, from coordinate 226,057 downwards.
CAGCAAAGTAAAAAAGAGCCTTTGCTATGATTTTATTTAAAGAATGAAAAGGGATTTCATTTAATTATTTGGAGATACGCATGGGGTTTTGCTAGTAGAATTCATCCAAAGATTTGTCTTTTTTTTTTTTTTTTTTTGGGGGGGTGGGGTTTACTTTTTCTTTTTCTGCCTTTTATTCTTTCTTTTCTTTTTTTTTTTTTTTTTTATTGTTTGACTTTCCTTTCTTATAGATTCCTAAATAATATGTGTGTGCTATTCACATATTCATTAGTTAATGTTGTAGGAGTCTATAAGAGCATATTTGGAGTACTTGATGTGAATGGACTATTTACAGTGCTTAATTCGCAATTTGTTTCCAGTTTCTTGCAGACTTCAAAGGTTACTATCTCTTTTTGTATGTCCACTTAGCAGCTTGAATTGCTTTATAATCAATATGCAATTAATTTAGTTTGTTTTTTTTCTTCTTCTTCTTCTTTCTTTTTTTTTTTTTAATAAATTTCATGTCTTCTGAGACTCGATTTTTTGTATGCATTTGATAATGCAATGATATGTGTTATACCATGCTCTAAAACTTGAACAAAGAAATATAGATTATTTATTCATGCTGATGAGCGATGTGGTAAATTGTTCAAACATAATCATATGAAACTTTTATAATGCAAAGGCAAAGCTTTTACACTGCAAATGTTTTTAGTTTGGTCCAGCCAAATGGGCATTGCTCCTTTTGCACTGTTTGGAAACAAAATCAATGGAGGAAAAAAGTAGGGTGAAAAATTGTAGGAAAAATAAAGAGGAAGAAAATAATTATTTTCCCCTTTGTGTTTTTGAAAGAGAAAAATAAAATAGAGATATAAAGATTAAAATTATGTTCTCTTGTTTGGAAAATGATAGAAAGTAGGTAGGAAAGAAAGTTATAACTAATGAAATTAAAAATATCTTTCAACTTTTATAAAGATGGGAGAGTTAATAAGAGCAAATTCATAAGTTACTATTAAATGTCCCTATTTCTCTTCATCTTTCTCCCCAAATTAGGAAGACAATGTTTGTGGGTCAAAGGAAAAAATAAAAATTATTTTTTCTTCCTCCTATGATTTTTTTTTTTTTTTGGTTTTCTAGATAGTGGAAAATTAACTTATTTTACTATTTTCCTTCCTCCTTTTTCTATCTTTCTTATTTTCTCATCTTTCAAATAGTGTTAGGGTTCCAATTCATCCCTCAACCACAGGAGAAGGTGGCGATGCTGGTTGGGGATATAGATGTTGGTTGGAGAGTAAAAACAGGGATTCAATTATAATTTCTTATGTAGAGTTTAGAGCCGATTGTAGTTTGAGTTTCAAGCCCGTCTGTCTAAACCCATTATTGGATAGTTTAATTATGGATTTGTGGGTTTATAAACCCTTATTTAGTTGGACTAGTCTTGTTTATAAGGACAAAATTTAGAGGAAATTACATGTATATTGTTTTTTTTAAATAAATATATTTTGCACCGTCACTTTTTATTTTATACTTTTTTAGTTGTGCTATTATCTTCTACATGTTTTATTTCTTCTTTTCTTTCATTTTTATGGCTTGTAACTTATTTCTCTACAAAATAAGAAAAGGTATATGATAAAAGATTGACATGTGGAATCATGATCCACTCAATGAAAATAACATCATGATCCACTCAATGAAAATAACATACTCCCTCCATTTCATAATAATTGTCTTTTAGAAAAAAATTTGTTTCAAATTAATTGTCATTTTAAAAATTCTATATAGTATTTATTTTTTTTTTCAATTTTACCCTATCTCTAACTCCATTTTCTCTTTCATTTTCTATGCAATATTTATTATATTTAATGATAAAATAACGGTATATTAATCTATTTCAATAAAAATTAAAAATTATTTAATAGTTTTCTTAATATATGTACAATCTTTCAAAACTATCATTGTTATAGAACTAAGAGAGTACAATGCAATAAGTGACGGTGGAATGCGACCCAAAGGTATATTAATGTGCAAGAGTTCAAGTGTACAATTAATTTGTCTTCTTTTTGGTGCTGTCCAAAAAAGTACAATTCTCTCTTTCATTTATGAAAATTTTCTTTTTCTATTATCATTTATTTAAGTGATATTAATTTTTATATATAATATAATATTTATCTTATTTATCTTATCAAGTATTATGGAATTTTATAAAATTATATTAATAAAATTTATTAACGAATTTTGAAGTTATTTATTATTCAAAGTGAAATATTTAAATATAAATTACTAAAATTATATATTTTTAAAGATTTAATTTAAAATTAAAAATTTCAAAGAAATTTATTTTTATATCAAATGAATTTTATATTTGATTTTTTCAACTTATACCATGTAAATGATTGATAATTCATACCACTTTTTAAAATTTATATCATTAAATTATATTTTCAATATAATCAATAATAAATAATTTTATTAAGAAAAGTCCCATAATTATGATAAATATAGATGAAATATTTAAATATTAATTAATAAATCATAGAGCAATTATGTTGCATATCAACATGAATTGTAATGATAAATTATTATAGTAGATAGTAACATTAATATATTAATATTGAGTTTATTCTAATGATTATAAAGTATAAGTGGGATTTTATCTTGATTATTTTGATGCTCATTTTTTATGACTGTAATATAACTCATGAGAAGGTTGAGTTTGAACTTCATTTTACATATATGATTTATTGTTAGTTTACCTTTTTATTTTTTTTTAAATTTGCAATCTGTGTATACACAAAATAATTGTTGATACTAAATGTACACTTAACATATATCAAAATTTGATATACATGTATCAATATATATATATATATATATATAAAGTAGTTGCATATACTAAATATGTACTTAACATATTTTGGTATATGTATACCATTTATAATTTATATATATTAAAATAATTACAAATACTAAACATATATTTAATATATACTATATTTTCATGTAAGTATACCATTTATTATTATTTTATACTTTTATTTTAAAATTCTAATTATATATTATCTATGTAATAACTAAATATTAATATGGTTTCGTGATATTGATTTTCTTTTAGAATATACATGAAAATATTAAATTAATGTCACATTAATATTTTTGTTAAAAATAAAATTTTATTATAAAGAAAGTAATAATAATACACAGAAAAATAGTTTTTCTCCTAGCTATATTACAAGTATTTATTTTTAGTTACATTGTAGGTGTACATACTCAGCTTTAAGATAATAATAAAAAATAAAAAAATAAAAAAAAAGTTTAATTTGGTTTTGTCTCGTAAAAGGGGCAAATACAGAAATAAAATTAAAAAAAAAAAAAAATGGGGAGTGATGTGGTGAAGTGGTGGCAATTGAGTTTTGACCAAAGGATTTAATTAAATGGGGTGACAGTGGTGTGGTGGGAAAGCATAAGTGGGAGATTGCACATTGAAATTGCGTACTGAAAGGTTTACCCAATAATATATTAATATTTCATTTATGAATGCGGAAAAGATATTACATTAAAGAAAAATAATAAAGTAACAAAACTCACGTGTCATCACGTGAAAAATGCTTTCACAGCAATTAAAACGAGTTCTTATATGATCAACATGGATCCAAAACTTTAATTATTATATACATAATAAAATGAGTAAAAATACTTGTTAGAGTAGCTGGTTAACATATTAACCTCATTTCCTTTCTTAGAGATTAGAAATTGTGAGTTCAAATCTTAGCAAAAAAAAATGTTATTTGTTATAAATAAAATAGAGAAAAATTTGAACAAAAAATATAAAGAACAGAATAATATTTCTAATCTTTCCATTCAATAGTATTAGACCCTTTATATAGAGTATAGAAAAGAAAGAAATAGGAAACTTTTCCAATAAGAAAAATACAAGAAATTGAAAGTTTTTCCAATAAGGAAAATACAATTAATACTAATATGGAAATTAAAATATTCACGTATATAGAAAGACATTAATCAAATCTTATAATATATCATAACACTCCCCCTTGATATCTTTTACAAAGAATATGTCTTATCAAAATCTTATTAAGAAAAAATCATGTGGGAAAAAATCTTAGTGAAAAAAAGAGAGTACATTAATTTTATAGAGATTTGCGCCATAACACTGTCTCGTCAAAAACTTTGCCAGGAAAACCCAATGGGATAAAATATAGGCTAAGGAAAAAATAGTACAGTATACCAAAATCTCCCCCTCATAAAAATATGATTTCTATCAAATATCTCTTAATCGGTGCATGTCAATTTTGTTGATTAACTTTTTAAATGTGGTTGTAGAGAGTGTCTTTGTAAACAAATCTATCAAGTTGTCAAACCGTATACTTAATGATATTTAAGTAATATCTACATATAATAATCTATTTATAATACTCTCTTAAGATATTACTTGCGCTATGAATATGCCTTGTTAAGAACCTTGCTAGAAAACCCAGTGAGAAAAAACATAACTAAGAAAAAGAGTACATTATATGTGCTATTTTATCATTGCACAGATTACCTCATTAAAACTTTTGTCCAAGAAAATTCTATGGGATAAAAACTTGACTAAGGAAAAAGAGTACAATCATATACTAATTCACTTCCCCTGATGATGACAGATTTTAACACGGCATATACTAATTGATGAAACAATGTCGTTTAAATACCACATTAGATAAAAACTTAGTACATAAATCTTTTAAATTATCACTCAACCGAATTTGGTAGATATCTCTTCTGGAGCTTATGTATATACAAGAATTTGGGTGAAATTTATGTCTACTTCATTACCCTTAATATAACCACCTTTAATTTGTGCAATATAAATTGCATTATTCTCAAAATACAATGGGAGTATTTTTTAGTGAGGTACTTCAAGTCCATAAAAACCTTTATAAAATTGCAGTACCACCATAAGTGAATACATAGCCAATCTAAAATCTACAATCATTGAGACAAAGCAAATAATCAATATTCGCATGTAAACCAATTTCAAATATGAATTATAATATTAATAGTATGTTGAAGATAACTTTTTACACCACTCTAATATCTCTTTGTAGGTGCAAAGCTATACCTAGCTAAGAATTTTTTTTTTCTTGCAAATGCAATATCAGGCTTGATGCAATTTGCAAGATACAAGAGTGCCCTCTAGCACTTATATATGATACTTCAATACCAAATAGCTCTTTATTATCTTTTTTTTTAGGTCTAAAAGAGTCTCTCTTCACTTCTAATAAGCGGACCACCTATTGGTGTGCTTGAGGGAGAAGATTTATCCATGCAAAAATTGCTTAAATATCTTTTCCACATAAATATACTGGTGTATTAGGACTCCTTAATAATCGATCTGCTGGCCGATATAAAATTTCATTTCCTTTAAATTTTTCATCTCAAACTCACTTTTCAAATAGGTACATACTTATTTGAGTTCATTATGAGTCACATTGATATTTAAATCAACTTATACTACAATAATAACATATACCATTTTATAATCTTTTATGAATACAAATGGACATAGTGTATTATTCACAAATATTTCTTTTAATAAGAATTTACTCAAACAATCATACCACATGTCCATATTGCTTTAATCCATACATAGATTTTTGCAATTTGTTGAAATATATGTCACATGTTTAATGTGTATTCATTTATGATATATTTAGTCCTTCTAGGACTCTTATTGCTTTCATAAGGCGTACAATAAGCCTTTCATTAACTGTCATATTAATTAAATATTGGAACATGATCATTTCTATAATAAGAGAATTATTTTTCTCATAGTCAATGATGGAACGAGTCTACTTTAATTGCCTCATCCCATGTTGATCAATCATGTTTATGCTAATATTCAGTTTATAGTTATAGATTATGGATCCATATTTTCTCTTATAACAGCAAGAGCTACTGTTAAAGTAAATTCATCGTTGATGATAATTAAATTTCTATCAACTTTTTCTTATATCACAAAAATAATTGAGATCTCATAGTTTTTATTTATATGATCATCAACTCCATAAGCCATATCTGGAGGATCTAATTGTTTCGTTGTCTCAGTATGTGTCTCATAATTGGCTATAGCTCTTTGACTGAGATCTTCCTCTTGAGTAGATTTTTTTTCAGGAGATTTTATGAGTGGCGCTATTTTTATTTTCCGCAGATTTTTGTCTTTAGTTCCAATTTACTATCCACGCTTCTGGCGTGTAGTGAGATTGATTGATTTTCTATTTGCAATTGGAATCACAACCCTTGCTAGGGTATTAGCAACTGTAATATGAGACTTTGTCACTCTTTTAACATCTATAAATGCATTTGGCAGTTAAGTTGTAATTTGTTGCAACTATATTATTTTGTGAACTTCTGGTTCACTCTAACTTGTACATGGATCAAAATTATTTAAAGGGTTTTCCTTCTAATAAATTTCTTGACATTTTTTAGCAATGCAGGTGCTTTTTCTCTCCTAATGTCGAAAAATATGCCTCATCAAAATAAATTTATAGTCTCTTTTATGGACCCATTATCGCACATTGAAATAGGTTTAATATATTCATGGCACAAAACAAATTTACGGCTCATGTCTTTATACAAGTTTCAAGGGAGAGTATATATGATGTACACAATGGCATTCATGCCAAACTTTCAAGGTTTAATTATTCAATTATAAGTTCAATGTTTGAATTGCAGGTTCAACGCAATATATTGTGCATGTATACTAGGGATAAAACAGTAATGAAATAACTCATTATAATATACAATTTATAAAATCCTTGCAAATTACTCATTCAAGGAATTTACATAAAATCATTAATATTGAATTGAGTTGTGTCCTCTATATGGGTAGTTTCTCTTTCAGAATCTCATGATTTACCAAATAATTTATAGCATTCACTTCAGGGAATACAGTTGTACTAATGGACATTATTTGATGATTTCTCTTTAGCAATTATTCTTTCAAAATTCTCATTATCTACCAAATGATTTATAGCATTCACTTCAGGGAATGCAATTGTACTAGTGGGCATTGTTTGATAATTTCTTATTAACAATTATTCTTTGCAACCACTAGAAAAATAATATTTGTAAATTTTCACTTTTTATACTGCTACTACAAGAGCATGTAATTTTATTACCATACAATTTCAACTGTGAAGTAATTTTAAACATAATTGAATTATATTCTCAAATAGACTTTAAGTCTTGTAGGCGTAGATTTAGCCAATCATATTGAGTTTATGGTAGTACCACATATTTCAAGTAATTATATCTATTTTTAAAACTCTTCTAGAAAATATAAAAATTATTAATAGTGAGATATTCAACCTTTAAATCCTCATTTAAATGAGGTTTAAGTAGATAATAGCTTTTACTTTTGCTAGCATCTAACTGCATTTCCTTATCAACAACTCACGTTAAAAATTATTCCCATTGAATTCAAGAGCATATAAAAATTATCAACCAAACTTTAATTCACTATACTTCACTTTATTTAGATAACTTAATTTGCATATATTTAAAATATATCTAAATAGACCAATCAGAAAATAAATTAATATTAATTTTAACAAACATTAAATTCATAATTTATCCTACCAAGGAAAGGTAAGCACTAATTATGCTTCTCTATATCAATATAAATCTAACAATATATGCAATCCGGAAATAAATTCATTAATTCACAAATTAACAAAATCATGTCACTTATATAATTTATATTCATCTCATCTCATATTTAAATCTCTAATTGCTTTCACATCTAATGCATATTAACATAAGTAAATTCAAAACATATATAACACACACAACTTTCTTGTAGGCTATTTAACTAACAAATATATATATGTGTGTGAGACGTGTATTGTCCATAAAATAAATTTTGAGTTAAGATGCTAAAACCGAAGGATATGTAATAATATATACACTAGTAGAATCGATCTCAATTTAATGAATCAAGTAAACCTATTAATATAAATGCAAGATCACCCTTTCCCCACAAAGCAAGTCAATCAATCAATAAATGAATAATTTAGGATCGGATTTTATGCAAAAAAAAATTATAAGCCATGATTTTAAAACTATGCATAAAATATATTCTTATAATTGATAACCAATTAAAAGTTGCAATTTAGTTGGTTAATCAAATAGGCCATACCCATCATTCCAATACATATAAACAATAATGAAACACCCAAAACAGAAAAATCAAAGCAAAAGCATTTATCTTAATATTATGGCCATACGCAGGTACTTTATTAACATCCAATTTATTCAATGCGTGTAACTTAAATCAAATTTATTAGTTATTCAGGAATATAAAATATCAATTTTTCAGGGATTTCTAATTTATTTATTTGATTAGTTTTTCAGAAACTGTAGAGATTATCAGTTCTTTCAGGAACTGTGGAGATTATCAGTTCTTTCAGGAAATGTGGAGATTATCATTTCTTCAGGAACTATAGAGATTATTAGTTATTTAGGAACTAGAATTTAGAATATAATGCTAGTTATTCAGGAACTATAATTTAAAATATAGTTCTAGTTTTTCAGGAACTTAGGCCAAAAATTCTTCAGAAATTTATACCTTAATTGTTTATTTAATTAGTTCTTTAGGAATTGTAAATAATACTAGTTTCTTCAAGAACTAGAATTTGAAATATAGTGCTAGTTCTTCACTAGAATTTAAAATATAATGCTAGTTCTTCAGGAACTAGAATTTGATTAATGGTACTAGTTCCTTGGAAACTATAAATAATACTAATTTCTTCAAGAATTAGAATTTAGAATATGGTACTAGTTTTTCAGAAACAATAAATAATACTAATTTTTTCAGGAATTAGAATTTAGAATATGGTACTAGTTCTTCAGGAAATATAATTTACTTAATGAAAATTAAATAATATCAAATAATAATTTTTTTTCATAAAAATGATAATCAAATTATTATTAACATAATAATAATATATAACAAGAAACGAAAACATATATATAAAATGAAACAAAAATGTTTTCATAATAATATAATATGATAACATCTGTTTTATATAGTAACAAAACAAAAACCAATTCATAATAATAACAATAAAAAAAAAAGTTTTCCATGTTAACATAAAAAAAAAAAATTCATATCAAATAATAAAAAAAAAAAACGATTTCATTGTTGGGGAAAAGAATGTATATGCAAATTTTTTATGCCCACATCAAAAAACATTATATATATATATATATATATATATATATATATATATATATATATATATATATATATATATATATATATATATATATATATATATATATATATATATATATATATATATATATATATATATATATATATATATATATATATATATATATATATATATATATATATATATATATATATATAATTTCATTGACACAATAAGATAAATACATCTCGAACATATATGTGTATTAAGCTATAGGCATATGTCTTTTTGGGAACATATATAATTCATATGTCATTCGAGATGAGGAAAAAAAATACCTTGGAAAAGCTTTTAAAAAAAATGGTAGAATAAATTCGTGCTGATAACGTGTTATAAATAAAATAGAGAAAAACATGAACAAAGAATATAGAGAAAAGAATAGTATTTCTAGTCTTTCCATTCAATAGTATTAGACCCTTTATATAGAATACAGAATAGAAAAAAATAGAAAACTTTTCTAATAAGGAAAATATAAAAAATATGAAACTTTTCCAATAAGGAAAATACAATCAATACTAATATGGAAACTAGAATATTCATGTATATGGAAAGATATCAATCAAATCTTATAATATATCATAACATTGTTTACTTTTTCTTTTTTAGTTATTCTTTTTTTTTTTTCCCTTTTTTAGTTATTCTTTTTATTCTTTTTTGTTTCTTTGCTTTTTTCCCTTTTTTAATTTTTTTTTCATTTTTCGTTTGTAATATTTGCAATTAATTAAAATTATATTAATAGTTGAATTTTTTTATTTGTTTAATTATTCTAATTAAATTTATATTTATTTCTATAAGAAAAAAAATTTATATTAATGGTTGAATTTTTTATAAATATTTATTTATTTATTTTTATGAAATTATCAGTTTTGTAATACCCTAAATTTTTAATTATTTTATAAAATTTCATTTTTGTATGAAAATGTATTATTTTAGTATTTTTTTTTATTAAAGCAAGAATTGAAGTTATATTTTATTAATATATATATATATATATATATATATATATATATATATATATATATATATATATATATATATATATATATATATATATATATATATATATATATATATATATATATATATATATATATATATACTATTTGAATATGTATTATTAATGGTAACTTTAATTAAATATTATAAAGGTATATATATTCATATGATTAGAAATATGTATTATTATTCGTAATTCTATTTTAATGTTATATATGTAGGTATAATTGAAGAAGTATTATATATTTGATTATGAAATATTATAATGGTTATTTAGAAAATTTATATTTTGATATTTGAAATTAATATTATATTCGATTAATCTAAATTATATTATTAATTATAATATTTTATCGGAAGTTTGGAATTTTGCTATAATTATTATTATTATGAACGATTTATATTAATTGAATTTCATTATGTAAATTATGATTTATTATTATTATTATTATTATTATTATTATTATCAGAATTGTTTTATATATATATATATATATATATATATATATATATATATATATATATATATATATATATATATATATATATATATATATATATATATATATATATATATATGTTGATAAATGAAATAAAGAAGAAGAGATCGGGATTGGTGTGCTTCTAGTCAATCAAAAGGCTGGGATTTGAAATAGAAAAGAAACAGATGGAGAGAGAGAGAGGCAGAAAAGGAGTGAGAGAGAGGGAGAGACTGTTGGTGGGGGTTCTAGCCGATGGTGTCGAGCACCGCCATCACCATTGAGAAGAGCAGAGGCCGACGAGTTCAAGAGAGGCAGCGATAGTCAAGATCAATGGCAGTCGGTGGCGTACGCAAGGAGAGAAGGTTCGCCAGTGCTGAAACTTCAAACCCAGATTTCAGACTATTTCGGCTGCCAAATCGAGCAAGACCGGTGCCATTCGACTCCTTACCTTAAGAGCTTTCGATCGATACCTGTCTTGTCCCCTGAGACTCGCTGGAAGCAGAGATCGGAGCTGTGGAAGCCAAACGTTTGAGGGCATTTTCTAGTGAGATGGCGGCGAGTGGTGGCTGTTTTTGAGATCCTGGCGTCGAGGTGAGTCCAGTCGTGTGAAGATCGCCCCTGTTAGCCACCGGCAGTGACAGCGTGTGGTTGGCCGACGATGTTTCGGCGGCGGCGTGTGGGACGACGCACGAACCCAAACCTAGTAGCTCCGTCTTGTCATTCTAATACAACTCTCAATGTTCGTTTGATCGAAATTTATGAGGGTAAACCCAAAACTTATGTGTCTTAGTTGTTATTTGATTTAGTTTGTGTTTAGTATATTCTAATTAGTAAAGGTTGATTGATTGTGGATGAGTATGAGTTGGAAGGACTTAGGAGGGGTCGTTGATATTGTGTTGAGCTGTTGAGATTATTTTAGAAGTGTTCTATTGATTTTAGGAGATTTTGGTAAGAATCTCAGGAGTTGTGTAGTTATGTCTTGTTAGACGAGTCTTTCTTTTATGATAATATCCTCTGTTGTTCAGTGTCAATGTTTCTAGCGCCTTCCTAGTTCCTTGGGTTGCACTTCCGAGGAAAGTCAGTCAAATGCTTCGTCAATTAGGTGAGTGATACTCCCTAATATATTATTCTGTTTTTACATACATCTGCAATTACTATATATATATATATATATATATATATATATATATATATATATATATATATATATATATATATATATATATATATATATATATATATATATATATATATATATATATATATATATATATATATATATATATATATATATATATATATATATATATATATTATGCATTATTATTGCATAAATGCATGTTAACATTCGATTGTGGTTGATAAATTGATATTCGTTATGACATAATGGTTGTGGTTGACGGATAGAGATCAAGAGGATATAGTACCATTTAGAATCATGGGTATGATTATGATTATAATTATGATTATGATTATGATTATGATTATGATGAAATTGAGAAGATGAGCTATGATTAGTGGATGCTGACTGAGCCTGCTCATCGCCAGGGTCGCTAGCAGTCAGGTCAGGACTGCGTAGTACAAACCAATGACGACTGGGCCCATTGGATATAAGAGATAGATTATTAGATTCAGAGAGCCAAGATAGGGGGATCGGCTCCCCATATTAAGTATTAGTGTGGTACTGTGGATTGTATCTCATCCTTATTTGATTGTGTGATTTATCTGTCTCTATGACATGGTGCATATCATGAGTATTAGATCTGTGTGTAGGATATCTGATTAATATATTAGCTAGTATTATTCACTGAGTTGGACGCTCATTCCTATTCAACTTATTAATTTTCAGGTCGGGGAATGAGCTTGTGAAAGAATTGCAAATTGAGTTAGACCGTCAGTTGCCTTTCGACAGTATTTTGTATAATAAGCACTGAGTTATGTAAATAATATGTATATAATTATATTGGTGCTTTAGAACTCCGCAATGTTACTCTTGACATTTGTATTCTATTTATTATTAGTTATTATGTATATTCTGAGTTGAGACACTATTGTTATGCAGAATCCAATTGAATGATAAATGATATTTTTGAGATGATTGAGTTAATAGCTCAGGGTGGCTTTGATTTAAATTGATGTTGGTTTGGATCTGCTTAACTTGTAGGCCCATAGCACTATTGTGTGATAGTTTGTCGTGTTGTGTGAGGTCAGGCTTACTACAGGTACTAGTAACCACGTACATTACCTGTATCCTAATGCCGATCACATACCCTCGGGTTCGAGGCATGACAAGTTTGATTTTTTGTTTATGTTAAATTTGAAAAAACAAATAGAGTTATTAAATATTATTTTATATTTATTTAAGTAAATTATTTAATGCATCAAATAAAATTAATTTTCTATAAATTTATGTAAAATTAATAATATATATTAATAATTATTTTAATCAATTATAAATTAATATTTTTAATTTTTATGATATTAAATTTTTTTGTAATATGTATATTATTAAAATAATATCTAAAATTTTTTATGCTTAGAAACTAATTTATCAAAGTTCATACATCATAGAGAATAAGTTTATCAATTATAAAGAATAGGTTTATAAGATATAGAGCATAAGGTCATCACTTTTAAAGAATATATTTTATTTTCTTACTAATATAACTAATGGATCTATAGTTCACAAATGATAAATTTACACCATATATTTCATGAATTTATAAGTAATAACTACTAAACTTATTGCTTATATTGCTTTGAATTCTATTTGATCGAAATGATAGAACTAGTTGTTGATTAATAAAAAAAAATAGATAATTTAGTATTTATTTATAATCATGAATCTGTCAGTAAAAGATAATAAATCTGTATGCGATATATGATGAGCATAAATGTTATATCTAATGAACTTGATAGTTATATGCGATAAATATAAGTTTTAAATATAATAAACCTCATAATTATATGTAAAATATTAAAAAATGAAAATTATAAATATGAGGAATGAATAAAATTAAATTATAGAATAATTAAATCATGAATCTGATAGTAAAAGATAATCAATTTGCATATAATATATATAATAAACTTGAATGTTATATCTAATAAATTTGATAGTTATATGTGATGAATCTAAATTTTAAATCTAATAAACCTGATGATTTAAAATTTAATATGAATTTGCAGTTTACAAATGATAAATCTATACTATATATTTGATGAATTTATAAGTAATACTTAATTAACATGCTGCTTATAAGTGGTGAACATGATTATTATATAAATTATATTTGGGTGAACATGATTATTATATAAATTATATTTGATGTTTAATTTTTAATGAATTTATTATTATTTAAAAAAAGATTTGATTTTTGAAAATTCATTATCATAAAAAGATAAATATGATATTTATCTTTATGTTAAATTATTTTTAAAAATTATGTAAAAAAGTTATCCATAAAAATATTAAAATTTATAAATAAAAATTATGTTAAAAAATTAATGATATTAAAATTAATTATTATTATAAGAATCAAATAAAAAATTCAACCATTAATATAATTTTTTTAAATATTTTTGATATTAAAAAACAAAAAGAAAAAACAGAAAAAGAAAATAAATAAATAAATAAATAGAGAAAAAAACAAAGAATAAATGAAAAAATAAGAAAAGAGAATTTTGTGCAATTTCAACATGGAACTTTCAAGTTCTAAAATTAGAATGTTAACTAATTGTGTCAACTTATTATTTTAATATTTTATTACACATATAATACTTAATATATATGTGGGTACTTTATATAAATTGCCAATTAAAACATTTCTCTTGCCTTTGTTATTTTGTAATAACATCTAGTATTATAGTATTTGTGTTCATGCAAAATTGGCATTTACCGATTTTTAGATTTCCATAATATCCTTTACACATTGACACGTGTCCATAAAATTGATGACTCACTCGTGACAGTTCATGCACCCAAGTGATACACAAAGCCTCCTCTCTCTCTCTCTCTCTCTCTCTAAATTAACTCGTTCTCGTTGGATAAAGCCGCCTCTAATTGTCCAAGAAATTCTTCGATCCAAGAATTACAATTCTACCATAAGTCTGCTTATTTAAGATTGTAGATAATTAAATTCAGAAATTGAAATTATTGTCTTTTATTTTATCAAACAATCTGCGAACAAGATAGTGAACAAGATAGTTCATTCGTTTTATCCAATAATTTATAAATAAGATAGTTCATACTTTAGTAAATAAGATAGTTAATACTTTAGTAAAAGTATCTTTTTCAATATCATATTGTAATATATGGAAGTTTAAAACTCTAACTTTTCTTTATGATATATTATTGATAGATAATTCTAATTAATGAAATTCCTCTATATTAAAAAAAAAAAAAAAGTTGAGGTACAAATGTTATTTCTTGAATTTTGCATGGTATATTTGATGTTTTCTTATATCTAAAAAGAAAAAAAAAAAAATCTTTTGCCTTTTTTTTGGTTATTTTTGAAAATTTCCCTTCAGATAAACCTGACAAATGATGATTAAGATTAAACTTATTGAATCATTAAAATAGATGGTATTCATACCAAAATTGAGCTAATTCATTTGATACCACTGACCTTTATCGGAAGTGGCATACATTCAAATGTTAAAAATTATAGTACTTTTTTAAATTAATTTTTTTTTTTATTTTAAATTATGGTACTTTTTAAGGTAACTACTTGGATCATAAATCCGGTTAAGCCCGAACAAGCTAAGCATGTTCCAAATAGTTCTGCAAATTTGAATCTTATCATCAGATTTCAAATCCACCAGCAAGGATTAGTAAAATACCCCAGCGTATAGTCTTCATTGGAGAAAACTGGCTCAAGAATATCTCTGATCAATTGGAAAAAAAAAAATGAAAATAAAAAATAAAAAAAGAGGATAAAATGCTCCAGTGATTCAATTAGCCGCATGGAACAGAAGAAAACCAATGTGGAACAATGAATTATCAATTCAATAAACAAATATTGAACAACCAGTTTGTTTACCAGGTGAACCCCACAGTTCTATTAAATACACATGCATGCATTTTATTCATTTAATGATAACAAAAATACGACGTGTATGTTGACCGATGCAAGATGGAAATGAATGTAGGAAAGAGTGACTTGCAGCAGAATTCTTGCAAAATCTAAATCCTCTCAAAGACACGATCGTCAGATTCTCTAACAACTTGCACCAGTAACATACCATAAACTCGATGTGTTTGGAAATAATATATGCTCGTGTCAAGCAATCATGGTCTGCAATGCATTGCCGTTACTCAGGCTAACTTGGCTTGTTTTGATGCTTGATCCTTCCGGAGCCAGAAGTTGACAATAAAAGAATCTATGATGATCTACACAATTTTGGTTTTTTTAATGTCAGATAATTGTAGAGAATTAAAAATGAGAGAAAAAAAGAAAAAAGTTGAATATGAAAAAACCTGATTCAAATGTGCAGCAACACAAGGAAGAACCAATAAACCAGTTTCACCAAATGCACCACGGAGCTGTTCCACTACTGCCACCATTACTGGAAGAGTTTTCTACACAATTATGTGAACATATGAAACCTCATCAATTAGTTAAGAATAAATGAAAGCCCCAAAAAAAACATTTTTTTTTATGATTGAATGTCGTAAGGAAAATAATTCACAACCAACGTTTTCACCCCCTCCCAGTCCATTGTTATAATGCTCTATAAACATTTTTGACAGGAGATAATCCATGCACCTTTGGACAGTAATGGAGAAGAGCATATTGAGATGGATGGTAATAGTATATTCTTAAAAGAAATATCCAGCTTAGGATGTGATCATATTTCACCTGACTTGCAATAAGGACAAAAGCACTGGCATTTTCTTTCTTGGCAAAAACTGATTGGTCGCCACCAGATACAGTTGAGAGGCCTTGTAATGCGAGAGCATTAAAAGCAATTAGGAAAGCATGCAGAATTCTGCAACAGAGAGAGAGAGAGATACTGCTTTTAGAAACTCCATTGAATCACAAAAACTTAATTAGCAACTACAAATTGAGAATGATGGTACATAACATATCTAGTGAATTCTTTTATTTTTTACCTAAAATTGACATTACGTCTATTCATTTTTACAATTGAAAGATGCTAATAAATTGAAACCTATATGATATGACGAATTTAACATATTTGGAAGCTCTCCTGTGCTTTCCCTTACCGCATTCGACAAATCCCCAGCCTCTTTCTCTCAGTGGTGGCAGTGTTGCAAGAATAATGAACATTTCAACATACACTGGCTACTGAAACTCCACAGAACTTTAGACATCCTAAAAGGTTCCTAAATGAGTAAGTCTATGGATGTGAAGTTTCGACTTCCTAGATGCTAGTGATGTGTCCACAATGGGGCAATATTGAACAAAAGGGCTGCAGTGTCATGACTAGATAATACTAATTTTTGCAGCAAGTTAACAGTATCATTATTCAACACTGTCAATCAGACAATAGCCTAGTTAGCATCCTCATGCCCTTTAAGGGCGTGAGGAAAGAGGGTTCTGGGGTTCAAGTCCCGCTGTCCACCATGATGGTGTTTCATAAATATGGTGAGTTGGGAGATGTTTGTGTAATCTGTTGAGAGTTAGAACTTGGATACTCCTAGTTACTTTGGATTTTGGTGGGAAATTTGTATTTTGAATTCAATTATAAAAGCTACCGTGACAGCATGTTAGTGAAGTTAGGTAGAAAAGTCAGTCTTTCTTGCAAGATCAGAAAAGCTAAGAACGGGTTAGATTGATTAAAGCAAGTTAAGGCTTAAGTATGGGGTTTGGCTGAAGTAGGTTTGTGGAGCTAGGTAGAAAAGTGAGTGAGGTAGAAAAGTAAGTCTTTCTTGCAAGATCAGAAAAGCTAAGTATGGGTTAGATTAATTAAAGCAAGTTAAGCCATAACTAAGGGGTTTGACTTAACACCACCTTTTGTACTTAGTCTCTATAAACGCAACTACTTAAGCCTTAAAACATGAATGTAAGATAAGCTATTCTGAGATTTCAGAACCAGTTTTAGGTGTGCTCTGTGTGTTTCTTTGAGAGAAAACTCTGCTCTAACATTTCACAACATAACCCACAACCTATTTGGCTTCCTAATGAACCCGATAAAGAAAAGTTATCAGTACCAAGCTAGGGATAAGAAATATTAAAAGTTTTTAGGAAAATTACAGAGAAGTATAAAGAAATTAAGGGTGGAAAACGTACACTCCCATCCCAATAGCTACAAGGAAAATTTCAGGCTTAACCATTAAGAGCAGTGGCCTTGACCTGCTTACTTGTATCCATGGAGCCTGATCAAACATAAAAGCTTTAGAATTAAATCCAATATGACTTTTTTTCAATGCTAGCAGACACATTCCACTTAGATTTGCTTTAACAATAAAATTTAATATTAATACAGTCTCCATTAAATATTAGAACCTAAGTTTTGCATGGTGCACAATCAAATACAGAATTGCATAAAAAATAGTTATTTGTTTATCATTAATTACGTTTCATAAATAAAGAATATATTAGGCAACAGAAAGGAGAAATCTTACAAGGACAGCCATCTTCCCATGAGAAGAATATAACAAAGCTTTCCAATCATGTTGACTGTCCATCAATGCAACTATCCTAATAACTTTTGAATTTATTCAAAATTAAATTTATTGTATGAATTAATTTAAATGGTTGTTTGAAACAAAAAAAATGATGCATACCTAGTCTTATTATTCTACCCAACAGCTAGACATAGCCATGTCAACTTTTTTTCCGTGACAATCTCTAAATTAATATTATGGAAGCCATTTTCCATTGTTTTCCACTGCAATCCTAAAATTTATGTTCATTATGAAAAACGTACTAGCTAAATTTGGAAATTAATTCTTAGCTCAAGGATATCAAGAATTAGCTCTTTCTATTTCTTAGTTCAACAACCTTCCATGCACTAGTCCAATAACAGGCCAACTCAAAAGTACTAACAGAATTTGTCAAGGGCCAAGATAAATACAAAAAGAGCTGAATGCTGTCATGCACAGAGGTCAGCTCCTCTGGCAATGTGATAATACCAATATTAGGCAATGGCTTACTTAATTCCATAAGTCTTTCAATTGAGACCTGAGGGATAAGTCATAAAAGAAGTCAATTAGATAAACAGATTGAACAGTTTTCTGAGCTTTTAAGAAATTACATTCACTCCTTTTTCTCAATTTTAATGAATTAGAAAAATGGAAATTCCCTCCTCTTGCTCCTGAAACCAGTGCAACTGTAAAGCATTTCATTTGTGTGAACAGACAAAGAAATAGATGATCCATGGATTTATCCAACTTTGGACATACAAAAAATGTTCCAAGCTAGGAAAGTCCACCCTCTTACTTCACAAACATGAAGCCATTTCAAACAAACAATATAAAATTCAGAGGATTTCCAGAATCTAGATTATGCCCAGAGGTCTGCTCATGACATTGTTCATTGATTGAAAAAAGTTTGAATGAAGCTATATAGGTTACTAGGTCCCTTATGTATGGTGCATGTCCAATCAAAATCCTAGCCAGTTGAATCCATTCTCCTGATTATACACTAGTAGTACTCTTGCTATGGAGGACACTGAAATAACTAAATATCATGGGATTACAAAATCTGCACTTGATCCAAAATTCCAAACCCAAAAAGGCTGTAGAATATTAATCCATAGATAACATGACAATTTAAAGTTAAGACCTTATTGGATAAATCATAACTCTGAAACAGGTGACAAGGTTAAGCCACACTGTATCTCTCATCTTGAGCAAGTATAAATTTCTGAATGACTGAATCTTGAACTTCAACACCTTTCAGGCCAAGTGTTCATCTATTTGGCATAAACTATAATAAATTTAATGTCTGGTAGAGACAGCTAGATTTCATAATAGCCATCAAACAAGTTGGGGAGAAAGAGCATCTAATCGAACAGGCACAATAAAGTCAAAGAAGAGAAAAAGCAATTGAAGGTTGGGTCTTACCAAACTGAGGAAGACAGCACTCATCTTTGAGAAAAGCTTTCGATTTTTATCAACAAAATCTGCCAAATCTGACATGTGCATATAATTAGTACAAAATATAATACCTATACAGGATGTTTCATCAGTTACCATCCCCATATAGATGAGACAACATACTTTATCAACTGCATTTTGAATGGTCAAGTGACTAATTCACCAAACTAAACTATGATGCAGATGGGCTAAATATAACACGCCATTATTTGGTGCAACAGTTACAGCTAATTTGGAATTGCTATTGCTAATAGCTATTTTTGGGCCAATGGACAATAGCTTTTTGTAAAATTTGAAACATTTTTCCAAATTTAGCTTTAGACCCACAAAAATCAAATTGCAAAAAGCTATCATCTATTGGTCAAAAAGATCGCTTTTAATTTGTGTAACAAAAGCTGCTATTAGCAATGGCAATGCCAAACAGCCCTACATGTTTTATGTTTACAAACATAAAGGTGCACTGGGAGCATAAACATTTTATGTAAAAGAGTACAAAATGACAAAACTTTCAAACTCTCTCCTTTAGACCAGCTTCACTGAATCATAATCGAACAGCAAACATTTTTGTTTTTCTTCCTTTTTTTTCTCCCTTCATAAACAGGTGCCTCAGTTGAAATTCTAAGATGAATTTCCTAAGATTTAATTTCCTTTCCTTATTTTGAAAGAAAAGGAGAATAATGAAAACTGAAAGATGATACTTTCAAAAACACCAATTGATGTATTCTCACAAAGAAGTTGCTTCTGTGGCATGCAAATGCTGGGATCCACATATTTGATTCAATTCAATGCAGAAAAGGCCAGAAAACTTCTTAATAGAATGAAAACCAGGAGACACTCACCTTTGGAGGATTCTCGAAAAACCTGTAGATCAGAAGTTGTGGATTATTATAACTAATGATAAGATCACCAAAGGCATATGGTAAAATATATAGTTAAAGAGTTGGAAATAAGAGTAATGAAATAGTAATTTTAAAAAGACAGATTCAAAGACCTTAATAGCTTTAAGTTTGAGGGGGATAGAAATTTATAGAGAATGTTTTTCTCTCTGTAGTGCAGTTTTTGCTTTCATATTACTAACCAATTAACCAACTTCAACTTTTTCAGACTCTTTTTATTACTTTTTACATAAACTGCCTTATTTCTTTTTACATTTTTTTAAGAAATTAGTCAATAACAATAATTATGGTGAGTTTTATAAATGAAATTTTTAAGCATGGTTAATAATTTCAGTGGGATTGATGTACAAAATTTTTAATGCATGTGCAGACAGCAAAATCAAAATTTTATGGGGGAATCAAACAAAAATTCATAAATTATTTACACAATTATTGAAAATCTCATATAGACCCACAAATTTTTCAAAATTTCAATGGCGGCCCAGTTTCTATAATAACATAATTCTGTTTGATCACATGAAATTAATAAAAATTATTGTGAGTTTTATAAATGAAATTTTTAAGCATGGTTAATAATTTTAGTGGGATTTATGTACAAAATTTTTAATGTATGTGCGGACAGCAAAATCAAAATTTTATGGGGGAATCAAACAAAAATTCATAAATTATTTACACAATGATTCAAAATCTCGTATAGACCCACAAATTTTCCAAATTTTCAGTGGCCCAGTTTCCATAATAACATAATTCTGTTTGATCACATGAAATTTCATTTAGCAGGTTCCACATGGATTCCAGAATATTACCTTTCCCACGATAAGAGGGATTAGAAGCATGAGAACAAGACTTTTGAGCAGTGCCTTAGTTGGAACTGATACACCAACACCAACAGCTATGAATTTAGAGATAGAAAAGGGGATCTGAAAAGTAACATAAATAAATTGACTTTAGCAAAGATAAAATGAAGGAAAAGCATGTAACATACAAAAGAAACTAACATTAAACAGAAAGTCTCATAGAGCATATCCATTAGAGAGAGAGAGAGAGAGAGAGAGAGGATGCGGAGAAAACCAATTTCCCCATGCTAAATCATCAAACTTCATTTGCAAATCACAACTTTCATACCAGGTGGAATTTTAACCAATATGGATGATGGGTCTAAAACACCCATAAAGAGTATGAGTACTAACATTGGAATAATTAGAGAATGTCCCTTTCATAAATAGCATTTATAATTTCCTCCCATCTAGTATACTTAGATGCCTATTTGATGGAAAGTTAAAATAATCTTCCTTATTGCAATGATCCTTCTATAACCAGAAGAAATATTATTAGCATAAGAGAGAAAATGTCTATGAGAAGCATGGAGCCCTCTCTCGGGATAACTGAATCTATTGAAACAAAAGAACTTTCAGAAGTAGCATACCACAAAGAGTTGGAAAAGAAAATTCAGTCCCATGACATACAAACATAGAACATTGACATAGAACATTTCTGAAGAATCCTTGTCCATTTATACATCTAAAAACACCAGCAATTAATCAACAATAATGAACAAGGATTCAAGGATAAACCAATAGCCATGCAAACACACACACACACACACACACACACACACACACACATATACATAATATGAGTGTCGCCACCATAGTCTTGGAAGACGGTAAATTTTGGATTGTGATACAGGCAAAGTGACAGGATATACTACTTAGGTTATGTTTGTTATGTCGTAATGGAATATAATGTAACGTAATCAAATGCATTTTCAGTTCAAATATTAAACTAAAAATACATTTAAATATATTATATTACATTCTATTATGGCGTATCATACATAGCCTTGGTGTATGGTACATAGGGGTTAGGCTTAGTTGGTATGCTCATATGGATTACAGGATGCGAATCACAGTAATTGGGATCAATTTGTTCAAATTTTACACCTAGAAGCATTTCATAACTTTTTTCTATCTAGAATTTCCTTCTAGGTGGAATAGCTGCATAGTTTAAAAATAGAAAGAGAAGAGCAACAGCGCCATCGGACTTTCAATAGGCAGTCTCACGACCAGAAATTGTCACTGTATACTCCAAAATGAGCAATAATGATATTTAAAATTGACTACTACTAAGCACACAATAAATTTTTCTAAAATAATTTTCTAAATTATAATGTTTTATATATGGGCTGATGGCCTTTTTATCAAACAAATAAGGTTAAAATGGGTATAAAAAGTTTAAAACAAGGCCGATAGCTATTCTCTTAACAGAGACCTAACTAAAAGATAAAAGCGACAGTCTAAAACGAAGAAAAAAAAAATGAGAGAGAGGGGGGTTTCTGCACCATCAAAGGAGGGCAAAGGAAAAAAAAAAAGTTTTGGACAACCGGAGCCTATTGCAACTCTCACACTCCTCTTCCTCCCATTATTATTATCATTGCTGTTATCTTTCCCTTTTGGTTTGCCACATCATCTTCCTCCTTTTTCACCATTGTCCTTGTTCAAAAGATACCCAGAAAACAATTTGAAAAAGAAATTGGATCACCAGTTCTAGAGATCCAAATAATGCAGCATCAAAATATGGAGAGCAACAGAGAACACGTTCTAGGATGCAAATCCCAGAAGGTTGTACCAGGAGGGCAGCAAATTGCATAACTATGGATCACTGCAACAACAGAAGGCACGTGAATAGATGATGTTCAGCCTTTTGCATTTGACATAGCTGTAATCCTATTAAGGATCATGAATCAAAACATCTTTAGAGGGTTCTTTAGCCTTCCAAATGTCACTAAACAAGAAAGAAATGGTTAGATTGGAGAACACAAACAAGATGTACATTTGCACAAAGTACTTGCATGAAGTGTATAAGCTGTTCCAGGATTTCCTAGTACACATCATGTTTAAGAACACAAGCTAGGACAGCTAAGTAGATCATGGCTTAGACTTGCTTATTTTTCAAACTTTCATTGATTTTCCAGTTGTCATGAAATGTACAATGTGTCATTATCCATGTCCAGGTATTCCAATCCAATAAAATACTTGAGGCTAAAATGTAGAGTTGAAGTAACAACAGAAGTAGGAAAAAGGATCCATTGCCCCTCTCTCATTAAGATATCCATATCCCAATGCACAAGATCTTTTCAAACTATGTTTGGAGGAGGGTTGTATGTAAGCAAGTTTCACTATGTATTTTGCAAGGAGGCTTTCTCCTCTGAAATTCCATCAAACATTTATTATCGAATCCACAATATCAGAGAGTATCGATTTTATTTTGGGAATAACGGAACAACCATACCATATACCAAGGTCACAGTAAGATTTAAGATATCCAGATAACCCAAGACACTTCTCCTAATTAAAATATAGAAAATATAAATAGAGCAATATGAGGATTACAAAGACAACAAGGAAAAGCCGTACACACACTGACACACAGTACTGTGCATCCCCAGACCGCAAGTGCATAACCAATAAAACAATTCCAGTGAGTAACAAGTATGAAATATTGTGAAAAAAAAGCAGTTCAAGAAAAATAGTATTTAAATGAATAGAAAGATCATACTCTTTGTCCCAATATTCCACATTGAACAGCATCTATTAGCAAACGTCAAACTTTAAAATGGACCAACATATGGTTTTATATTGCAATTTTACTTAATATTCTGCCATTACTTTTAAGCCTACGAAACACAGGTTACTCTTCACAGTGCATAGTCAAGAACTCAAATTATGGGGACAGAGTTCCATAGCAACTAACTAAATAAATCCTTACTTTATGCTTATAAATACTAATTTCAGAGTAAATCCTACAGCAACAAAGCACATCAAAATGCAAACAGCAAAACTAAATCTTTAATAGTTCTTGATATGCAAAGGCAGAAATTTAACAGATACCAAGTAAGGATCTTTTCTACATAACTTACAATCAAAATTCCTAGGAGATTCGATATCACTGTCATTGCTAGAGCAAGTGCCGCATTTCCTCCAGCAAGCTGCATTTGAGGTATGAAAGATACCATTAAGCATACAAAGTCATTTGTTTGGAAAAAGATTAAGAAAAAAAAAGAAGAAAAGCACATAAAAAATAAAATTTGGAAAAAGATTAAGAAAACAAGCAAGTACATAAAAAATAAAAGAAATTAAGAAACCTGAGTTAATGCCACTCCACTTGATAATGTAGTTGGCATGCAGCAAAAGAAAGCTAGTCCTGTGGGAAACATTGATCATGTTGGACGGTTTGCTAAAAAGCCTTAAAGTAACTAATTGCTGTTTCACACAATGTTAAGAATCCCGATTTGACCCCAAAAGAAAGAAAAAAAAATTTCATTGAAAGGTAAAAAAATTTCATTGAAAGGTTCAACAATATAAAATACTTTTGAAATCCAACCACCAAATACTACCAGTACGCTCCAATAGCTGAAAACAAAGGAACTACAAGTAACAATGGAATTGCTAGAAGTTTTGAATTTTTATCCATACACATACATGCATAAACACACAGACAAGAATGCATATGTATATTGGTACTTTCACACAAATGCATATGATGAAATCCTGTCCTTTTTCTTCCTTTTTTTTTTTTGGGCAGGAATCAAACAGATCATTGCTCCCCAACTTTCTTCCCCCTTACCTGTTACAAACTCCTGTGGCTGGAGCTGAATTTGCAAAATTAGCTTTGAAAAGTATGGCGTGAACAATAGAATTGACAACTGCATTCGAAAATGATCATGAATCAACAATATATTTTACCATCAATGCAAACATCTATGTAACATGACAAGTGATAGACATAAAATATAAACAGTTAGAATGACACCCTGAAGGCACGAATAATAGTCATAAATCTTAAATGCGTAGACTAATTCTTGAAAGATGGATGATGTATGAAATGCTCAAGAAACACCCACCCACACAAATCTGACACCACCCACACAAATCTGACATAGTTATAGTTCTGCCTGCATATTCATTTATTTTTTGGGAAAAAGTTCCAATCAATCTCCAAAATTAATCTTGTCCAACAGTTTCAACAACATCCATTTGAATTTATAGTTTCATATTGAATCTCTCATTATCAATACCTCAAATACTTGAGCTTAATTCATATGGTCATAGTTTCATATTGCTTTTGTAAATGTGTTAACAATGCAAATTTTTAATTTTGCATTCATCAAAACTTGATAAGTTTGGATTAAATTCCTAGCATTTAACCTAGAGTTAGAATTCCATAGTTAATCCTTTTTTTTTTTTTTTTTGCTAAAACTTTCATTATCATAATCTAACACCATAGAATACATCATATTTTAAAGAATCAAAAATTTATTTTTTGGTTGTCGTTTCATTTTTGAGATTTGAACTTTTTTCTGTACTTGAAAAATATGTTTTCAAAGTTTAGGAAGTACTATTGAACAAGATTCTAATCTTAGAGGACTTATTTCAAATTTTCCTGATTATTCAAAAGTAAATTTTTTACATGGCTTTAAAATTACATGGCTTTAGTATTAGCAAAAATAAAAATTTCAAAAGAAATATATTCCTCAATTTCAAACAACATGAAAAGAAGCTATTAAAAAAAAAACAGAATCAGAACAAAAGAGAAATAAAAAAAAAATATATATCAACAAGCAAACAGCACAAAAAATATTATAGAGGCTGAACCTACTAAATGAATAATGGCACAAAGAAAATGAAGGTCATTACAAGCCCAATAAGTCCCACAGGCCAAGCTTTCACAGCATTACCAATTTCTCCATTTTGCAATGTCAAACCTGTAAAAGGAGACAGTATTAAAATACAATATATGGTTCAATTACAAGAAAGAAATGAGTTTTGAATTTCTGACCTGAAATGAAAAATATCCCAACAGTGCTGATTTTTGATAGATACCATTTATCAGCAAGACAACCAAGACTAGGATTTGCAAGTCCTAACAGTACTCCACCAATAAGAGCTGTAATTGACATCATATTAAGAAACTAAACCCAAATTCAAAAACACGAACTTCAAAAAAATTAAAAAAAAAAAAAATCATTACCCAGAGGAAGAAAATTCTTGTCAACAAAATTCGATAATGGCTTGGCCAAAGCCAACCCTTTCGGCGAACTCGAAGATTTAGCAGCTCCACTTCCACTGCCATCTACCTACAATGCAACAAATATTATATTCCCCTCAATTTGAAAAATGAAGATTGTGAATAGAATTGCAGAGGAACCTGATCAGGGCGATCGCAAGCTCTGATTCTAGTTGGAATTGAAATCGAACGGCTTGGATTGAAAGAGATAGAAGAGCGAGTATAGTATGGATTACAAATTGGCCGGAGATTTGGATACCGGCGGTGGTTAAACGACAGCGTTTTAGATGATGGAGGAGAGAGAAATAGGGTTTGGATAACTCCCGCCATCTTTCAGATCTAAAATGTTTAGCAAAGTGGATATGGAAGGAGAGATGATCTGGTAGATATGAATTTAGAGTAGTCGTAATTAGAGGGGGCAAAGGCGAATAATTAAGTGGAACTATACTGCCATGCCAGCTCAGCTGAGATCCAATCGTTAATAAAAATATGGACAAGTGGCGAATGGAGTAGCGAAATTTCGCGGTATAAAAAAACGAAATATTGAAAAGATGAATTTACTTTTATACACTCTCTTTTTGTCTCTTATCTTACCTAATCGAAATTTCGCGCCATAGAAAAACAAAATTCTCACCTTACTTTACCGAACACATTTTATTATTTTATATAGTAATAATAAACTTCGTATGTCTATCAACTTCCTCCAAGATAAAACTTGGGGGAAACAACAAAAAATTAAATTACACACCAACAAATTACATAGTAATTTAATTTTTTTCAAAAGTAGGTCTGAATTTTATATTATAAAAAAATATTTTATTAATTAATATTGTACACCAAAGAATTAAATATTAATTATATTAATAAATTAAATATTTAAATGTTTAAAAAATAAATTACAGTGACTTGGCATTTAAAAAATACCACATATCTTTAAAAAAAAATTAAATCACGTGAAAATTTTTTATATTTTTTCTAAAATTTGACACTATAAATTTTTTAGTTTAATAATAATACTAAATTTCTCATTTTGGCTTGCGATGTGATTATCGTGATTGTCGGGACAAGGATTGATTTATTGTATATGTAACCATTATGTGTTTTGTGTTTCTCAAAAGCCTCCAAAGTCAAAATCTATTTATCATTGATATGGGTATACTGTTTATGATGAAATATAGTTTAATTAATATTCTCGTATCTTTTAAAATAGTGAAAAATGAAATGTTTTGAATTTAATTTTCTCAAATTACAAATAATTATCACCAATTTAGTAAGAAATATTAAAAAGAAATATTATTTTTATTATATAACTTATTATTATGTTTCTGTGGAGTGTTATCTCTTTTTAATATCAAAAAAAATTATGACATCTTTTATTCTTTCTTTCTTTGGTGTATGATATTTTAGATTAATTAATTAAAGCAACAGGTTACCTAAGGTCTTATGTAAGCTCTCTTGTATAAATTGATTAACTTTTTATATATATATATATGTGTGTGTGTTTGGGTTTGATGCAAATAATGATTAAACACGGAGGATTAGAGTTTTAATAATGGATTTTAATTTTATTATAATTAAAATTTTATTTTCCACATCACAATAATTGTGGTAAATGTAAGTATGACAATTAGGAAAGAAAAATATAGATCTAAATAGTATATAGGAAAAAATTTAGATCAAATCTCTATAGATGTTACATAAATATAATATTTATTAATACCATATTGTTTATTTGTTTAACTTGCATAAATTTTTTTTTTGTTGAAAAAATTAAATTTATTGTTCACCCTGCCTGTTGTATACGTTTTTATATTGATGGTGGCACATGGCATCACATGAATCCATTATTTAAGTGAAAAATATAATTATTGTATATAATTAAATTTTTCTGATTATTTAAATTTAAAATATAATTATATACTATTTTTCAATATGATAAAAAAATGTATAATTATAAATATTTTTCATTATACTAAAAGAATATAGTTATAGCGGTTTTATTCTCACATTTTTAGACGTAAATATATACATTGAATTTAACATAATAAGGAGTTAAGCAAACTATCCTTAGAAAAAAAAAAAAAAAGTTAAGTAAACTATAGATATAAAGGTGTTTTCTATAATTATTTTTTTTAAAACAAAATAATCTATTTTATTTACGAAAAAAATAATTTTTTAAGAAAAATAATAATTTTATTTATATTTTTTTGTAAATTACATTATTTTTTGCACTTATTCTTAACTGCGAAAAACTTTTAATTTTATGAAAATATGACTTATTTTTTATAAAATAATAATTTTTCGAAAAAGAAAAAATTCGTAAATAAGAAAATCACAATTTTTTAATATTTTTTCATAAATTAGACTTTTTTTTATAAAATTTATATATATATATATATAAATTTAAAATATTATCTTAATTATTCTAGTATTTCTCATTTTTAATTAATTAAATATAATAGCAGGTTAATTTAATTATAATATTTTAAATATTTTAATTATATTTATTATTTATCACTATTTTATTGGCCATAAAAAAATAAAATTTTGTACTTTTTTTAAAACAAAGTATACGATATTTTTTATAAGAAAATTGGCTTTTCTTTTTAAAAAGAGTATCATTTTTTTAATTATAAAATTATTTTTCTCGTAAAATTGTTGTTTTGCATAAAATAATTATATTTTCATAAAATTAAAACTTTGTTCGCAATTAAGTAGAATTACTAAAAAATAGTTTAATTTATAAAAGAAATATAAACAAAATTATGATTTTCATAAAAAAAAAAAGTTTATTTTTTCCGCAAACAAAGTGAGTTACTTTGTTTAAAAATAAAGTAATTATAAAAAATATATAGATATAAAATATAATTTAAATTTGGCATAACACAGAATTAACTATTAATATTAATATAAAATGTATAAATAGAAATATCTGTTATCATTTTGAATTAAGCAAAACTCATGTATTAGAATAATACACTATATTGATTGCACTTATTTCGATTACGCCTCCAAATAATACCGTCTACAAGCAAAAATTTGAAAAAACCAAAATATCCCCTATCTCTTTTACCGTTATTCAAAAAGTATTAATATTAACGAAATTTCTTTCTCACAATATATAACTTTTTAATTAAATTGTATTTATTTTAATTTTATTTGTAGAAAATAGATGATATTTTAATATTCTTACCGTATATCATAACATTTCTACAAAATTACGTGTATCTTTTTATAGTTGGTATACATAACAAATATCAATGAGTCATGCATTTATATAATCCTAATAGCTTGATAAGTTTGATTATCTGTTGTGGACCTAATAAAAGTGGCGTTTAGTAAAATTAAAAATTAATCATTTTGGGAATGTAAAGTAGTCTTACTTTACTACTAAGTTAGAATATCAATTCAATTTAACGCCTAATTTTTTAGTAAGTTAAATTTTAAGCACCAAAAATTTAAATGTGGAGTAATATTAGTGATAAAATTTATAATTTGCAAAAAATATTCAATATAAACTTTAATTTAAAATTTTTTATAAGTTGAAATTTTCTACTTATCATTTTAAGTAAGTTTGTAGTATTTGATAATATGATTCAACACTTAAAACTAAAATTTTTAAAATTTAATTATTTTATTTGATAATTCTTGTTTTAAAAAACTCTGACTAAGTTAAAAATCACTTAAATAATAAGCTAAAAAATTTTAATTTAAAATTTATATTAAATACAATAAATGATTAAATTTTAAAATATTTTTACAATTTAAAACTTATTTCACTTATATTATTCAATATTTAAAGTTTCAATTTCATCAAATGCTAAACTTTTAAGTGATATGCTACCCTTTGGCAAAAAAAAGAAAAAGAAAAGAAAAGTGATATGCTACCAAATAACTTAAAACTTAATTATTTTTTTTTTGAAATATAAAACTTAATTAATTAAAATTAATAAATATTAAAATTTTTTATTTTAAGTATTGCTTAGTGTTATCAAGCACTACTTAAATTTAAATTAATACTTGGACTCTGTACGTCTTGGAAAATATTTTTTATATTTCCTATATAGGTATGGAGCACTTTGAAAAAATTAATCCATAGAAGATATTTTTCTAATCAATGAAAAATTAAATTATTTTTAAGCAAAATGACTTTCTTTTTTAAAAGAGAAATTTATTTCTCTAAATTTTAACAAATTTATTATAACAAAAGAAAAGTATATAGAAAAAGCATCACATGTGAGCCATTGATATTATTTTATCAATATCCAAATTTGATAAAATGTCAACCATGAACAATCTCTTTTAGAATAATACATTTATGTAAGCAAAATCCCAAAATCCTATGATGTATATTTATTCTCAGGACTAAATGTTACTATCCTAATTGTAAAGTATGAGATTTGGATTCCACATTGAAAGTATGAGAATTTAATGTGGGGTTTATATGAATTTTGAACTCTCCAATCTCTTAAACTAGTTATTGGGTGTAGTTCTCCTAAAATTTATATCAATTGATATCAAAGCTAACCATCATTCTCCTCATTGCAATTGAGCAACGCAAGTGGTGATGCCGATATTATAGTTTTCACTCAGGTGTAGCTAAAGCCTAGCGCACAACTAGCTTATATGAGCATCAAGACTATAGAGCATTGTAAGTTATGATCCTAGTTGCAAGGTATGGAACTTGGATCTGGCATTAAAAGTAGGATATTTCAATGTGGGCATCTTAGTTGCAAGGTATGGGACTTGGATCCCACATTAAAGGCAGGAGATTTCAATGCAGAGTTTATTTTGAGCTCTCTAACCCCTTGAGCTAACTTTTAGGGTGTACTATTAAAATTCATATCACTAAAATAATTCACACAAATAAGCTATATAAAATAATTAGAACTTTAATGATAAATAATGGGTTTAATTAGCAATTTCATAAATACATTTTACACCATCTATTTGCATGCGAAGTCGTTAGATTGCAATCTAGAAATTGAAGAATGAAGATTTTAATTTCTGGCTAACATGCAAATCGAGAGTTGAGATCATTTTGTATAACAGTGGGTTCTTTTTTCTTCTTCCATTATTTACTTCATAGATTCAATTTCATTTTTTTAAATTCAAAAATTTGGGAAAATTTTTTCTGCATTTTTTTAAAAAAATTTATTGCTCTTTTTTTCCCTTGAATGCATTTTGATTGGAAGAATTGATTGAATATTTTAGTGCCAAAGTTAATTGTTAGAGAATTTTCCTATGCATTTCATTTTTAAGAAATATATACAAGGATATGCTACTTTTTTAAATAAATACAAGAACAAGCATGTTTTTGACCACTTTTGACAATTTGACTTTAAAACTGGCATTTATAATGTTGGTTTTATTGAAAATAGTAGACTGGCATTCAAAGCACTGATTTATGTGCTAGCTGGCAAAAAGTTAGCATAAAAATATTAGAGAAAACTAGTATTTAAATTGTTAGTTTCTCTCTCTTATGCACACATTGCACTTTTGACTTTAATAAGAAAATTCATGTTTAAAAACAATGATTTATGAGTAACAGACAACCTTTAATGCTTTTAATCCATTCATTAGATTAGAATAAATCCAATGCTAGTTGGCAAAAAATATTAGAGAAAACTGGCATTTAAATTGTCAGTTTCTGTCTCATTTGCATACATTGCACGTTTGACTTTAAGAAGAAAATCGATATTTAAAATACTGATTTTTGAGTAACAGATACCCTTTAATGCTTTTAATTCCATTCCTTATATTAGAATAAATCCGATGATTGGAGATGATTGATTTAAGTTAAAAACCCCCACTCCCCTTTGCTCTTCTTCATTCTATGTAAAAATAAATAAATAAAAAATAGAACTTGTTACTTATTAAAAAACTCCTCCCTTCCTCAAACACAAATCTGTTTCATCCTCCTTTTTTTTTTCGTTAACAAATATTGTGATCCCAAAGTCCTTTTGTGAAGAAAAAAGAGATAAAAATTTAGATTTTATTTTTTAATATTATAAATATTATGAATCTATTAATAATTAAAATTTATTATTATTATTTGTGTTAAATAATTATAATATTGTTCGAAATTAATTTTAAGTGATAATATATTTTTTTATTAACTTAAGAATATTCGAAGATATTTTGAAGAAATTTGCATCAAAATACATAAGTAATTTTTTTTTTATGTTATATTTATGTTAAATTAGCATACTAAATTGTTTGTTTGTAATAATTTCTTTTGTATGTGGTAAATTTGTGTGAAATAATAATTTTGAAGAAAATAATTTTGAAGAAATAATAATATTTGTGAAATAGTAATTTATGTGAACTACTAATTTTGTGAAATATAATTTTTTATGAAATAATAATAATTGCACGTTGTTTGTAATAAATTTTTTTTTTTGTTGTGAATTTGGTGAATGCATGGTTTTGTATTTCTATATATCCATGGAAATATTGTGTTTAAGAGAATTTCAATACAAAAATGGATTGTCATATCTTTTCAATAGGATTTCGTATGAAATATCAAAATATCGTAAAATATCCATGATAGTTTATGAAATGTTTCTGTATCGACAAAATCTCTAAAGGAAATTATGATATGTCAAATATATCATAGAAATATATAAAAAAAATATATCCAATATGCCAAGTTGTGAGGTCTCGCTTGAGTACCGGTCCAATCCATTAAGTGTGATTAAAATGCCCATTTGAGTTAAGTCTCAAGATAGAATTCTCAGGTTTAGATTAATTGATTTTAAAGAGTTGCTACCTTAATTTTATTTTATTTAGGAAAAAGATTAAGGAAAAAACCCAAGTTGGCTTCGATTAATATCTCAAAGGAAAAAATCACGAGTCCCGAAACCAGAGAGGATTCGAGAACTAGATTTTTAGTTTAATTTATTAAAATTAGCTTGACATTTAATATAATTGTGACTTAAAAAATTTTCATGAATTATGCATGCACATATTAATTAATGCATGATTATTCATTCAATTCATTTATATAAATAAAATATAAGAGGAAAAAGAAAGAATAAAATTAAATTTAGATTACAACAAAATCCAATTAGAGGATATTTCCTCTAGTCTTTATGGGTTCTAAAAAAGTCACACATTTTCCAAACTAATCCTAACAAAATCAATATAACAAATTAGAAGAAAATTAGTTTAAGAGTAAAGAAGGTGATGGGGAGAAATTGGTTTATTTTAATTGGATATGCTGCTTGATGAATCAAGAATGCCTGCGTATCCTTTTGAATGGTGATCAAAGCCCATGCAGTTCTTTCTTCTTGTGAAAGAGTTTATTTAGCCAAACCATTTTATCATATTTTGATTGAGTGATTGATTGATTGATTACTAAGTTAAGTTAATTAGTTAAGATTTTAATTAACCATCCTAAGTGAATCAATTAAGAAAAGACAAGGAGCCTTGGAGGAAGAAGAGGGAATCCCAAGGAGAGAAATAATAAATAAATCCCAAGAAGGGAGACAATAAATAAATTCTAATAAGGAAAATAATAAAATGAAATAAATAAATAAATAAAAGGAAAGAAGACTTACATCGGATGGCGAGCAACAACTAGCCTTAGATGGCAAGCAGCGGTTTGCCTTAAATGGTAGGAAGCTTTTTGACTTGATGGATTGGCTCAAAAAGTCACAACCCAATTCTCTTTGAAAAGCAAGGAGCAAATAGTAAAGTGAAAACAAAACAAAAAGTAAAGAAAAGAAAACTTTAGAACTAAGTTGCTCAAACCTTGACTAATCAAGCTTATGGGGATGGTTTGCTTGATGTAAAAGCTAATCAAGCAAACTAAGAGTTCAAGAAAATTAAGTGGGAGGAAGGTCCCTATATATAGGGAAAGGTTAGAGGAAGAGAACACTAAAGTTCCGATGTATGATAGCTGAAAAAAAACTGAAAAACTCAAAAATTCAAACTTGAACAACACGGGAGGACTCTGGAATTGCACACATACCTTCAACAATCACACATGGACCTTCAGCAACTGCACAAGTGTGAGCAACCACACATGGCAGTTTTGGAATGCACACATCTGCAAAGCCTTTGTGAGTTCCTAAGCGTGTCAATTTCATAATTTTCGCCCATTTTTGCTTATTTCTTATCCATTTTTTGTGATTCTAGTTGTATTGTGATATTGTTCAATCTCAAATGATTTGAGGGTAGTTCAAAGGTCAAAGGGATAGGCTTTGGTTCCTGGGACTTCATTTTTTAGCTTTCCGATTTTGACAATTTCAACTTCCAGGGGTCTATTTATCAAATTTAAGTACTTCTAAAGTTCAAAAGCACACTGAATGGTGCAAAATTAAGGGTTCACGCAAATATTGAAAAATTATAAAAAAATAAAAAAGAAAAATTTCACATCTTGAATTGTAGTGTAATAATAATGATGATGATAATGATTTAGTATATTTGTTTTGTAATCATAAGTATATTTTATATTTTTATTATTTTGTAAGCATATTTTTTTACTATCAATTATAATTATAAGAAAACAAATAATTGAAATAAAAGAAAGCATCATAATTTTTAAGAACATTTTATAAAAAGCATGATAAGATGTAAATTTTGGAGAATATGTTCCAACTTTGGCAAGTTTCATTTCACTTGAAGTGAATGTCCAAAAGAAAAACAAAATGCAATTGTATAATTATTCACATATGTCTAAGTCTAACATGGCAAAATCTCAATTTTAACCTGCTCTCTTCAATAATTGAAAACATCTAATTTTTCATTTGTATATTTTAGAATAAGGAGGTTTAATTCAAGTTTCAACTTTGAAGCAACTAAATAAAATATCAAAGAATGATTTAGCTTTTCATGTAAACTTTTAACTCTTTAAAAAGGTATGTTTCTGATCTAGCAAATTACTTCACATGACTTTGATATTTTTGAGTTTAATAAACATGTTAAGAGAAAATAAAATGATACTGTCAATATTTATTACTTGATATTTGATATAAAATGTATGTAAAAGGAAAGAAGAAAATTTGAGTTTTTACTTCTTAATTATAACTCATATGTATATTTATTATTTTTATTCAATTTTTTGCTAGTTATTCTTATAAATGTTTGTTATCATCTAAAAGTTCTAACTTATTATTTATGTATCCTAAATAAGAGAACATATATTTATTTAAATTACCTAACTCTTACTGCCATATACCTATTTAAAATACAAGTTGTATAATTGAAGATAAGTTAAAACAAAATCTAAAATAGATATATCTTTTACAGAAGTATTGTTAAAAAATGTCAAAGGGAGGATGAAACAAAGATTCTAGGTGGAAGAACGGAAAACTCCCTGACAAAATTGGACAAAGTTATGTAATTATTATAAAAAAAAAAACCAAAGTGGTGAAGTTGCTTGATTAAAAGAATATTTGGCTAAAATAGATGCAAAAAAGCAAATAATGCCATGTCTGATTGCTCCTCCAAAACTTGTGCAAGAAATGAAAGCTTTATTGAAAAGTAAAGATTAAGAAAAAATAAAAAAGAAGTAACAAATGGATGAAATCAGAGAAACATTGAGGGGCAATCTATTGCGACTTTAAAAAAATGAAGCATATACAAATGAAGATGAGGATGATGATATTGTCATTTACCCACTAGATATTGCTCCATGTGAAAGAGTTGTATATAGGCAACCATATTTTGAATCAAAACAATTTGAATGGGAAAGAGAGCAAATTTAAAGATTTAAATATGGTGTTAGCAATAGTAGCAAAGGAGTAACTGGAAGAAGTAGTCCTAGTAGGGTGACTGAGCTAGATGCTCAACTTCTCTAGCACAACACAAGTGTTAAGCAACCAACACCATGCTCAAATAAGTTTTTTTTTTTTTCAAGTCTAGTGCAGCAAAGCAGAAAAAAGTTCAAGATTATATTAATAGTGGACAATGAGAGAAGTAGATGGGAAGTTTATGTGTTTAATTTTTCATTTATGATAATGTTCTGCTAGAGAAAGCTGCATTACCTCATTTAAAAAATGCGATGGCTGGTGCTCAAGATGCTAGTGTTGATGTTAAGCCCCCAACACCATATCAAATTCAAAATAAATATTTAGATAAAGAGGTGAAGGAAGTGCAAGAATATATAAATTGTTTAAAGCCAAAAAGGACACTTATGAATGCACTACAATGTGTGATGGATGGACAGGGCCTACTAAATTATCAATTATAATAATTTTTTTTTTGAAATTTGTTAATGCCTCTAACAAAATTAAAAACCGCTAATACATTTATGGTCTTCTAAAAGATATTGTGAAGCAAGTTGGAAAGCAAAATGTGATTCAAGTTGTCACAGACAATGGGAATGCATATATGAATGCTCAAAAAAAAGTTGATGAAAAAGTACAATCTTTTTTGGAAACTTGTGCAGCACAATGTATTGATCTTATTTTTGAGATAATTGCAAAAAGGGATTATGTGAATGATATATTATTAGAAAAAAGGATGGTCATAAATTTTGTATATAATCATAGTTGGCTACTTGCTTTGATTAGATATTTTTGTAAAGGAAAAATTGTTAGACATATTATGACATAATTTGCTATAAATTTCATAGAGCTTAAAAGTTTATTGAAGAAGAGAGTTGAACTAAAAATTTTTTTAAGTCCAACAAGTGGAAAAATCATCCATTAAGTCGTACAACACTGGGTAAAAAAGTTGAATCCATAATTCTAATCCATGTCTTTTAGAAAAATATAACAAAAATTTGTGTTATTTATGAACCAATGTACAAAGTATTAAAAGTGATGGATGGCGAGGTTTGTCCTACAATAGACATATTTTAGGAGTCTTAGAATTTAATGAAAGATGTAGTGGAACTCAATGGAAGATGTAGTGAAAATTTGAGATTTTTTTTGTTCATATATATAGATTGATTGATATTTTAATTAATTCTTTTAGGTTGAAGAGAATTCAGACTCTGTAAAGTAATTGAAGATGGTTACTAGTAATTTGTTTCACTATAGAAAGAATTCATGGCCACTTGATGAGTATATCAGCACCTTGTAAATAGTAAGCTCTTTCTATATTTGTGTATGTTCCTATTATTCATTTCCTTCTTTTGTTTAATGATAAAATTTTTAAAAAAGTAAAAAAAAAAAAGTCAATACAGTTTGGAGATATAATTTGTGGCTAATTTCTTATGCAAATGATGGACTTCTTGAATTATTGATTGATGGTATTTTTTTTTTTTGGGTTCATATATATAGATTGATTAATATTTTAATTATTTCTTTTAACAACTTTCAACTCTTCATGAGCATAAACTAAGTGATTGATTAAAATATACATTGAGAAACTTTTAGTGATAATTTAAACAATAGATAAGCGGTGATGAGAGTAAAGATTAAGCCCGTAAAATTTGGGTCTATCCTACAATTCAAGCCTAGACTTCCAAGAAAGTCATAAATGTCTTTTCAATCCTTAGTCAAGTGTACCGTAATAACTCGAATTTTTATTTATTTTAGAAAATGTTATTTTGTATGTAAATATTATTATTTAATTATATTTGCTCAATTGTGTGGAAAATTTTCATATTTATAGAATTTCAAATTTTTATTGTCTAGAATATATATTATTAATTGTAGTTTTAATTTAAAAATTTTAAAATACATGAACTTAATATAAAGAAAATATTTGTTTATTTATTTAGTCATGAAAATACTTTATCAAATTTGGATATTATAAAAAAATTTATATTTGGTAAAATTAAATGTGAAGATAATAAATTTTATATTATGGTATTTAAATATTAATTTTTAATACTATTTAGAAATTAATTTTATGTTCAATTATTTTTAATAAATCTAGAAGTAATCATTTTTCAAGTTTTAATATATCAAATTAAATTATATTTTATAAGGAATTTAATTACTTTATTTGTAATTTCTGGACTTGAAATGAATTTTCTACAAACTTCTAAAGATTTAAAAAAAAAAAAAGAAAAGAAAAGACTAACCAACTAGAGGCTGCCACCAACCTAGAAAAGGGCAGCAATTGCAAAAAGAGAGGGAGAGAGAGAGAAGTAAAAGATGAGGAGAGAAAGAGGAGGAGGAGCTAATGATTTTTCGATTATAAATTCGTCATTGGATCTCCAATTGATGCACTGTCAATTGGATTGGAAAGCTAACATCTAGAAGAAGCTAATGAGACTAAAATCACTCTGATTATAGACGATACTAGAAGTGCATCTCATGGTCAGCTATTGCAAATTTTTGGCGAACTCCAGTTATTGAAACTTCAAACTATCATATTTCTCTCATCCGAGCTTTGATTAAGCTAATTCAGGATGCATTGGAAAGCTTTAATTTGGTATTGATCTTGCCACCTTTCTCTTACTAGAGAAGGAGATCAGAAAGTGTGCTTGTAAAACTTTGAGGCTTGATTTTTGGCAACTAGCAGTGAGTGGGGGAGAATGATAGGTATATTTGGTCTCCTAAAATTGAGATGAGTTGATTAGTATAGCTCCCAACCTCTAGCTCCATTATACATGGCAGTGCGTGGCCTGATGATGGTGGTTTCGGTAATGTTTCTAATGACCTCATTCTAGTAATCTCATTTTATTGAAAAAGTATAGTAAGGATTTTGATAATTGTGTGTTGGTGCTTAGTTTGGGTTCGAAATATGTGATATGGAGGGATATCTCCAAAATTTGGGACACACTAGCTAGGGGGCTATCTTGGGCTATTGGGAATAGGAGAAGATTCCAATTTTGGTGGGACTTATGGACTCTTCTACCTTTCCCTTTGGCTGATTATATTACCCAACCCATCCTTACTTATTTGATCCATTTAAAAGTTTGTGCTTTTGTTAATAATTATGGCTCTTAGTGTTGGCAAATGTTGCGGCCCTTTTTACTACTTTCATTCTTACAAATATTGCCTCGGTGAAACTGCCAAGCCCTTTGGATGATGAAGATGAGGTTTTTTAGAGGAACTCTTCTAGTGGAAAATTCACTATTAAGTTTGTATATGAGATGATTGAAGGTCATAATTGGGATGGTCATGACAGAGATCGGAGTACCATATGGGAATGGTACTCCCCAAAATAATAAAAAAGTCCATTAAAGTATATAAAAAAAGTTCTTATATATACTGTACCCTTTTTATATTATAGAAATTGTAATAACCAATATTCCCTCCTTCCTATTTTGTTTAGGATTTTTTTTTGAATATCCCAAAAAGTATGTCTCATTTTTATTTTTAACACATTTTTTACTCTTTTATACCCCTTTTTTCATTAGATATTAATTCAACTTTTCCCCATAAATTTTATAGGAAAATGTAAGGATTGTATTGAATAAAGGGATAAAAGGAAAACTAGCATATTATTTAATGCTCTTAAATCTTGTGAAGAAAAATATATCCCAAATAAAATGGGAAGAAAGGAGTAATAGTTGTTGTGATATTTTTATTTTTTGTTTCAAATGATTGAAATAAAATTATTCATTGTAATTGAATTTTAAAGTAAAAAATAATAATTTTTTTTCAAATAATGATTTTTGGCACAATATTATTGAATTTTCTTCATAGCTATACATATGAGTTTAAACAAGTGAAACTTAAATAATAAAAATAAAAAAATAATATAACTAAACTAAGAAAAAAAAATTTATATGCACCTTATATAAATGTTCTAAGTTTTACCTAGTATGGTCCTTCGGAGGATAATTCTAGCCCTGGTAGAAGATACATTGCTGCAGCCTTAGAAAGAGCCTTCCTAAATGCATCTGTTGGTCTAGAACTCTTTGAGGTATTGTGATACTCTTTTTAGAGAATAGTAGATTGTTAGTTTCTCTAGTGTTTTTGTCTCACCTGAGTGTAAATAACCCTTTTACTTCTATTGGGTCTTGGGTTAATGATTTTTTTAATTAGAATTCTGTGGAAAATTGGGTCATTTTCTATATGATTTGTTGATCTCTTTGGAACCATATCAATAATTGGCTTTGGAAACAAATTTCGTCAACTACCTTGAATATCCTTAATGTCATGGGCCATATTCTCCATCAGTGGTGCAATACTCAAACTTTGCTTGCTTCCAATATGCCATGCGATTCTATAT
Source organism: Reutealis trisperma (assembly GCA_947687605.1). Classification (NCBI taxonomy): domain Eukaryota; kingdom Viridiplantae; phylum Streptophyta; class Magnoliopsida; order Malpighiales; family Euphorbiaceae; genus Reutealis; species Reutealis trisperma. The sequence continues at coordinate 185,214 of CANTUT010000256.1, read as the reverse complement.
AGCTAGAGGGTGATATTAGGTGGGTTTGGCTGAGTGAAGGGTGGCTTAAAGTTAACATTGATGCTAGCCTTTATGCTAGCAATTTTTGGATGGGAGTTAGGTGTGTTGTGAGGAATGCTCTTGGGCAGTTTGTGATAGCACATGCATGGCCTATTCTTGGCAATTTTACTTTGCATGAGGTTGAAGCAATTGCCATTAGAGAAGTGTTGTCTTGGTTTAAAGATTAGAGTATGGACCAATTTATTTTGGAAAGTGATGCTTTAAGGGTTATTGATAGCATTCATGGAAAGCAACCCTTTTCCAATTTCCATTTGGTTATTGATGATTGTAAGCACTTAGCTTCTTTATTTTCACATGTGCAGTTTAGATTTGTTAGGTGACTTACGAACATAGCTGCCCATTCTCTAGCTAAGGAAGCTTGTTCTTTGTCAAGTCTTTTGGAGTGGCCTTCTAATCCTCCGAGTTTTATTTATGATGTACTTGTTTATGATAATCTTCAATGAACAAATCTTCTTTTGGTTTTCAAAAAAAAAAAAAAAAAAAGAAGAAAGTCTTTAATAAATTCTAATGCATTCTTTTCTCAAACTAGATACCTATTCATTAGGTTGGCTAGTCTGAGGCCTTGCCCAAGCATTTGTTCGATATGCTAAGTGGGATCAAAATGCTCAATTGGAGTTTGAACTCACAATGGAACTCTTAGATTTAGATTGGTTGATTTTGAAAAGTGAATTAGAAGTCACCACCTTAATTAACTATCTCAGAGAACTAAACATTAGGCAAGGAGTCTTAGAACAATGAAATAAATAAAATAAATAAATAAAATGAAATAAATAAATAAAGACAAGGAAAAGAAAAAGGAAAGGAAATGTACCTTGAATGGCGGGCGACCATTTGCCTTGGATGGAGGGAGACGACTCCCCTTGGATGGCTAACAGCAGCTTACCTCAGACATCAAAAAACTTTTGACTTGAAGGGTCAGCTCAGAAAGTCGCAACTCAACTTGTTTTACAAAGCAAGTAGTAATAGCAAAGCAAAAAATAATAAAAAATAAAAGAAAAACTTTAAACTAGAGAGCTCGCTCCTTGGCGGATCAAGCTTATGGAGATCGTTCGCTTGATGCAAAGCCTAATTAAGCAAACCAAGAGGTGAAAAGGTTAAGAGGTTAGGAGATCTATATTTATAATAGAAAGGTTGGGGGAAGAGTTTGTAATCTTTTGATGTCGGATTGTTTTTAAAAAAGTGAAGAAAAATTTATTTTTGCCTGTTTTCGCCCATTCTTGCTTGTTTCTCATTTGTTTTTCATGATTCTAGTTGCTTTATGTTTGTTATTCAATCTCAGATGATTTAAGGATGGTTTAGAGGTCAAAGGGATAGGTTTTGGTTCCCAGGGCTCTGTTTATTGATTTTTTCATTTTGGTAGCTTTTGGCAATTTTGGCTTCCAAAGGTTTGTTTATTGAGTCTAGGTGATTCTAAGGTTCAAATGCAAGTTAGAGGGTGCAAAGGGTTCATAGCTACCCCCTTATAAGAATTTACTAGTCTATAAGGCAATTCTGATGATAGTGAACCTGAAGATGAGGATGGAAAAAAGAACTATAGGGATGTTTAAGTCAGGACATGTTTAGGTGAAAGGCATGGTTGATTTTTAGGGTAAAGGGTAGGTGGAAGAAAGGAACTATAGGGATTTTTGGGTGCTTTTTTCCCAACATTTATGTGTGAAGTTTGGAAAGGATTTTCCCAACATTTATGTGTGAAGTTTGGAAAGGATTTTGATAAAAGGGCGAAAATATGAACCATAGGGATGCTTAGGTGATCGTCACTAGACATTTATGGGTAGAACGATCCTTAGGCTATCCTAGAATGGTCTAAAATTTTTGAAACAGAAACCTAACCCTATGTTAGGTTGATGATCCTACGGCTATCCTATGATGGTTTGAAAAGTTTAAAAGAGAAACCTAACACTATATTAGGTTGATGATCATAAGGCTGTCCTAGGATGGTCTAATTTGGGATAGGAAACCTAACATTGTGCTTGGTTGATGATCCTAAGGCTATCCTAGGATGGTTTGATTTTTTATAGGAAACCTAATCTTGTGCTAGGTTGATGATCCTAAAGGTATCTTAGGATTATCTGATTAAAAGAGATACCTAATTCAGATTTAAGGTATGAATCCTAAAACTATCCTAGGATGGGTCTGATGTTAATGGTTCCAGTCTTGATTCTAGAGCTAGGATTGGTGATTTGTCAATTTGATGATCCATTTTGCTTTTGGAACTTGGATTGATGATCCTTCTTAATTTGGATTGGTGATTTACTTGCTTTGTGAATTTTGACCCAATAATTTGTCTTGATTCAAGAGTTTGTTTAATGCAAAATGCATATGATTATACAATGATTAGATACTTTAAACACGTAAAGGGTTAGTTTGGTAGGAGAGTGTTGATCTTTTAGGAGAAAGATGCCTCCATTTTAGGAAGGTAAATATTTGGAAGGGAGGTACCTCCACTTTAGAATGATAAAAGAAAGTGGTTTGGTCTTTTTTTTTTTTTTTTTTTTTTTTTTTTTTTTTTTTGGTATAGACTAGTTTAGAGATGATAAGCCACACTCAATTTAGATCGGGTATGAGGGCTAGTTTGATGGATTGGTTAAATGCTATTGGTTCAGCCTTAGAGGAAGTTAGGTCAAATATAAAAGAGATCAAGCTAATCAGCTTTGGAAAGGTTTAGGCTGGACTGGTCTTGGAAAATGTTTGGTTTGGGATTGGATTAGATGACCAAGTCAAGTTTGGCCTTAGAGAAGATCATGAATGGGGTCATCTTTAAAGGCTAGGTTAGTTTTGGCCTTGGCTAAGGTCATTTTGGAAGGCTCAATCTAGTTTGACTATATAAGAAGTCAGATTAGAGGCTTGGTTAGGTTTAGATTAAAATGCTTGGTAAAGTTTTGGGCTTTGGGGAGCTGAAGTTAGCTTGGTCAGGTTTTTCCTTAAGGCTAGGTCAAAGAGATCAGGCTAAGATGCTAGACTTGGGAGGCTAATCCTGGCTTAAAAGCTATGAAATCAATTTGAAAGGCTCGATTATATTTAGCCTTGGAGGAGATCATAGGCTTTATGAATGAAGGTTTTTTGGGAGTGGGTTTCATGGTGAAAGCTTTTTGGTTTAGGCTTTATGGTGAAGGCTTCTTGGTTTGGACTTCATGATGAGTAGGGATGGCAATGGGGTGGGGAATCCCCATTCCCATGGGGATTTGCCTCGAACGAGGCAGGGATTCCCTGATTTTTATCTCCATGGGGATAGGGATGGGGGATATTTCTTCCCCATTAGCGGGGATGGGACGGGAATGGGGAGTGTATTCCCCACCCCATGGGGATCCCCGTCCCCGTCCCCATAGGGACCCGATATTATGTTTACATAATTATTCTTGATATTAAAATATATATTACTTAATTAACTTTATACATATATATTAGAGTTTCTAATTTTATCACTCATTCTTTATAATTCTTTCACATCATGATAATTTTAAAGAATTTTATGTTGGATTGATTCATCTTTTCATACTTTGTATGTCTGAATTTATTAATATTTTTTATATTAATTTATTCTTATTTTTCAGCATTTATGAATTATATATATATATATATATATATATATATATATATATATATATATATATATATATATATATATATATATATATATATATATATTACTTATTAATATATATAGTACATATACTAATAAGTTTTAATTTAAATATATTGGAATTAGCTTAAGCATAATTAAAATCTAAATTTTAAATTTCTATACATTAAATTCCACTATCTAAAAGTATATAAAATTTAAAAGAGATAAAATAAAATAAAATTTTCAAATGGGGAATGGGGATCCCCACATGGATGGGGATGGGGAGTAAATAGTCCCTGCATGTGAAATGGGGACGGGGATGGGAATTCCCTGCTAAGATGGGGATGGGGATGAGGGATGGTATCCTGCCCCCGCCCCGACCCATTGCCATCCCTAATGATAAGGGCTTTTGGTTTAGGCTTCATTATAAAGGCTTCGTGGTTTGGGCTTCGTGATGAAGGCTTTTGGTTTGGGCTTTGTGATGAAGACTTTTGGGCTTTGAGGATAGTTCATTAGCTTGAGCTTTTCTTTGAAGGTACTTTAAATCTTTTTTAAAGATAGTTGGCTTTAGCTTAGGCATGGTGCTAAATATTTTAGTCATAAGGAGATTGTATGCTTATGGATAAGGTTTTGCACTTTGATATGGCTGCATCAATTTAAGAGCATTTAAATTAAGAATGGTTTATAGGCCTTAAAAGACTTTGATCTTAGGGATCATATGTTTTGGCTAGAAGGCTTGATCCTTTCAAGGATATTGAGATATTTGCCAAAGAGGTATGGGATAGGCTTTAATTGGTTTGAGCCTTTCTTAATCAACTTAATATATATATATATATATATATATATATATATATATATATATATATATATATATATATATATATATATATATATATATATATATATATATATATATATATATATATTACTTATTAATATATATAGTACATATACTAATAAGTTTTAATTTAAATATATTGGAATTAGCTTAAGCATAATTAAAATCTAAATTTTAAATTTCTATACATTATATTCCACTATCTAAAAGTATATAAAATTTAAAAGAGATAAAATAAAATTAAATTTTCAAGTGGGGAATGGGGATCCCCACATGGATAGGGATGGGGAGTAAATAGTCCCTGCATGTGAAATGGGGACGGGGATGGGAATTCCCTGCTAAGATGGGGATGGGGATGAGGGATGGTATCCTGCCCCCGCCTCGACCCATTGCCATCCCTAATGATAAGGGCTTTTGGTTTAGGCTTCATTATAAAGGCTTCGTGGTTTGGGCTTCGTGATGAAGGTTTTTGGTTTGGGCTTTGTGATGAAGACTTTTGGGCTTTGAGGATAGTTCATTAGCTTGAGCTTTTCTTTGAAGGTACTTCAAATCTTTTTTAAAGATAGTTGGCTTTAGCTTAGGCATGGTGCTAAATATTTTAGTCATAAGGAGATTGTATGCTTATGGATAAGGTTTTGCACTTTGATATGGTTGCATCAATTTAAGAGCATTTAAAGTAAGAATGGTTTATAGGCCTTAAAAGACTTTGATCTTAGGGATCATATGTTTTGGCTAGAAGGCTTGATCCTTTCAAGGATATTGAGATATTTGCCAAAGAGGTATGGGATAGGCTTTAATTGGTTTGAGCCTTTCTTAATCAACTTAAGGATGATAGGCCTTAGGGGATATGTCTCGACTTTGGTTTTGTCAGGGAAAGTACATTCAAGGATGATGAGTTCTGATAAACTTAGGATTTTTGGTTCTACCCACTATGAGATTTTGCTAAGGAAAGGGTGGTACAAGGCTTGAGCTTAAAATAACAGTATGACTTGCCAATGAGGTTTGGGATGGTATGATTTCATGAAGCTTAGGAATGGTTTGAAGGTAGGTTAGAACTTCTAAAAAGGATTAAGAAGGTTGTATGATTTTGCTATTTATAGCATGATTCATCAAAAAGAGCAAGTCAAGCTTCTTGCTTTTGAGATTGAAGGGACATTATGGGTGACACTCTATTGGCTTGAATGTAGATGATGTATTGGTTGAAGGGAAGTGCCCTAAGGAGTGGCTAAAAGAATAATGAGAAGAGACAAATTGGGGATCATGCTCCTAATAAGAGATAAGAATATGATGGAAAGGAGATATGCATTAGCTCTTGAGCTAAGTGATTAGATGGATTGATAAGAGATAATAATGTTCTATAAAGGCATGCCCTATTGTAGGATAAGGGTGTAGAAGACAACATAACTTTAGAGAATAAGCCTCTAGTAAGGAAGGATGACTTTAAAGATATGAGACAAGAGGATTGATTAGAGATGATTTGACAACTTTGGACACGAGGAAAGATGATTAGGATGAGCTTCCTCTCTCTCTTTCATCTTTAAGTTTTGCCTAAGTCTCACTTCGGGTTTTCAACTTAGCGAGTTTGAATTAATGAAATTTGGAAAAAAACATTGCACCATGATTTAGGCTGCTGCCTTTCTTTATGTTAAAGGGCTCAACCTTTGAATTCTGGGTTTGACAAAGGTCTTCTCTGAACTTATTGCTCTTTGTTGAGATGCATCATTTGATTACCCAATGTACAATAGGTAATTACATTTACTTGCTCTTTATGCTTCAACATTTTGATGAGAGATCCATTACTTAACCTTTTTTAATTAGGAGCTAGTGAAGCAACTATTGATTTGTGAGAATGAGCGCATGTTAATTCCAATATATACTAATTATGGTGGATTTAATAGTGAAACTGATTGTTTGTTCATCTCTTTTTCCTTTTTTTTTTCTTCTTTTTCTCTCTTTTCTCTTTTTTTTTTTTTTAGTTTTTCTCTCTCTTTTTCTTCTCCTTTTTTTTTTTTTTTTCCTAAGCTCATACTTGTCAGATTAAATAAGGAAGATAAGAAAATTAATGCATAAATAATGAAAAGAAAATATAGATGTATTACTATAAAGGAAACTTTATTACAAGATAATAAAAAAGAGACCGATGTGGTCGACAAAAATATAGGAAAAAGAAAATAAGACAACATACTCTAACTCAGATTTAGACTCAAACTTTGAGATTTTGACTCGGACTCGGATTTGAACTTAAGATTCAATCTTAGACAAGTCAAATTATTTGGGCTTGAACTCCTCTATAACATGCTACTTGGAACTAAGGAAAAGTGGGGTCAAATTAGGTTTAGGTTCCTCATCATTATTCAGGTTGATGGTGGGAAATTTAGTTTGAAATGATTTATTTTAAATGCTATTTTCAACCTTTGATGTAGTTACAATCAAAGCTCTAAAGATGGGCTTGTATTGTGTTAACAAGTGAGCTCAATAAGTCGGGAGTAGATTGTTGACAATAATATCCACTTGTACTTGCTCAGTTGGCTTGTTTACCATTTGAGCAGCTTTAGCCCTCTACCTTTTAAGGAACATGGAAAAGAACTCATTTGGTAGCTTCTTAGTGCTTTCTAATCTTTTCTTGTGATATCTACTTCATTATTGTAGTTATATTGCTTGACAAACACTTTGCAAAAGTCATCCTAGGTCTATTTTTAGGTGTCATCCAAGTCAATAAATCATCTTAAGCTAGTACAAGTAAGGGTTTATTGAAAGAGTTGAGCAAAGAGCTTGTTATGAAGACTAAATGGATGCATTTCCTCTACATATATTTTCAAATGGATCTTAAGGAAAATAGGATCATCAAATTTGTCCAAATTTAGCATCCTGAACTTTAGTAGCAACCGAGCATTAGGTGTTGTGAAATTTTATTTATACTCACAAGCGCATGAATCACTGATTCTGTAGATAAGTGGTAACGAGATTGTTTCCACAGAGAGAGCTATAAAAATAATTATAGAAAAACTTAATTAAGCCATATTAATTTAATTCTAACCTAGTTCCAAATAATTTTTTTTAGATAATGATAATGAGATGTAAAGTAGAAACGTCAAAATAATACAATTAAAGGCAATTGAACTTGTGAAATAAAATTCAGATAAAATATTACCAAGGTTTCAGATTTTACCTATGTTTAATTAATAATTTTTATAATGTATTGATTCTAATTTTTAGAAGATAGTTTAGAAATCAATCTTTTTATCTTCTATTGATTTTATCACTAAGCTCAATTTTATTAAATTCTCAAATAGATTTTGCTTCATTTCAAAAGTGTAATTTCTAAGCATTATATGTATACAATTTAATGGAAAACATATAATCAAAGAAAATTACTTTTCTTTCAATAAAAACTAAGTATAGATAATTTTCCTAATAATAAAAAATACATGATAGAATTGATGAAAAAATAAATCAAATGAAACCAAAATCATAAACATTAAATTGCAAAATATTTAGAATCAATACATAATAGAAAGTAATAATCTAACATGGTTTCATCATCCACCTTAGTAAAATTAAAACTTAAAAAGACATAATTAAAACAACAAAATAAATAAAAGAATCCATTTTAGCAATTTGGATCATTAATCTTGAAATCTCAACTTCTTCCTTATTTTCTCAATTCTTTCCCTCACATGCTCCTTTGCTAAGCCATTTCCCTTCTATTTATAAGCATGAATAGCTAGATGGCAAGTTGATGAAGAAACCAAATTTCAAATGATTTTTCTTTTTTAGCATCAAATATATGATTTTGATCTTTGAATTCTTGGTTTTCCTTAGTTGGAATGCATAAGGATGGTTGGTGATGACTTGAATTTTGCAAATTTTCTTCTTTAGTGGTTGGTGATGACTTGAATTTTTGCAAATTTGCTTCTTTAGCATCAAATGTATGACTTTGATGATGTTTTCCTTGGTTGGCTTGCATAAGGATGGTTAGTGAGCTCTTTAGTCTCCATTGCACATTTGAAGATGGTGTCATTTTTCAAAAGAAAAAAAAATTGCTTAGTTGATTTTATTGAAAAATTATTTCTTTCACAAAATTTATTATTATTATTATTATTATTATTATTATTATTTATGCAAGTAAAAGACTATAATTTTACTCAATTTGTAATCTTTCACCATTTTATTTCCTATTTCATAAAAATATCATTAAATAAAAATATTTATTTAATAAATGAACAACAAAAAATAAATTTAAGGGCTATTAATATGTATTAAATTATGCTCATCAAATATCCCCAAACCTAGATTTTGCTAGTCCTCGAGCAAAAATAAAACCTAAACTAGTCTACTTTCGTAAGAAATCACGATTACATTTAGCATATGCAACAAGCTTTTAAACCTCTAGGTAGCCCATAGAGGACAAGTTGTAGTCTCATGAAGGTTTCCAGCGGTGATACTCACAAACACATGTAAAAATCTAAACTTCTAACTATTTATCTCAAAGAACAATAAGATATCATAGCTTTGAAATCAAACAAGTATTAAATTGAATACATATCCATTCAAAAGTTAATTCATCTTGCAACAATCATACTCAAGTGAGTGTGTGAAATAGCCAATATTAATAATAAATGTGATTTGCATACTTCAAACAAATAAAATTCTCATAACCTTACAATAACAGTCATTCAATTTCTAATAAAGAATTAAGTATCATAAGCTTCCCCTTTGGTACAAATCTCCACTGCTTTGAAGGCATTACATGAGATCAAAAGGTCTTTAATATTGGTTGTAATGGGGCCATAGGGTATGATGTGGCTAAAAAATGAAAGGGATAGGAGATTACACAAGTTGTAAAGACTTCATAAAGTTAAAGATATCATAGTATTTTGTAAGAGACACTTCTCAAAACCCATAAAAGCATATAAAATGTAGCCAACTATTATTATGTTGACCTTTATTTATTCTAACCTCCACTTATAATATCAAAACTTTGATCTTCAAACTTAAGAATTTTTTTTTTACTTTTTTTTTCTTTTTTCATATATTTTTTTAGAATCAAGATTTTTTTTTATCCCAAGCTTTTAAGAAATGTCTCCTGATCATGATATTTGTCTTTTTATCTCTATTTCATCTTTAGAATAAGGGTAAAGATATAATCATATTTAGTCTAGGTGAGAGATGTGGTTACCAAAGAAAACAGTTAATCAATGTAGGCTCAAATTGGCTCACGAAAAGGATGTTCTCTTGGAACATCAACTGGGGAACTTGTTTATTTGGCTTTGCGATGAAAATCCTAATACCTTAATCATTTCATAAGTGATGCTCGATCAATCGTTCGCCTCGAAAGACCTCAAGGGAAAGTTCTAATATATAATTCTTTCAAATTGGAATTAAAATGATTATCAAGGTAAAGGTATAAGAACACACCTATTCTAGCATACTTGTCTTTCTATAAAACAATAATGGCTATTGTGAGAAAATAGTTGAGTATAATCATTGTGAAAATAAATTAACTAAAGAATGTCATCAAAATTCAAATCAATACTCATTACCAGTCAAAGCCATGACATTAAAGCTCAATTCTCATCACAATAATTAGAAGTTTTTTTTTTTTAAAACAAGAAAAGAAAATCACAAAAAATTGAAAACAAGAAAAGAAAATTACAAAAAATATAGATGCGTATCAAGAGTAATAAAGTAACTCTTTACTCTACCATATGAAATTTTAGTGAATCGGACCTTAGAAATAATTGAGAAAACACAAATTTTTTTTTTAAATAACAGTTTCTCCACCCCTAAACTTAGCTGAGACATTGTTCCCAATGTCTAATATAAATAAATAAGAAGTAGAGGACTTCGCTTGATCAGGTGTAACATAGAAACAAAAATGCAATAAGAAAAACTATAAGAGTTAGGGAAGTTACAACCAAAGATTCAAGTCTGGTCTACGCTTCTTACTGCTACTGGCCCTAGGATGCCAAACTACCTGTGCCATCAATGGATCAGGTTCATATACAAATTTTTGCTGTTGGTCAATTAATTGATCAATATTTGAAGCAGAAAATAGGATGCGTCGACTCGTCGGTGTCATAAAACCCTATTCCACAGCATGATCGAGAAAAGATAGCAAACGATCATAAACATTAAGTAATCCCAATGGCTTTTGAAGAATTGTTAATTGGGTCCAAGATACAATAGTGAAGATATCTTCAAATGTTTCTAAACCACCAGGTAATGCGATAAAAGCATCAACATTGAGATTTATACATGCTTATGACTTGTAACTCATTACCTATAGTTCCACCAGTGATGTGTTTATTTTGAGCCAAAGCCTTTAGAACTACTCTTAGGACTTTGCTACCTCCAATATATGTAGAACTTACGACACAACCCCTTAAACCTAAACTACCCCCCTCAAATACCAAATCAATTTTTCATTCAGCTAAAATCCTACCAAGTTCATTAGCTGCTATCAAGTACTCTCTTTTCTTACCAGAGTTTGAACTACAAAAGACACAAATAGTTTTGAATTTGCATGTTGAGGGTTCTGCCATCTTTTTTTTTTTTGTGTTTATAGATTTCTTCAAGAGGTTGTGTGCATATTGAAAATAACGAATGTGCATATAAAGAAAATAGCATAGTAAAAGAATAGTTCAACTGGGTAAAATAATTGTTGATAGAAAAAAATAAAGATAAAAAAATAACAATAACAAACAAAAATAATCAATGCTATGTATACAAATATCAAAAAGAAAATATTGAAAAGCTAAAAGTAGACATTAAAAGACTAAAAAGTTAACTAAAATAGAAAAATCTGCAGAAAATGAAAATTTAGGTGCTGAAAATTCAAAAAGTAATTACAGAGTATTGAAAATGCACAAAAGTCAAAAAGTTAGTGATACACTTGATCATGAACAGTAGTTGTGACTGTGGCTCACATCTTCCTCTGGTTTTACATCCAGTAACAGCTTAAACACGTTCTATAAGTCGAGGATATGCTTCCCATCCAATTTTCTTATTAACTGGCAAACAGGCTCTTTTAATGTCAGATTCCCTATACTATAATGCTATTTCTCTTCTTTGAATAAGCTCCATAAATCTAAAAGAGTATGTTGAACTTGTCCATATGGATGCGTCTCAAGAGTCTGTAGGATATTATCTAAAGACTCCTTACTCAGTCCATCCTTTATGAATTGAATTTTATCTTCTCGATTTATGGATGGATATCCAATATTTCTATAGCATGTGTTGCAATTCCATCTTGCACACTTGTAACATACTCCCATTCTCTTTACTCTTCTCTTTTTTAAGTAAGAACTTCTCCCTGTACCTAGCAAACATTTAACAAATGATTCATTTAATTCACCTACCAGTCGTATGGCTTTTATGATCTAGCGATTATCTTCATGAAGATTCAGACATCTGAATGCCTTCATTCTTTCCAGTCTACATTCGTCAATTTTTCTGAGTACATCTTGGGGAAGAGTTGGAAATTTATTTCTGAGTGTAGCAAGAGGTGCTTCCATATGTAGCTGAAAAGTTTGTATTCTATTCTTACAAAACAAATAACAAATGTTAAATATAAACAAAAATTAGTTACACAAAGAGAAAGAGAAAGAAAGAAAAAAAATGACATAAATGAATTGAATTGATCCTAATAAATAGGATCACTCAAAAGTGCTTCTTCCACTATTATTAGTTCCAGCTCCAAAAATGGTTTCAATCATTGTCCATTGACTTTAAATACATCACCATTTTTTAGATTTTCAATTTCAACTGCTCCATATGGAAATATAGTGCAAACAAGAAATGGGCTTGACCATCAAGAACGCAACTTTCTAGGAAATAGATGCAAACGAGAATTGTATAAAAGGACTTTTTGACCAGGAGTAAAAGATTTTCTCAAAATATTTTTATCATGAGAAATCTTCATTTTGTCCTTATACCATTTTGCACAATCATAAGCATCAGTTCTAATTTCCTCTAATTCATTCAATTGAAGCATTCGTTGAGCACTAGCTTTATCTAAAGAGAAATTTAATTGTTTGATTGCCCAATATGCTCTATGTTCCAATTCTACTAGTAAGTGACATGGTTTTCCATAAACAAGTCTAAAAGGGGACATTCCAATAGGGGTTTTAAATGCTGTACGATAAACCCATAATGCATTATGTAATTTCAAAGACGAATCTTTTCTAGTGGGGTTAACCGTTTTCTCAAGAATGCGTTTGATTTCCCTATTTGAAATTTCAACTTGACCACTTATTTGTGGGTGATAAGGAGTAGCTACTTTATGAGTAATGCTGTATTTCTTCATCAAATGCTCAAAATGCCTATTACAAAAGTGTTTTCCTCCATCACTAATGATTGCTCGTGGTGTACCAAATCTAGAAAAAATGTGTTCTTTCAAATATTTCACCACAACCCTATGATCATTTGTTCTACATGCACTTGCCTCTACCCATTTGGATACATAAACAATAGCAACAAGGATGTACAAATTATCAAAGGAATTAGGAAAAGGTCCCATAAAATCAATACCCCAAACATCAAATAATTCAACCACAAGAATTGGATTTAAAGGCATCATATTTCTATGGGAAATACTTCCTAATTTTTGGCATCGATCACAAGATTTACAATATACATGAGTGTCTCTAAACAATGCAGGCCCATAAAATCCACATTGCAAAATTTTTGCAGCAGTTTTCTTTGCACTAAAGTGGCCTCCACAAGTATGATCATGAAAAGGAGATAATATTTTTTTGTTCACTTTCAGGCACACATCTCCTAATCACTTGATTAGGACAATATTTAAACAAACATGGATCATCCCAAAAAAATTTTTTTACCACAGCTAAAAATTTTGTTTTATCTTGGTTATTCCAATGGCTTGGCATATGACCAGTAACAAGATAATTTACAATATTAGCAAACCAATGTAACTGTGATATGGACATGAGTTGTTCATCAGGAAAAGTCTCTCTGATGGGACAATCCTTATTAACAGAATCCATTATTAGTCTAGACAAATGATCCGCCACAACATTTTCAAAACCTTTCTTATCATGAATTTCAAGGTCAAACTCTTATATTAACAAAATCCATTGAATCAAGCGAGGCTTAGCATCTTTTTTTGAAAAAAGGTATTTCAATGCAGCATGATCAGTATAGATAAAGACTTTGGATCCAATAAGATAAGATCTAAATTTGTCCAAGGCAAACACTATAGCAAGCAACTCTTTTTTAGTGGTTGAATAATTCAGTTGTGTATCAGTAAGAGTTTTACTTGCATAATAGATCACAACAGGTAGCTTATTGACTCGTTGGCCTAAAACATCACCAAGAGCATAATCAGAGGCATCACACATGATCTCAAAGGGAATACTCCAATTAGGTGGTCTAATGATGGGTGCAGATGTCAACAAGATTTTAAGCTTTTCAAAGGCTTAAAGGCATTCATTATCAAAGATAAAAGGTGTATCTTTCACAAGTAAGTTACACAAGGGCTAAGAGATTTTGCTAAAATCTTTGATAAATCTATGGTATAAACCAACATGACTTAAAAAGGATCGAATTTCTTTTACATTGCGAGGTGGAGGAAGGCTAGAGATTAAGTCTACCTTTGCTTTATCTACCTCAATTCCTTGTTGTGACACTACATGACCCAGAACAATTCCCTTTTTAACCATGAAATGGCATTTTTCCCAATTTAACACAAGATTTTTTCTCTTTACATCTAATCAAAACCAAGGTCAAGTGATGCAAACATTCATCAAAGCTAGAACCAAAGACAGAAAAATCATCTATGAATATCTCAAGAAAATGCTCAACCATATTAGAAAAAATACTTATCATGCATCATTGAAATGTAGCAGGTGCATTGCATAGCCCAAAGGTCATGCGTCGATAGGCAAAGGTTCCAAAAGGACAAGTGAAAGTGGTTTTCTCTTGATCCTCAGGTGCAATTGGGATTTGATTATATCCAGAGTAACCATTAAGAAAACAATAGTATGCATGACTAGATAATCTCTCAAGTATTTAATCAATAAAAGGAAGTGGGAAATGATCTTTCCTTGTGATAGCATTCAACTTCCTATAATCAATACAAACACGCCATCCAGTTTGGATTCGAGTGAGAATTAGTTCATTTTCTTCATTTTTCGCTACTGTTATGCTAGATTTCTTTAGAATTACCTGCATAGGACTCACCTATGAACTATCAGAAATAGAATAAATGACACCTACATCTAAAAGTTTTACCACCTCAGCTCTAACAACTTCTTTCATATTGGGATTTAGTCATCTTTGGAATTTACGGCTAGGTTTAACATTGTCTTCTAAATGAATTTTATGCATGCAAATTAAAGGACTAATACCCTTAATGTCTGAAATTGTCCACCCTATTGCTTCTTTATGATCTTTCAAAACATCAATCAACTTGTTTTCCTGTTCAACCTCTAAATCAGATGCTATGATAATGGGCAGAGTTTCTGATGGTCCTAAAATTAAATATTTCAATGACTCAGGCAATGGTTTCAAGTATAACTTTTGTGATTCAGAAATTGACTCTTTAGATTCTGTGGGAAATAGAGGTTCAATTTTGGCTTTCCATTTGTTTGTATCCATTAGTGGAACAGATTCTAATAAAGAATTCACCTCACTAATTGAATTTTCAACATTTAAGTCCATGCCAAATTGAGTTAAACATTTGTCAAATTGACCATTTTTATTCATTTCCAAAAAACAATCATTGATCACACTTTCAATCATGTTAACTTCACACAAATCATCATTGTCAATTGGTTGATGAGAAACATTAAACACATTAAGTTCAATAGTCATATTACCAAATGATAATTTCAAAACACCACTTCGACAATTGATGATTGCATTGGATGTGGCCAAAAATGGTCTTCCTAAGATGATAGGAATTTAATCCTTTGTGTTTTCAATAGGCTAAGTATCAAGAACAATGAAATCCATTGGAAAGTAAAACTTATCAACTTTGACCAAAACATCTTTTATGAAACCTCTAGGAGTTTTGACAGACCTATAAGCTAATTGGAGTATCATAGTTGTGGGTTCAATTCACCTAACCCAAGTTGCTAATAGACAGAATATGGCAATAGATTCACACTTGCTCCTAAATCAAGTAAAGCTCGGTTGATTTCATGATTACTAATGGTACAAGAAATTGTCGGACAACTGGGATTCTTATACTTAATTGGAGTTTTATGTTGGAGCATGGAACTCATATGTTCAGTTAAGAATGCCTTTTTAGGAACATTTGTTTTCCTTTTCACCGTACAAAGATCTTTCAAAAATTTGGCATAAGCAGGTACTTGTTTGATAGCATCAAGAAGAGGGATGTTAATGCTAACTTGCTTAAACACCTTTATAATGTCACTATATTGGGTACCTTTCTCTTTTGAGACAAGTCTTTATGAATAAGGAGCTTTTGGAACATAGGGCAATGATTGATTGTCTTTTTCAATTGAGTCTTTGGATGATGAAATTTCAAGATGACTCTTTTGACTCTCTTTCTAAGGTTCAAGTGTATAATCAGGTTTGACTATGCATTTTCCAGACCTAAGAGTAGTTATGGATTTAACTTCTTCATTAGAACTTGATGAACCTACCTCATATTGACCTTGTGGATTTGGAACAGGTTGACTGGGATATTTTCCTTTTTCCCTTTCAGCTACAGCAGTTGCAAGTTGGCCAAATTGTGTTTCAAGTTTTTGAATGGATTGAGAATTTGATTACAAAACTTGTTAGGTTGATTGCATGAACTGTTATAAAGTATCCTCTAAAGAAGGTTTTTTCTGTAATGGAGCAGAGAATTGGGAAGCATTTTGAGGATATGGTGGATTTGAATGACCAATGTGCTAATTAGACATATTATATTAATGACTTTGATTCATTGGAGGCTGGTTCTGTCTCCATAAAAAATTAGGATGATTTTGCCAATTTGGATTAGATGTGGGGGCATATGGGCTATCAAATGATTTTCCATAAGAATGAAGTGCATTTATTTGTTCAGAGAATGCTTCATTGTAATTTGGCATTGAAGGACAAAATTGAGCAGTATGAGATGTACAAGAACATAAGGCACACAACTCACTCCTAGTGTTTGTTTGAGAATTCATGAATTGACTTAAAATTAAGGCTTCCACTTTCCTAGACAAACTAGTTAGAGTAGTTTTCAAATCACTTTCATCTCTCTCTCTTATCTCATAAATGCCTCCTCTCTTGGTTACATGAGTGGATTTGGCTCTCGGATCTAAACAATTCTATTGTTGAGAATTTATAGCTAATGTTTCAATGAATCCCAAGTTTGACTACTTTGCAGATGCAAGAATTTTTCACCATACATGGATTGAATCATTTGACGATTTAATGGAATTAAACCATCATAAAAATATTTTACCAATCTCCAAATTTCAAAACCATGATGGGGACACTTTAAGATCAAATCATTAAACCTTTCCTAACACTCATAAAAATTTTCTCCCTCTTTTTGGTAGAATTCAGAAATTTCTCTTCTAAGACTATCAGTTTTGGACATGGGAAAGAATTTTGATAAAAATTTATTAACTAGTTGATCCCAACTAGTAATTGTTCTTGCTTGAAGGGAATTTAACCAAGCTTTTACTTTATCTTTTAGTGAAAATGGAAATAGCCTTAACCTCACTGAATCATCAGAAAAATTTTAGAAGCGAAATGTGGAACAAATATCCAAGAATTCTTTAACGTGCATGTATGGATCTTCTCTCTCTAAACCATAAAAAGATGGTAACAATTGAATTATGGCTGGTTTAATCTCAAAATGAGTTACATTAGTTTCAGGTAAAACTATGCAAGAGGGAGAATTGGCAGTGACAGGAGAAAAATATTCTAAAAGAGTTTTTTCTCTTTTAACATGGATATCATTATCTCTTGGATTTTTCATATTTTCATGATTTATTTTATCTCTAGACATTTTTATTGATGATTCAATTTTAATGTCACTTAAAGATAATTTTTTTTTAACCAAATGACACTTTGAATCACGTTTCCAAGATAGCATAAACCAATAAAATTAAACTAACTTATTTCAATACCAACTATAAAATGAAACAAACGAAAATAAAACTAAAATATTAATAATGAGAATACAGCAAAAATAAAATAAAATATCTATTTCAAAGTGTATAAAAATGAAAAATGTGCAACTAATAAAGCTCCTAGAAAAAATTGGAAGGTCACAATGGACCACTTAAGTCCCAGTTTCCTTAAGTAGATGAATAATTAGTTTTTTTGATAGAGCTTATTAAATTGTGTATTTAATCACACTTATAAACCAAAAGAGAAAGAAAAATAAAATAGATAATGCGAATAAACTTAAAAAAAAATAATAATAAAAATAAAAATTCAAATGATTTAACGTAACTAAAAAAATATTTAACTCTAATTTTTTTTTGTTTTAAACAATAAAGATCCTAGAAATAAAAAATTTAAAAAAATATAAATATATATAAACGTGGAACTTTATGACTAAAAGCTAAAAATAATAATATTGAAAATTAAAACATTTTTTTTTCAGAAAAATAAATTAATTATCTATAGTAACTAATTAACCATGCAAGAAAACTACGAAACAATGCAAAACACGTGAATAGTAACCGAGTTGCTACAGTAACCTAATTGAAATTTTCTGTACTATTCCAACTCAACTTAGTACTATTGAAACTAAATTTTTTTTTTCAAATATGCAAAAACTAACAAGAAAATTGTTACAACAAAAACTAATATTATTTTATGACTAAAAATAAAAAAAATAACGAAATAATAATATAAAATAAAATAAAAAATTCACAATAAGTAAGATTTAACTAGTAGAAGAATTAAATAAACCTTGATCTAATTAGTTTTCTTCTTTCTTTTCGATATCTCCCTGGCAACGGCGCTAAAAATTTGTTGTGAAATTTTATTTATACTTGCAAGTGCACGAATCATCGATTTCGTAGATAAGTAGTAACGAGATCGTTTTCACAGAGAGAGTTACGAAAATAATTATAGAAAAACTTAATTAAACCACATTAATTTAATTCTAACCTAGTTTCAAATAATTTTTTTTAGATAATGATAATGAGATGTAAAGTAGAAACGTCAAAATAATACAATTAAAGGTAATTGAACTTGCGAAATAAAATTCAGATAAAATATTATTAAGGTTTTAGAATTCACCTATGTTTAATTAATAATTTTTATAATGTATTGATTATAATTTTTAGAAGATAGTTTAGAAATCAATCTTTTTATCTTTTATTGATTTTATCACTAAGGTCAATTTTATTAAATTCTCAAATAGATTTTGCTTCACTTCAAAAGTGTAATTTCTAAGCATTATATGTATACAATTTAATCGAAAACATATAATCAAAGAAAATTACTTTTCTTTCAATAAAAACTAAGTATAGATAATTTTCCTAACAATAAAAAATATATGATAGAATTGATGAAAGAATATTATCAAATGAAACCAAAATCATAAATATTAAATTGCAAAATATTTAGAATCAATACATAATAGAAATTAATAATCTAACATGGTTTCATCATCCACCTTAGTAAAATTAAAACTTAGAAGGATATAATTAAAACAACAAAATAAATAAAAGAACCCATTTTAGCAATTTGGATCATTAATCTTGAAATCTCAACTTCTCCCTTATTTTCTCAATTCTTTCCCTCACATACTCCTTTGCTAAGCCATTTCCCTTCTATTTACAAGCATGAATGGCTAGATGGCAAGTTGATGAAGAAACCAATTTTCAAATGATTTTTCTTTTTTAGCATCAAATATATGACTTTGATCTTTGAATTCTTGGTTTTTCTTAGTTGGAATGCATAAGGATGGTTAGTGATGACTTGAATTTTTGCAAATTTTCTTCTTTAGTGGTTGGTGATGACTTGAATTTTTGCAAATTTTCTTCTTTAGCATCAAATGTATGACTTTGATCTTTGAATTCTTTGTTTTCCTTGGTTGGCTTGCATAAAGATGGTTAGTGAACTCTTTAGTCTCCATTGCACATTTGAAGATGATGTCATTTTTCAAAAGAAAAGAAAATTGCTTAGTTGATTTTTTTGAAAAATTATTTCTTTCACAAAATTTATTATTATTATTATTATTATTATTATTATTATTATTATTATTATTATTATTATTATTTATGCAAGTAAAAGACTATAATTTTATTCAATTTTCAAGCTTTCACCATTTTATTTCCTATTTCATAAAAATATCATTAAATAAAAATATTTATTTAGTAAATGAACAACAAAAAATAAATTTAAGGGCCATTAATATGTATTAAATTATGCTCATCATTAGGGAATAAGCTTAATAAACTTGTATCAATCTTGCCTTCCTTCTTCTTTAGATTTTTTATTATTTTCTCCATGGCTTCCAATTTGGACAAGAAGGTCTAGGGTTAGGTATGGTTTCCTTCCCTTAGATAAGATCCATACGGGATAAGGTGATTTGTGGTGGTTTAATAGGTGTTGGATGGGAGAGTGTGTCAATTTTTAGGATATCTGATGAGGAAAGTGATGGTTGAGGTACGGTTTTAGAGGTTGACTTAGAGGAAGAAAAAGCGTGCATCTGAACTGATGTCAAATTTTAGTCTAGGTTAAGTGGATTTTGGAGAGTGGGATTTAGGTTATACCAGTCCGGCTTAGTATGTCCTTGGCATCATTTAGTATGGCCTCCTTTTAGGCTTGCAATTGGGCCTGAATTAGGGTCGCTTGTCTCTTGAACATCTCTTCTTGTTGCTCTAATAGCTTGGCTAGAAGCTTATCCATAAGATCTTGTTAAATCCAATAAAATCTTAGTAACCTTTGAAAGGGAAAAGGAGCTAGGTCAGTATCATGTTTCAAAAAATGGTTATGGTGGGGTATGATGAACCAAAGACCTTAGGTTTAATGGTAATGGATGAGGGTGTCTTATGGTTACGTTGACAGGGTACATGTAAAGACAAGGGTGAAGGTGTATGATGTTAGCTAAGTCGGTGTTTAGCTAGGGGAGCTAAGTCAAATTTTAACTTTGGAAACTAGGTTGGGATTTTGCTTTAAATGGCTAGGTTGGATTTTTGCTTTAAGTAGCTAGATTGGATTTTAGCTTTGAGGAACCAAAGTTTAGTTAGGAAGGTTAGGTCAGAGTTTAGCCTTGAGTAATTGGGATTACAATTTATTGATGGTTTATCATGGGCTTAAGGATGGAGGGACCATAGGTTTTTAGATTGGGTTATGGATGTACCATAGATTTGGATGTTGGGTGAACCGTGGGTTTAGTGACTGTTGGATAATGGATTTGATTTGACTGGAACATAGGCTTAGATAGGCAATGGGTTTGGATAGTACTGTAAAAGATGAAGCTAAGTCAGCATTTGGCTTGGGTAAGAACTATGGATAAGGATGAAGCTAGGTCAGTGTTTAGCTTAAGTAAGAATTATAGGGACGAAAGCTAGGTCAATATTTAGCTTAGGTAAGAATTACAAAAGATAAAAGCTAGCTCAGTGTTTAGCTTAGGTAAGAATTGTGAAGGATGAAAGCTAGGTCAATATTTATCTTGAGAAAGGGTTATAAGTGAGGATGAAGTTAGATTAGTGTTTAGCTTAGGAATGGATTGAGGATCAAGATGAAGTTAAGTCAGTGTTTAGTTTGGATAAGGATTGTGGGGGTAAGGCTAGGTTAAATTTTAGATGCAAATAGAGGTACCATAGATGGGTTTATTTTTACCATGAGTTTGATATAGATTTGAGTTTTTGACAATAGGTTGAGGTAGACCATTGGTTTGGGTGTAAAGGTTTTTGGATGGAGGTAAGAGTGTTTAACTCTTTTTTGGTTCAAGGTTCGACCTAGACTTAAGATGAATGCATATTTTGTTGTACACAATGGATGCCTGATATCATGGAAAAAAATATTTCATGAAAATGCAATTACACAAGGCTTTGCTTATGGTACATATAGCTTAAGAACAGTATCTAGGTTTATTACATGAGAGGGTGGCTTGTACAGGGTAATTATCATACTAAAGCAGCGATATACCTAACCATATGTGAGTCAAGGAGCCTCGCATGGGTCCAACGGTATGTGCATGCTTGTTACACCTTTGAAAGAATCGAAGGATTCATCATGGGGTAAATGATTTCAATATTGGTGAATAGACCCAAGGAGGTTTACCCACTCGATATTACTTTCTATGCATTATTTTCCTAAGAAATCTAGGTTGAAAGACAAGGAGCCTATGCAAATGATGCATGAAAGCTATTTTTGTATTAAAACTACCAAACTTTGATTTAAACCAATTAGTCATCCTCTTATTTCCTTTGTTAAAAAGAAGGTGATCCCCCAGCTGTGAGGCCTCGCTTAAGCACCAGTCCGATCTGCTAAGTGGGATCAAAATGCTCAATTTGGATTTAAACTCACAATAGAACCCTTGGGTTTAGATTAGTTGATTTTGAAAAGTGAATTAGGAGGCACCACTTTAATTTTATTTTAATTTGGGAAAATGTAAGGGAAAAACCTATTTAATTGACTCTAATTTATTTATCTAATGGAAAAGTGTACTAGTCCTCAATTACTAAAGATAATTTGGGGACTAAGTTTTTGGTTTAATTAGAAAAAAAATAGTTTGGCAAATTTAATATAAAAAGACTTAAAATAAATTTTATGAACAATTTATATAATGCATGAACAATTTAGGATGTATGAACAATTCATTCATTCAATATGAAAGAGAAATAAATAAAATAAACATAAATTAAACTTTACATGAAAAATCTAAAAAATAAGGGATACCTCCTCTAGTCGTAATGGGTTCTACAGAAGTCACACATTCCCCAAACTAAATCCTAAATCAATACAACAAAGAATAGAACAAAATGCAAGTCTATATGAAGAAGGTGAAAAGGGGGGAAAATTGTTGTTTATTTTAGTTAGATTTATACTTGGAACAAGCATGCCTACATATCCCTTTGAATGTGAATCAAAATCTACATAGTTCGCCGTTCTTGTGGAAGGGATTTATTTAGTCTTAGCCTTTTATTATGTTTCGATCAATTGATTAAAAGAGGGTTGGTTGATTGATTTTAATTGATTATCAAGTGAAGTTAATTAAGTCAGATTCTAATTAACTATTTTAGGAAACCAAACATTAGGCAAGGAGTCTTAGAATAATGAAATAAATAAAATAAAATAAATAAAATGAAATAAAGAAAGAAAGACAAGGAAAAGAGAAAAGAAAGGAAACTTACCTCCAATTGTAGGCCAACTCAACTTGCTTTGCAAAGCAAGTAGCAATAGCAAAACAAAAAACAAAAAACAAAAAATAATTTTAAAATAAAAGAAAAGAAAAATTAAAAGAAAAACTTGAAACTAAAGAGCTTGCTCTTTGGTGGATCAAGTTTGTAGAGATGGTTCAATTAATACAAAGGCTAATCAAGCAACCAAGGGGTGAAGAGGTCAGGAGATTTATATTTATAGTAGAGAGGTTGGGGGAAGAGTTTGTAATCTTTTGATGTGGGATTGTTTTTAAAAAAGTGAAAAAAAATTTATTTTCACCTGTTTTCACCCGTTCTAGCTTGTTTCTCATCCATTTTTTTTGTGATTCTAGTTGTGTTGTGTTTGTTATTCAATTTTAGATAATCTAAGGGTGGTTTAGAGGTCAAAGAGATAGGTTTTGGTTCCCAGGGCTCCGTTTATCGATTTTCCCATTTTGGCAATTTTTGGCAATTTTGACTTCTAGAAGTCTGTTTGCTGAGCCTAAGTGTTTATAAATTCAATTGCAAGTAGGAGGCTACAAAGTTAAAGGTTCACAGCTGGCTATTGAGTTTTATTTTTTCAATGAAAGAAAAAAGGAAAACCAACTTTAGTTAAGTACAAATCTAAAATATTAAATGTAAATTTTAGATCAAGATGATATAAATGATAAAATTAAGGTGATATTCGATAAAAATAAAAAAATTAAGCAGTTACATTTAACATAAAAGTAAATTGTTTACTTTTACCAATTGAGCTTAAAGTTTTGAAATATGTATTTTTTAGGAATGTAGATTCCTACTTGTTTATGACTGCCTAATTAAGTCCTTAGACTTCTTACTATCTAGGAAGTAGGGACCTGACATGGTGACACAAAGACATATTATTTTTAAAAATATAGGAAACGATTTAACAAAATACGTAATTCAAGTTATAAAAATTCATTTATAGTTCATAATAAGAGGAAAGAAAAAAAAAGTAAAATGAGTTTTATATGTAAATTACACTTAAGAAATCAATAAAAATGTGCATAATGCAATAAGTCAATGACTAAATTAATCTATCAATGAACCTTTAGTTCATTGATATTGAGGTCATTTTCAGGTTGAAATGTTTGGAGTTCAAATTTAAATTAGAGTCTAATATATATATATATATATATATATATATATATATATATATATATATATAAAGACTCAATTAATCTTGCAACAAAAATGAAGGGTAATAGTGAAGTTGAAACTTAAAATGTGTTTGAGTAAAAGGAAATTAATTTTTTACTTTAAATTGGACTCCATTTTGAATTATAAGAAGCTTAATTTTATTGTTAAAATCTTTTAGTTGTGTCCCTATGTCTAACATGGGGATCCTATGTGTGTCCATGGCGTGTCCATTTAGGAAAAAAAAAAAAAAAGAAGGCATCTGCGTGTCCTTGTGTCCAATAGACTTAGGACATCAGTACACCAAAACCAAAAAAGTGCTATGTTGTTATGAAATAATATGCAAGTGTAGAGATATATTAGTTACATTAGCAAAAAGAGGCGAGGATCTAAAGATAGATCTCACAGTGACATATTTTAAAGTAGGCAATCTCTTTAGAAATGAGGCAATTATTGTGAAAACATAGTACTCTGAATCTGCGATGATTTGCAGATGTAAGCTGCTGTGCCTACAAGAATATAGATAGTGGGAAAGTAATATAGTGTGAATTAGAGTGTCGATTCCATAATAATAGTGTGTGAATTAGAGTGTCGATTCCATAGGAAAAGTGTTGACAAGTACCAAGTTTAAGATTTTACTCTATTATTCAGATGAATAAAAATTTAGATTTTGAAGATGAACTGAAAACTAAAATAATTAAGATTAAAATTAAAATTTATATGAAAAACCTAAGACTTAAATTTCATCAATTGATTACCTATAATTTATTTATGTTTTCTAGCTTGATTTGAACTTATTAGAATTTATGATTGAGATTTCCTTAAATTATAGGAAGTTATCTCTCAAGAATTTATGTTAATTTTGTAACAATAAATTAACACAAATCTATTGTGTTTTATGGAAATCCCTAAATTAATCATAAATGAGTGTTCCTATCCCTAAGCAACACACACCCTAGGTCAATTATTTTTATGAACTAGTTTGTGCTTCTGCTCTTGCTACTTCACACAATACATTGCTTTAAGCAATTAATGGCTAATTAATTTCTAGCATTAAGCCCTAAAATAATTGATAAATTCTAACAAGCAATTACCTAATCAATCAAACATAGACCATTATAGGCAAAACAAAAAATTACATTTAAATCCTAGTTGAGAGATTTAGTTTTACATACTTGCAAAGCTTATAATTAAATTAACAATTAAAACAAAAAGAGACATAGATGCAAATTGTATTGAAATTAAATTAAATAATAACAAGAGAAAAAAAAGCTGAGGAAAGAAACTTTTGAATTGTTTGGATTGAAAGGAGCCCCAAGCCTTTAAATCTTGAAGATTTCAATGCGCATTGGGCGAGTAGTTAGTTAAGGCTTTTTTGTATGAGATCGAATTCTCCTCTTGATAGAAAACTAAACTTTTACAAAGAACTTGAGAAGAAAGTGTTGAGAATTCTTCCAATCTATAATTACCTTTCCTTATTTACATATACAAATTCCCTAGAGTTAGAGGAGTTGGAAAGCTCTAGAATTTGCTTCAAAATAGGAAGGCCTAGTTGCCTCCCTCAATTGGAAATGGACTTGCAGTAAAAAGGGAGAAAAAAATCACATATCTCATGTCTAGGGTATGTAAGGCTGTGTATGGCTGGTGCTGTACGCTTGTGTATGTGTACTCTTAATTTTGTATCCTTATGATCTATCACAGCTTGACACTAGTTATGATTAGTGTACTAAGCAAAGCTGGTAGGGTGATCCAGCTAGCCGGTTAGCACGCAGGAGTCAAAGGGGCAATGCCCCATTGAAAAAATAGATTTTCTTAGTTTTGTACCCTCCAACTTGCATTTGAACCTTAGAAGCACGTAGGCTCAGTAAACTAACATCCGAAAGTTGAAATTGCCGATAAACTAGAAAATGGAGTCCTGCGAACCAAAACCTATCCCTTTGACCTTTGAACCACCTTTAGATCATCTGAGATTGGATAATGATCACAATGCAACTAGAATTGCTCAAATCGAATAAAAAATGAGCTAGGACGAAAGGTCGAATAGTGGGGTGCTGCCGAACTGGTTAGTACTAGTATGGTGCTGCGGTATAGGCCAGTACCACTTTGGTGCTGCCCATGCAGTGGACATGCCTCCGATGCTGTTAGCCCTCCCTTTTTTCTTGTTTTGCCCTTAGTTCTTTCCTATAATTAGAGATTAACTCCCAATCATTGGGAATAGAGGATTTCATATGCAAAAATCTCCAATTTCTATGTAAGATTCATCTCATGAGATCCCGATCTAAGGTGGAGTTCAGATTTGGTGTAAGGCTTGCCCCATCCATACAAAGAAAGTGCAAAACCAAGGTATAATTCCTTTTTTTGAGATTTCTTAAATCATATCTAAAATTCTCTCTTTTATACCTTCCCTGAGGTCTAAAACCGAAAAGAGCTAATCTTGTTAATTTTAAATCTAAATTAAATTAACAAATCAAATTAACTTTTTTCCAAAATCCCTCCTTCATAAGAAGTAAGAACTGCATGGGGTTTGATTCCCATTTAAAAGGATATGTAGGCATGCCACCTTTTAGGCATCAATTTCAAAATATTTTTTTTAATAATTTGCCCTTTATATTTTATTTGCTTTCATGAGATTATTTATATTTTATTTTATTTATGCATAATTATGTTGTTTCTTTTGCATTAGTCTCTTTTTTAATCTATGGATTTTTGTAATTAGTTGAGAAATGGGTGCTTTTCCTAGTACATATAAGGGCTAGAGAAAAGATCATCTCTTTCATTTGTTTTTAATCCATTTTGTTTGTAATAATTAATAAATAGATTTTACTTTGTTTATTACTTTATAACTATCATGCGTAGCACAAATATTATTGCTCAAGCATCATCTTTATTTTTGTTCATGAAAATTATTTTAAGTTATTTTGTATTAAAATTGCCAAACTAATTTTGTTAAAATAAACCAAAAACCTAGTCCTTAAATCATTTTTGGTTTGGAGACTAGTGATCTTTTCCTTTAGGATGTTAATCGGAGTCAATTTAGGTTTTTTCCTTAATTTTTTCCCAAATAAAAAAGTAAAATTAAGGTGGCTACTCTTCAAAATTAATCCATCTAAACCGAAGGGTTCCATAATGAGTAAGAACCCAAATGAGCATTTCGATCCCTTTCAGTGGATCAGACCAGTGCTCGAGTGAAGCCTTGCAGCTGGCAACTCCACTAGGGACCACCTTCTTTTTAACAAAAGAAATAAGAGGACTAACAATTGCTTTAAATCAAAATTTGGCACTTTTAACATAGAAATGACTTTCATGCATCATTTGCATTGGCTCTTTGCCTTTCAACCTAGATTTCCTAGGAAAATAATAGATAGAAAGTAACATTGAGTGGGTAACCCTCTTTTAGTCTATTTGCCAATAGTGAAATCATTCATCTCGCGATAAATCATTTGATCTTTTCAAAGGTGTAATGAGCAAGCATGTACAGTTGGACCTACATAAGGCTCTTTGACTCACATGTGGTTAGGTATATCGCTGCTCTAGTGTGACGAGTACCTTGTACAAGCCACCCTTACCCTCTTATGTAATGAACATAGATCCTAACCTTAGGTTGTGTGTACCATAATCAAAGCCCTGTGTAATTGCATCTTTATGAAATATTTTTGTCCATGCATAGCATACATCCATTGTATACAACAAAATATGCATTCATCTCAGGTTTAGGTCGAATCTTGAACCAAAGAAGGGTCAAACACTCTTACCTCCATCCAAACACCTCTCTTATAAACACTTTCACATCTCTATCCTAATCACCTTTGTCCCTACAATCCTAGTAGGTCATCCCTTGCAACTTTCATCCAAATACCAATATGTGAACCTCAACTTTTAACCAAAATACTTTAACCACACACTTTAAAGCACCTCATTCTTTAACCTTACACTCTATTAACCCTAGCCTTTAACATGAAAGCACCTCACCTTAACCTCTCACCTCTATCCCAAACACCCTCACCTTTACTCTAAACCCTCTCACCTCCATCAAAACACCTCTATACCATAACCATAGTCCACTTTAACATATGGTAAAAAACTTAAACCCATATCAAACTCATGGTAAAAATAAACCCATCAATGGCACCTCTATTTGCATCTAAAATTTAACCTAGCTTTACCCCCCACAATCCTTATCCAAGCTAAACACTAACTTAACTTCATCTTAATCCTCAAGCTAAACACTGATCTAACTTCATCCTCACTTAGACTTGAGACCCAATTATCTTTACACTTGGAAGCAACTCCTTGATAAGCTAAATCAAGTTTTCCTTAAGTCTGTGACCCAAATCCAACCCGTGATAGAGCACCTTGGAATATAGTCATCTTTGAATGATGATCTCCGTGACACAATACCAACTCATGAAAGAGAACCTTAGAATAAATACTCATAAAGTAATTAACTTTGATTATATGAACTTGATTTAAGCATGAATCAAAGGCAAGAGATCACACTCTTAAGAAAACTGAATTTTATTGATCATAACTTCACTTTTTTTTTTTTTTTAAATGAATGGTTGAGTTTATATAGAGGCTCAACCCTAAATTTGAATTAGCTAAGGACTAGGAAATCTTCCTAAACAAAGATTAAAGTTTCCGAGTTAGAAATAGATTCCTAAATTGATTTTTAAACAAGAAATAAACCTAAACTCGTTTTGGGCTTTAAACCTAACATAAATAGGCTTAAAACTTATTAATTACATAAGCAAACTTAATTTAATTGACTATGGGCTTATATCATATTGATAGGAGCCCAAAAACATCTAAAATTAAAGTAAAATAACAAAAATCAGAAAATAAAATGAATTACATAGCCTAGGTTCTTGTTGCGCTCGTAACGCTATCACATTTGCAATAGAGAGCTTTCAATTGCAATCATTGTGGGCGTGACACCCATTGCGGGCATGACGCTGCCAGTTTTTAACTTTTGTGCACTTTCATCTCATGGCTATATTTTAAGCTCGACTCTTTATGTATTTGACCCTAATCATTTAGAATGTGTTTTAATCTCTTCATTTTGACATTGGGTTTGAATATGTTGATAAAATCCTTAAAGCTTCCTTGAATATGATTGGATCCATATGCAAAGCTTGTGATCCAAATTTCCTTAATTGGATTGTAGGAAACTTCATACAATCTCATATTCTTCTTGGATGATTCACCAATCATGTACAATGGTTGGATTGCATATCTTTGTAGGCTATCTTGGTAGAACTGACAACCTTGAAGAACCTTCTTGAAATCTTTATCTTGCAAATATTTATAGGATCCTTGCAAGGCATCTTGATTCTCATCATTCCCTCCCTCCTCAAAATGATTCATCCTCGAATGATGCATTGCCTTTATCGCCTCTTTTATTCCATGACAAGCCTTCTTTAAAATCCTGAAAAAGAGGAACAAAACTAAACAAAGAAAATTCAAGCTTGTTAGTGTTAGAAAATAAAACATCCTTGATACTTTCTTTTTCAACTATGCTCACTTGTTTTCTCTCTTTACTCTCAATCATTTTATTTGAACTTTCTATTATTTCTTTTCTCTCATTTGAAAGTTCATTTTCTTCCTCACTTACTAATTCTTTTTTTTCACACTTTCTCTTTTTCTTTTCACTCTCTTTCTTTATGCACTCTTTTTTTTTATTTCATTATTTACAACAAACTCAGCCTTATTTTCAACAACTACTTGAGGAGGATTGTAGATTGGAATTACTTCATGTTTAATAACTTCTTCAGCCTTTAATGAGGAATCTTCACTTGTAAGCTCCAAAGGTTTTAAGTCATCTTCATGAGTCACTTCCACAGTTTCATTTTGCACATTGCTTTCCTCCTTTTTGAAACTCTCATCACGTTCATTCTTCCTTTTTGACACACTCTATTCTGTCACTACAAGCTCAACCATGCCATTTTTTCTTTAAAGTTCTTCCTCTATTTTTCTTTGTATCTTCACTCAATCATCATACAATTCTTTTTGAAAAAGAGGAGCAAGGGTAGTATGCTTACTATCTTTTAGTGGGACCTTGTAGTGGTTAGTGGATTTGATGTGTTTTGCTTGACTAATATGTATCCATGGCTTTCCAAACAAATTATGTGTCATATTCATTGGTACAACATCACACCAATCTTCACTTTTATACCTTCCTAGAGAGAATGAAACTAAAGCTTGCTCTTTAATCTTGACATATTTATTCAACAAATACAATGAGTGTGGCCTTGGATGCTTTCTAATGGGCAAATTTAATTTTTCAACTAGCTTAAGGCTTGCAAAATTGACAACACTCAATCTATCAATGATCATACTGTATACTCTATCTTAGATGCAATATCTTGTATGAAAAACATCATTACATTTTTCATCCTTTAATATCCGCATACCTACTTCTTTCCTATTAGCCATTAATTCTTTTTGAAATTCTTAATCAACATCCATTGTAAAAAACCTGAAAAGAATGTTAGTAAAGTAAAATAATATCTCACTTCACTCTCTCACGAGTTTCACTCAAGTATTACCACTCAACCACTTGTGTTTCACCCAATTTGTTATGGCTTTTCTCTTTATAAGCTCACACTTAGCCTTTTTTCACTCAAATCTCTTGTCAAGATTAGTTGCAAAAATCAAATTAACACAATTTTTACTAAATTACAATGTGAATAAAATCCAAAGACTTAAAATGAAATAAGAAACAAGAAATAAAAAATCCTAATGACATTAGGAAAATGAGAATCCTAATTGAACTAGGAAAACAAAATTAGAATTTTAACTCAAAAAATAGATATAGAAATCCTAATTAAAATTGGAAAACAAAAGTTAAAATCCTAATAGAACTAGAAAAACAATATAGGAATCCTGATGGGATTAGGAAACCTAATGAAACACGAATAAGGATTGAAATAAAAAGAAAACCAAAATGAATAAGGAAATGTTAAATTAGAATAAATCAAAATGAAAATAGGATTAGAAAAGTCAAACCAAAATTTGGAAAGGAGTAGGAAACCAATCCTAACTTGTTTTGGAAGGATGCTTATACTTGGTTAAACTCCTTGTAGAATGTTAAAATATTTGATTCTCCTTGTATAATCTTGAAAATCAGCTTCTTTTCTTGTCCTCTTCACTCTAGGAACTAAATAACTTTTATAAATACACCAAAAAGTTGGATTTCAATACTTTTTGCTTCTTCTTTTCTTTTTGGATGAATTTTCCTTCTCTTTTTTTTAATCTTTTTTTTTATTTTTTTAATAATTACAGCAACAATTCAAAAGGAAAATTAATAAACAATTTGAAGATCAAATACAAGAAGCCAAACTGAATTTGAAGTCTTCAAGCTTGTGATTGATGAATCCTCCACTTCCTTCTTTTTGAATTCGAATTGGTTTCCAAGTAAGTATGGATGAATTTGACTTTCCAACACTTGAATTTCAAGGAAACACAAAAGATATGAATAGGATAGAAAACAAAGAAACAAAAAGATACAAACAGAATTGGGTAGACAATCTAGGAATTTTTTTTTGGAATTTTCAGACCTAAAACAATAACAAATAGAATTAATGAGATGAAAATGAAAGAATTTAATGAAAACAAAGACAAACGAAAACAAGAAAACAAACAAAAATAGAAAACACAAATGAAATGGAAAGATATAACCTGATTTAAAGCCTAAGCTCTGATACCAAACTGATACAAACCTCAAGTATATTAAACTTGAGACCTAATTATCTTTATGCTTGGAAGCAACTCCTTGGAAAGCTAAATCAGGTTTTCCCCAAATCCGCTACCCAAATCCAACCCATGATAAAGCACCTTGGAATATGATCACCTTTGGATGATGATCTCCGCAACACAATACCAACTCATGAAAGAGAATCTTATAACAAATACACACAAAGTAATTAACTTTGATTGTATGAACTTGATTCAAGCAAGAATCAAAACCAAGAGATCATACTCTTAAGAAAATTGAATTTTATTGATCATAACTTCACTTTTTTTTTTTTTTTACATGAATGGTTGAGTTTATATAGAGGCTCAACCCTAACTAGGAAATCTTCCTAAATAAGGATTGAAGTTTCCTAGTTAGAAATAGATTCCTAAACTGATTTCTAAACAAGAAATAAACCTAAACTCGTTTTGGACTTTAAACCTAACATAAATAGGCCTAAAACTTATTAATTACATAAGCAAATTTAATTTAATTGACTATGGGTTTATATCATATTGATAGAGGCCCAAAAACATCTAAAATTAAAGTAAAGTAACAAAAATTAAAAAATAAAATGAATTACACAGGATAAGTTCTTATTGCGATCACAATGTTGTCATGCTCGCAATAGAGAGCTTTCAATCTACAATCATCATAGGCATGACACCCGTCATGGGCATGACACTACCATTTTTCAGCTTTTGTGCACTTTCATCTTATGGCCATGCTTTAAGCTTGACTCTTCATGTATTCGACCCCAATCACTTGGAATGTGTTTTAATCTCTTCATTTTGACATTAGGTTTGAATATGTTGATAAAATCCTTGAAGCTTCCTTGAATATGATTGGATCCATATGTAAAGCTTGTGATCCAAATTTCCTTGATTGGATTGTTGGAAACTTCATGCAATCTCATATTCTTCTTACATGATTCATCATTCATGTACAATGGTTGGATTGCATGTCTTTGTAGGCTATCCTAGTAGAAATGACAACCTTGAAGAACCTTCATGAAATCTTTATCTTGTAAATATTTGTAAGATTCTTGCAAGGCATCTTGATTCTTATTATAGCTTGACCCTTCCTCTAAGGAATACTTAGTCTCCCAGTTTAATCTCCTATAAAGTCTAGCACTCTACCCTGATCTCTCTAATACAGTCTTAAGGCAAAATCTAACCAAGCCTTCCGAATGAACTCCCCAAAGGCCATAACTTGGCTTAGCCTCTAACCTAACCTCTTATATACCCAAATCAAATTGAGCTTCCAAATAACCTTAGCTAAGGCCAAACCCAACCTAGCCTTATAAGATGATCCACTCATTCTAAACAATCTTTCTTAAAGCCAAACTAGATCGAGCTTCTAAATTGATTCTCCCTAAAGGCCATAACTAATTGAGCCAATTGCCAAACTTGATCAAATACTTTTGTATGAACTTCTCTTAAGATAAGTCTGACAAATTGACATTCCCCAAAACTAGACCTAAGCTAACCTTTCGACCTAATTGTCTTTAAGGACTTGACCTCCCTGATTGAGCTTTTCAATTCAACCTCAAACCAAACCTTCTTCGAAGTCAGACCCACCTAAGCCCAACCTAACCCCTTCCAGCCATACCTAGTTTAACCTCCTAAAGTGACTTGTTTCTAGGCCAAAATAATAGCCATTGACCAAGCAGCCTCATATATGATACGATCCTAAGCTAGTTGCTATATGATCCCAAATTGAAGGCCATGCCTGACTAAGCCTTTTAAACTAACTAGCTCAATCTCTTCCAAACTTGACCTAGCTTTCTTAAATGACTTCAACCAAGGCTGAATTGATAACCTTTGACCGACCCTTCAAGCTGGCCATCATGCCCGGTCCAAATTAAGTATGACCATATCCAAGCTAGTCGATTTAAACAAAATGACTTAACCACTTTCCTTTCTCATTCTAAATTAGAGGCACCTCCATTCCAAATATTCACTTTTCTGAAATAGGGGCATCTTTCTCCCAAAAACTCAACATTGTCCTGCTAAAGTGACCCTTCACAAGTTCAAAGTATCTAATTATTGCATGTATTTTGCATTTAGGAGACTCTTGAATCAAGATTAATTATTAGATCAAAATTTATAAAGCAAGAAGGATCACCAATCTGAGTTAAGAAAGATCATTAATCCAAATGCTCGAAGCAACGTGAATCATCAGTTCAAATAAAGAAAGATCATTAAACCAAATTCCTGAAGTAAGACGGACCATCAATCTTACAACTCCATCAGTCTGAATTTGTAAACCAAGACTGGAACCATCAACATTAGACCCATCCTAGGATAGCCTCAGGATTCATACCTTAAATCTAAATTAGGTATTCCATTTTTTCAGACAATTCTAAGACAGCC
Organism: Reutealis trisperma; assembly: GCA_947687605.1. Lineage (NCBI taxonomy): Eukaryota > Viridiplantae > Streptophyta > Magnoliopsida > Malpighiales > Euphorbiaceae > Reutealis > Reutealis trisperma. Next base: position 151,190 of record CANTUT010000256.1, on the reverse strand, counting down.
TTAGGATCGTTAGGTATTAACCTAATATAGGGTTAGATTTCTCTTTTGAAACTTTTTTGACCATTCTAGGATAGTCTTAGGATCATCAACCTAATATAGGGTTAGGTTTCTCTTTCAAAACTTACTAGACCATCCTAGGGTAGTCCTAGGATCATTTCACCTATATATGTCTAGTAATGATCATCTAGACATCCATGTGATTCCTTTTCTTCCTCTTTTATTCAAAATCCACCATTTTCACCCATATATGTTTAGTAATGATCGCCTAAACATCCCTATGGTTCCTTTCCCATCAATCATCCTTGGGTTCACTGTCATCATAATCACCTTTTACTTAAAGCCAATTATGATGAGGGGGTAGTTATGAACCCTTAATTTTGCACCATTATGATCTAACCACAGCTTAACACTAACTACGATTGATGCGCTATGCAGAACAGGTATGGCAGTCTTGCTAGTTGATTAGTAGGCAGGGTTCAAAGGGGCAGCACCTTGTCGAAAAAATGGATTTCCTTAGTTTTGCACCCTCCAGTATGCATTTGAACCTTAGAAGTACTTAGGCTCGGCAAATAGACCTCCAAAAGCTGAAATTGTTGATAAACTAGGAAATGAAGCCTTGGAAAATAAAACTTATCCCTTTGACCTTTGAACTACTCATAGATCATCCAAAATTGAATAATAATCATAACGCAACTAGAATCACTTAAATCGAATCACAAACGAGCCAAAATAGGGCGGAAGTTCGAATAGTTTTTGTAGCACCAGCGGCACCACATGGGTGCTGCCGGACTTGCTAGCACTTGTATAGTGCTGTGGTACCAACTGACACCATTATAGTGCCATCAGCTTGGTCGGTACCACTATGGTCGACATCACTTTGGTGCCGCCCATGCCGCCAGCGCGTCTCTAATGCCGTCAACCCTCTCTTTTTCCTCTTTTGCCCTCAATTCTTTCCTATAAATAGAGATTCACTCCCAGTTATTGGGATAAAGGCTTTCAAATGCAAAAATCTCTAATTTCTGTGCAAGATTCATCTCGTGAGATCCCGATTCATGGTAGAGGTCATATATGGTGTAAGGCTTGCCCCGTTCATACAAAGAAAGCATAAAACCATGGTATAATTTCTTCTTTTGAGATTTCTTAAATCAGATCTAGAATTCTCTCTTTTATATCTTCCCTTAGGTCTAAAATCGAAAAGATCTAATCTTGTTATTTTTAAATCTGAATTAAATCAACAAATCAAATTAACTTTTTTCCAAAACCTCTCATTTGTAAGAAGGATGAACTGTATGGGATTTGATTTATATTCAAAGGGACACGCAGGCATGCCATCCTTTTAGGCATCAACTCCAAAATATTTTTTTAATAATTCACCCTTTATACTTTATTTGCTTTGATGAGATTATTTATATTTTATTTTATTTTATTTATGCATCTTCGTGTTGTTTCTTTTGTACTAATCTCTTTTTTAATATATGGATTCTTGCAATTAGTTGAGGAATGTGTGCTTTCTTAGTACCTATAAGGGCTAGAGGAAAAAATCCTCTCTTTCATTTATTTTTAATTCATTTTGTTTGTAATAATTCTTAAATAGATTCTACTTTGTTTATTACTTTATAATTGTCATGTATAGCATAGATATTATTGCTCAAGTATCATCTTTATTTCTATTCATGAAAATTATTTTAAGTTATTTTGTATTAAAATTGCCAAAGTAATTTTGTTAAAATAAACCGAAAATCTAATTCCCGAATCCTCTTTAATTTCAAAGCTAATGATCTTTTCTTTTGGGATATTAATCAGAGTCAATTTAGATTTTTTTTTCTTAATCTTTTTACCAAATAAAAAAATAAAATTAAGGTGATGACTCTTCAATATCAACCATCTGAACCTGAGGGTTCCATCATGAGTGCGAATCCAAATGAGCGTTTCGATCCCTTTCAGCGGATCGGACCAGTGCTCAGGCGAGACCTCACAGTGTATACCATTTTCCTCTCTATTTCTTTCTTTTTTTTTTCTTTTTTCATTCAAGCAAAACTTTGAGCAAGATGCACACCTGTATTCAATACACCTAATATACGTATTTAGTTCATGTAAATATGAATTATGTACAAAACAATAAGTGTCTAATATAGGCAAACTATTGAAGGAATTATTTACAAAATATTCATTACACAAAGAGATAAATATTTATTTGCATTGTTTTGCTGCACCCAAGTGCTATCTTTCATCTCATTCAAGCTATGCATCAATATTTTTAAGACATGATGTTCCTGCATCTGTGATGTAGAAGCTTATGTGTAAATATAAAGTTATATGAGCATTGTATTTCAACATCAATAAATAATTTTAAGTCATAAGCATAAGTGATAACAATATGAAATCAAATGAACTTGAATGTGGATATCTGATTAAAATGAAGCTAAAAAGTGTATTTGTCAAATCTATATACAATATGGATCTAGTCCAAACAAAAATTCTTGTAAATAATAATTTAATCCTTGAAGTTAAAAAACTACTATATGAGTATTAAAACTTTTCAAAGCATACTTAATTTAATAAATCGATGTTAATGATGGTGGAAAATATTATGTAGCATTCAAATAATTACATAATGTTGATTACTAATTATTTGTTTGTACATTATAACAGTGTAGGACGTAGACAATTAATTCAAATATGAGATGGAGAAGCAGATATCCATAGTCCATTCTAATAATCGATGCCAATAAGCATATAGCTACCACAACTAAATCTGCTATGAAATTAAACATGAAAGTAAATAATTAAAAATTTTAAAATAATTATCGGTTAATAAAATGGTAATCAATGAAGCAAAATTTTATATGATAATCAAGCCAACAAACAAGAAACATAAAATGTTTAATAGATTCCATTAGTAATGACAAAATGATTATAAATCATCTTGGTGCATCAATCCAACATCTTTAAAGTTCCATCTAGAGATATCAACCCCCAAGATGTATCATATTCTGTTAACAACCTCTGAATACTCGCCTTATGTTCATTCATAAATATATTAAATTATGTTAGTCTCATTTTGCAGTAAATGGGAATATTAATTGCACCATGCTATTTATTGAAATTAAAAATTAGTATATAGTTCTTGATTATAATTTATAATACCTAAAAATATGCAAATACCAATATAGGAAGGATATTGGTCATGAAGGAGTCCTCATTTAGGGAATTAATTTTAAAAAATTGTTTACTCGTGGAGACTAAAGCAGAAGGTTGTCCAGTGATCTTTGTACAAAACAGGGATGAACACCTGATCAATACAGACATAAGAAAAGGGTTACATTATTTAATAGAATATTTGTAGATGGTTGAGTAACACTTAAAAGAAGGTAACAACTTCATGATATTTTGATGCTCAAGTCCATATTTGTGAATATTTAATGATAAACCATGATTCAAAATATGCAAATTTATACAACAAACTAAATTGAATTAATTTTATGAATTTTGTGTGCAAATTGTACATACCAGACTGTAATCTCTGACGTCAAATCCTGTTAGTTCTTTAATTGAAACCAATTCAGCAATGAATTTCGTAACAAATTGAATATCTGCATTAGAAAGATTAGGAGAAACACTATTTTACAACAATGTAATATGATAGTTATCACATGAAAACTAAGTATGCAACTAAAGATTCAAAATGATAACAATTAGAGTAAAGGGCTATTTAATGAATTTAAGGGAACAATGCACTATATTATACAATATGATAAAACATGTACCATAAAATTAGGGCTGTTTACGTATCATCTAATCGATGTGTATGTTGGAAACCATTCGCTGTTATAAATTTGCAATTTCATGTATAACCTAAAATGTAATTGGAATATTATGTATGCATTGCAACTAAAAATTAAGTTATTATTCAATCGACATATGTTGATTAATATGATAATGCACATGATTGGAGACTTAAGGTCGTGTGCTGAGCAAGCTTTTCAACTCATTGCGTCCAATGAAATAGCTCCCCATAACAAAACTATGTGATCTAAAATAGTACATGAACTTAAATATTGACATAATATTTCTACATTTCCATAAATCTACAAAACGGATTTGCATAAAATTCACATTGACCATTTGAGAGTGCGATTTTTGTAGAAAAAAGATTAAAAAAAAATTGATCAAGCAATTTAATACATGTAAAAAAATGTCTTACTCATCACTACGTAAAGTCTTACAAACCCATTTCAACAACCGCTGGTCAACCCGGGCATGATTTATCTTCAAAGTCGGTGATGCATGCCTAATGAATGGGGATGCTGTACGGGCACTCTTTCTTATCTGCCATCGTGGTCTGCTATTCCTTCTTATGCATGTAAACCTTTAGGCAACGACCATTATTACAATTTTTCATGAATATAATTTTATAAATAATTGTTCATACAAATCAAAATGGAAATGGATGAAAAGAATAAGCCAATAGACATGCATATTTAAGTCTATTATTAAATAAGGCTCACACATTTCAAAGTTATTGGAAGTTTGATGTACAAGGGCAAAATGCTATTACCTGCAATTATGAATATATGATAGATAAATTTCATTTACATATTATAATAAACATCTTATATGAACATTTCTATATAGCTTCCACTTATAAATCAACATGTATCATGTTTGTTCATGTAGATTCATGTCCATACAAAGAACAATTATATTTATAGTAAAATAAACTGAAACACATGTTAATTGGGGAAGATAAAAGGATAAAATGAAATAATAAGGAACAAATTACCTTCATCACTATTAAGCTCACATGCATTTTCACCAACATTACTTTCTCCATCTTATCCCTTTGTAGTAAAAGTTGTACAATGAAATACATACTCATATAACTGTAATGATTTGTAAAAAAATTGGAATATAATAATAAATATGTAACATTTTCACCTTGCTAAATATTGTGCATAAAGTCATCTTCATCCATAGATATGTGTCCTTCTTTCGAGTGTTCTACATGTTATTCAATAAATGTATGACACTCTAAGCATAACTATGATATTAGGAAAGCAATTGTCCATTTAAAATATGTATGGAAAATGTATTTAAAGGACATTTACCTTGATTTATAGTGTCCACATACTCAAATTCTTTTACCATATCCCTTTCCTCATCACCTATTTTAGGAGAAGCTTCTTTAACAACTCGAACATCATCATCTACCACATTATTAACCTCAACAACACGAGGGGAACATACATTATTAGCTAGAGGAGAACCCATATTCTTATCTCCTCCACCCTCACTGCCATCTTCCTCTGAAATACGACAATGTGATCAATGTCCTACATCATAAGTGTCATTTAAGTTAGATGGTGTAAATTTATCTTTGGGATTTTGAGATTTGCTCCTTTCTCTTAATATTAAAGGCTAACTTGGTCTAGTGGTATTACCTTCTTTAACTGTAATACCCAAGGAACTTATAGCTCATTCTAGTTACTAACGATGTTAAAGGATTAGATTTTTGAATGTTAGTATAGTATAGAAATGATAAGGAATCGGGTAGGAATCTTGAGACTTAATATGCAATGTTCGCCTAGTTTATGACTCTATTATGATTAATTATGCTCTAATGAATTAAATAGAATTTATATGATAAATAATGATGTATATAAAAAAGTTAGAGAGCATAAATTTAAAAGTTAAAGTGAAAGGAAAGAAAGGAATTTAAAAGGAAAATTTCTAAGTATGATAATGGACTTATAGGCTTGTTAATGGACCTTGAAATATTAAAAGCCCAAGCCTAATAAGGGATTGCCATCCCATAGGCCCAAGAGTGGGTGAACATTAAAATTATGATATAGAATAATTGGCCTAAGACAAATGGAAATTGATGTTGTAGAGATAGCCACAAACATTGACCTAAGTCAAAATCCTAAAGCAAATTGAATTCCTATCCTTCCTACATACAAGTCTAGGTTCATTTTTAGTATTCCAATACCACATGATGAACATCACAAATTTAGATGAAATCATGACCATCCAAATGAAGTAGATCATAGCCATTTATTAAGATCAAATCTTGGCCATTGGATTAAGCTCAATTAAATCCTCACAATCCAACCTATCATATATATACATGTTAATTCATCTTATATGCATCATTTACAAATCCCTACACCAAAACTTCATATTAACAAAAGGAAATTCTCTCTATATCAACCTTAAAAAGAACTTTAATAAATCAAAGCTAACCAAGATGAGAAATCATGATCATCTTTTCTTTTCTATGTTCTAAGTTTGATTTTAGAATTATAGTTGCATAAAATTTCCCTACATCATATATGTATTCGGCCAAGATGGGATATGAATAAGGAAGTGTTTTAAATTCTAATTGAAGGCATCTAAGGTTATTTTAGATGGAAAAAAATGATTTAAAGGTGTTAAAATGAATTTTGGAAACTTGATTCAAGACTTGGGAGTCTTAATGGCATAAACCTAGTTAAAGGGAAACTTGGTATTCTAATGCTAGATATTGACAATTGAATGATCATATATATTTTATGTTATGTTAATTTCACATTTATACAACTAATTTGAAGATTTGATGAGATACTATAAATTTTCCTCAAATTTAACCTAAATGGGACAATTTAGGGTTCTTATGAATAAGAGTGAATTAATTCAAAATAATTAGTGGGAAATGATTGCCTAAGTAGTAGTTTGATGAATCCATGGTCAATTTGAGGTTTGAAAGGGAAATTAATAGTTTTCCCTAAATTCTAGGATTTATGGAGCAATTTGGCAATTTTGAGATTAAAACTTGAATTCATGAATTGAATAAGGAATTTAGCTTAGAAATGATTAGAAATAAGAATAAGTATAAGTATGAATATGATACTATTAATACACCCATATTGTATAAGATAGATAAGTTGTAATTGGTAACATCATTAGTTACTAATTGATATATAAATAAAATGATATGGGTGTAGAACATCAAGGTAAGGGCAAGAAAATTGCTTAAGACCGTGAAACACACTAAATTAACCAAGAGTGAACATTAATAGGAGCAAAGGAGTTCAAGGTGAGTACTTAATAATATGATGTAATTATACCTCATTGATTGCAATCATTGCTTGAATTACCACCTTTTAACATGTACCTTGAAATGATATTGAACACATGGTTGCCCATTGATTATTGAGCCTTTGAAAATCCATATCTTTCTTATATGATATTTGATCATGTTGAGCCTCTTACATTGATTCTATGTTGTGCTCTATGATGAGAATGATTGATATGTTGAACTATTTTCCATTGAATTCCTATTATAGATCTTGGATATGTCTTTCATTGATACCCATAATTAAGCAAAAATCCTCTCTGATGTGAGGAAATACATTAGACCTTATGCATTTGGTATAAGCCCGTAGGTAGGTTGAGAAAACCCAACTTTTGTTAAGAGGAACGCCTAACCACAAGGCCTAATCAGTTTTGCATAGTGTAATGCATGTAAGTGAGTAAGGCTTATACTGCCACTCTTTAACATTCATGTGTGGGAAGCTTTCCGCTTCAAAGACATTACTGTTTTTGCTAAAACATATTCTAAAGTTCTAAATGACTAATTTTGTTAACATCACCCCATTGCTATTTTGAACCTATTTAAGTAATAACATCTTATATTGCCTTCGTGTTATGTTATATTATTATGTACTCATCGAGCCTATCTCATTCCATAATTGTTTAAAATTTTCTAAGTCAGGGTGATTCATTGGCAAGGTAAATTCCAAAATATGCTTCTCTGCTTGGAACTTACTCTGCTAAATTGCTATGTTTTGAATTTTGCTTATGGCATTCTAAAGATAATTGATCTAGAGCTCTATGGTACTTCAAGCTTTAGTATTAAAATGTATTGTATTTGAAAATATTGTAAATAAATGATATTAACTACTATACATACATATTTATGATAGTAAGTAAGAATGTATGAAAAGTATGCATTAATACTTAAGAATGATGTCCCAATCAATGATTATGAAATGGCATTCAAGAGTAATGCCTATAAATGAATGGATAAAGAAATAATGGAAATAGTAAAAAGTGAATGGGGTTTCGATCTTAGGATAGGTTATAAATTGGAATATGCTAAATGATAATATGTTCAATAGGGTTCTATAGGTTTAGATGACCTTATATCTCTTTAAGCTCTAGGACCATTACAACCTAGAAATTAGGTTGTGACATTAACCAACTACACACATTGTATTAATCACAAATATTAAAAATAGGTATATAATTGGTATAATTTTAAATAAGAGTTCTAACATTAGGGAGCAATGGCGAATATGAAAAATAAATACAATTAATAGCTTGAAGCAATAATAAAATATTACTAACCTCATTCTATAGATTACTTAAACGTGTTAGCTGAGCATCCTCCCAGTCTTCAAACACCAATTGCACCAGGTGGGTCTTTCTATATTATATGAACCAAATCTTGTCATTAAAATTACAAAATCAGAAAAAAAAATTAAAGAATCGTGGTAAATTCGCCATTGATAGTCATAAAAGGTACGAGGCTATAAGTAAAACAATAAATATATAATCTTACCCTACCATGTCCATATAAGCCATCAGCCCTAATGTCTCTCTTAATGTCTTTATGGAAATGATCATTTTCCCATATAGTAATATGAAGCCCGAAGTCCCACTTAATTGGTTTATCTATGTCGATATGATCTAGGTATACTAATTGAAAATAAAATTTTGATTTAGTTAGGTAAAAAACCTACAATATCATATATTGTAAGTATTTCCCAAACACATTTATAGAGCAAAAATTTTTCAATAAAATAAACATATATGACTAATTTGAAAAAAAATTAAAATTGCAATTCACACAATGAAAGCAAAGTATTTTGAAATATACATACCGCAATTACCATCAAATAGCTAGCCATACCACTCGAAGTTCCACTTCGGCCAATGGATTGCTTGTAGCTTTTAATATTATTGTTCAACCAATCAAGCACATAAATACCCCAGTTGTAATATAGGACATTTGCAACATTAGATACAGCAAATAAATGCTTCGAGTTAATTTGGATGCTCTAATATAGGTGAAAGAGCACTTCAAGTACGAACAATAAAAAGTGACATTGGAAATTTTCCTTATCTATAGCAGATGTCATCTTCTATAAGACAACCTTAGTGGGGCGATTCTTTGCTGACCCATACTCAACAACTGCATCATATAGGTCTTGATGGCCTTTTAATGGTATGGATCTGCATTTTCCTTTCATGGGATTCCCAATATCCACCCAATAATTCCAATGATAATTCTAATTGTGTGGTCATTCCGACTTTAGTTGATTGGTTTCTAGATCATACTTATCTAGTAGTTAAACAAATAACTGATGATCACATCTTATTTTCAATACACGCAATAGCTTACAGAAGCCAATCTCAATTATCCACTATTTATGATATACCTTTAGTCTTTCAAGTATAGCATGAAAAATAGTTGGGTCACCCTAATAGTTGGACTATGATGTAATATGAAATGGGAAAAAAATATGATATTAATTAGCATATATTTACTAGTTTTTATTCTAAATATTTGAGTTGATATTCAGTTAAAACAGTGGAAAGAATGAAATAAACCATTGCATGTAAACCAAATTGAAAAGAAAACCATGTAATTTTTCACTATAAGGTTGAAAAGCGAAAAAAATTATAAAATGAAACTTCCAAACTTATAATTAGTAGAAAATATGCTTGCATATCTATCGAATTAGAGTTACATATCCTATAATAATTACACAACACATAAGTAATATATTTAATATTACTTACTGTTTTGCATTTGTTGGGCGATGCATCTTGTATGTGAATCATTTACGATCACTTGCATCCTCCCCGACATGTTTGCACTTTTTACCACCAATTCTATTTTGGACATTTTCATTAGTGATTCTTTTCCTCTTCTGTGTCATAGTAATTATGCATAATCAAACAATAAAATTGTTCAACCAAATATAACCTCAATAATTGCAAAAATCTTAGGTCATTACACCAAACTAATGAAATAAAACGTAATCAAAATCCAATATTAGTAACCAAATACTTTTTATTAATAAAAAAGGTATATTTAATGAATTAAAAATACAGTCCTACATAAAGAAATAGTATATTGTGCCACACCCTTATTTGGTTACTCATATCGAATTTTGATTATGTTTTATTTCATTGGTTTGGTGTAATGATCTAATGTTTTGCAATTATCAAGGTTACATTTGGTTGAAGCAATTTTATTGTTTGATCATATGTAATTGGTATGGCATGGAAGAGAAGAAGAACCAATAGTGAAAATGTCCAAAATAAAGTTGGTAAAAAGTGTAAACATGTCAAGAAGGATGCAAGTGATAATGATGTTGTAGATGATTCACATATAGGATGCATCAATGTTTCGCTCGACAAACATAATTAATATTAAATATATTACTTGTGTGCTGCATAATTATTATAAAATATGTAACTCCAATTCAATAGGTATGCAGGCACATTTTGTACTTATTACAGTGAAAAATTATTTGGTTTTCTTTTCAATGTGGTTTAAGTGCAATGTTTTGTTCCATTCTTTCCATTATTTTAACTGAATATCAACTCAAATATTTAGATTAAAAGCTAGTAGATATATGCTAATTAATATTATATTTTTTCCCATTTCATATTACATCATATTCCAACTATTATAGATGGTCCAACTATTTTTCATGCTATTCTTGAAAGATTAAAGGTATATCATAAATAGTGGATAATTGAGATTGGCTTTGGTGATCTATTGCGTGTGCCAAAAATAAGATATGATTGTAAATTCTTTGTTTGACTATTAGATAAGTATGATCCGGAAACTAATCAACTGAAACCTGGAATGACCACACAGTTAGAATTATCGATGGGATTATTGGGTGGATATTAGGAATTCCCTCGAAGCAAGATGAAAATTTACCACTAATAAAGAGCAATCAAGAGCTATATGATGCACTCATTTTCTAGTATGGGTTAGCAAAGAATCTTTGTGCTAAGGTAGTCTTGCAAAAGATGACATCTACTATAGATAAGGAAAATTTTCAACATCACTTCTTAGTGTTCATACTTGGAGTGCTCTTCTGCCTATATTAAAGCATCGAAATAAGCTTGAAGCATTTATTTGCTATATCTAATGTTATGAATTTCTCATATTACAACTATGATATTTATGTGTTTGATTGATTGAACAGTAGCATTAAAAGCTATAAGTAATCCATTAGCCGAAGTGAAACTTCAAGTGATATGGGTGGCTATTTGATGGTACTTTTGGTAAGTATATTTTAAAATACTTCGCTTTCATTGCATGACTTTCAATTTTATTTTTTTTTGAATTAGTCATATATATTATTAAAAGATTTTGCTCTAGAAACATGTTGGGAAATACTTACAATATATGATACTGTTGGTTTTTTACTTAACTAAATCAAAATTTTGGTTTTAGTTGGTATACCTCGATCATATCAATATAGGTAGACCAGTTAAGTGGGACTCCATGCCATGTATTATTATGTGGAAGAATGACCATTTCCACAAAGCCATTAAAAGAGACACCGAGGTTGATGGCTCATATGAACATGGTAGGTAACATTATATATTTATTATTTCACTTAGAGCCTCATACTTTTTATGACTATCAATGGCGAATTTATTATGATTCTTCAATTTTTTTTATTTTGTAATTTTAATGACAAGATTTGGGTCATACAATATGGAAAGCCCCACTTAATGTAATTGATGTGTGAAGACTAGGAGAATGTTCAGCTGGCACGTTTAAGAAATCCACAGAATAAGGTTAATAATATTTTGTTGTTGTTGCTTGAAGCTATAAATTGCATTTATTTTTCATATTCGCCATTACTCTCTAATGTTTGAGAATGATTATTTTAGAACTCTTATTTAAATTTATACCTATTTTTAATGTTTGTGATTAATATAATGTGTATAGTTGGTTAGAGAAGGTAATACCGCTAGACCAAGTTAGCCCTCAATATTAAGAGAAAGAAGGAGCAAATCTCAAAATCTCAAAGATAAATTTAAATGAATCTTATGATATAGGATATCGATCACAGGGTCGTATTGTAGAGGAAGATGACTATGAGGGTGAAGGACATAAGAATATGGGTTCACCTCTAGCTAATGATGTATGTTCCTCTCATATTGCTAATGTTAATGATGTGTTAGATGATGATGTTTAAGTTGTTAAAGAAGCTTCTTTTGAAATAAATGATAAGGAAAGGGATTTGTAAAAGAATATGAGTATGTGGACACTATAAATCAAGGTAAATGTCCTCCATGTACATTTTCCATACATATTTCCAATGGGTAGTTGCTTTCCCAGCATTATATTTATGCTCAAAGTGTCGTACACTTATTGAATAACATGTAGAACATTCAAAAGAAGGACACATATCCGTGGATGAAAATGAATTTATGCCCAATATGCAACAGGGTGAAAATGTTACATATTTATTATTATATTCCAATTTTTTATAAATCATTATAGTTATATGAGTACAATGTATTTCATTGTGCAGCTTCTATTGCAAATGGATAATATTGAAAAATTGATATTGGTGAAGATGGATGTGTGCTCAATAGTGATGAAGATAATTTGTTTCTTATTATTTCACTTCATCTTTTATCTTGCCCAATTAACATATGTTTCATTTTGTCTTACTATAGATATAATTGTTCTTTAGATAGACATGAACCTACTGTGAGGCCTTGCCCAAGCACCGGGTTCGATCCACTAAAGGGGGAATTGAAAATGCCCATTTGGAAGAAACATCATAATTGGAACTCGTTATGAGTTCAGAAAATTGTATTTTGTAAGTTGTAATTTGCAAAAGGAGTCGCCACTTTGATTTTGTTTATTTTAGTTGGGAAAATTAAAGGAAAAACCAAATTTGATTGACTCCAAAATTATACCATTTATCCCAAGGAAAAACACTAGTCCTCGAATGACCAAAGAAGGTCCGGGGACTAGGTTTTGGTTAAAACAATATAAAAAATTAGTTTGGCTTAAATACAAAATAGCTTTTTGTAAAAAAAAAGTAGTTTTTGTGTATGCATGAACAGATATAATATGATGCATGAAACAATGTTACTCCTGCAATGCGTGACAAATATGAGATAATGATAATCATAAGATGCAAAAAGTAAAGGAAAAACTACTTAAAACTATTACAAGTCAAAATATCAAAACAGAGGATCTTTCCTCAAGCCCTTATGGGTTATAAGAAAAACACACATTCCCCAAATATAATCTAAACAACTAAAATAAGAAAGAGAATATTAAAACAATTATAATAAAAAGAGTTAAAATTTCAATTTTTATTTAAGAAAAGTAATTTCAGTCCTAAGCTGTGTGAAGAAGGTGACAGAGAGAAGAAGTTGGTAATGTTAGCGGAGTTGAATGCCTTAGAGACGGCAAGCCTGCGTATCTCTTTAAATGGGAATCAAATCCCACGTAGTTCTTCCTTCTTGCGAAGGAGGGGTTTTTAAGTCATTGCCTTTGTTATCATGTTTTGATTGATTTTAAAGGGCTTTAGAGATTTGTTAATTAGGTCAGATTTTAATTAGCAAAAATTAAATATTTTCAAATTTAGATCTTGAAATTGAAATTGAAAAGGAAAAGGAAAGAACTTTTACCTTTGGCTTACGTCGGCGAGGAACATAAGGAGCGAGCTTAGCACCGGATCTAAGTTCTACCTTGGCCTCGGGATATCACAAGTACTCCTTTTGGAAGAAAGACTTTTGAATAGCGTGAACTTTTCTTGGAAGGACTTTGGATCACCTTTGCTTGAGAACCACGAATTCTCTTTAAAAGAAAGGGCTTGAATTGAACATTTTCTTGGTTAGGAAGCTTAAGAATAAAACTTAAGGTGATTAGGAGATTTGTGAATGGGGTTTTAAGATGATTAGGAAGCTTATGAATGGGGTTTTATGTGATGGAGAAGGTTTTGGAAGAGGGTTTTAATGATTGGAAAGCTTAGAAATTGGGTTTAGAAAGCTTTAAAGAGAGTATAGAAGCATGTAATTGTGTGTCATTAGCTGTTATGAGGTGCAAGGTGTTTATAGGAGGAGTTTGGGGCTAAAAATTAACAGTTTTTAGGTAAGACTATGAAAAGGACTTGGTGCGATAACTGAGGGGTCAGCTGCTGTAACTGCATAGTGCTCTATGGTTACCACAGAGCCAGCTGTAGTAGCTAATTGGCTACTGCAAGGACCTTTGCGGTAACTGCAACCAGCTGCAAGTTATCGCAGCGTGCCTATGGGTTGCCGCATTTCATCTTTTGGCCCGTTCTTCTCCGTCTTTGATCTGATTTGAGCCCAATCTAAATCTATACGTTTGTGATCAAATGCCGGCCATTTAGAGGTCCAAAATAGAGGGTTCATAGCTGCCCCCTCATCGGACTTGGCTGGACAAAAGGCCAAGTCGGATAAGTGTGAATCGGGGGAATTCTAGAAGTTTTCAGATGATTGAGGATCTTGGTTAGCTTTAAGACTTATATTGAGGTGCCATGTATGTTTCTGGGCTTTTCTAAATTTGTTTGGACTATTTTTTAATTTTTCTGGACATTTTGAATTTTTAAACTTTCAGCAATTACGAAAGATTCTAGACTCCAAATGAGTTGCTTTCTGTTTTGAGGCATAGATAAAAGTCTTACAGATCTATTTGTTTAGATGAAACTAAATTCTGACTTGAAATGGATTTGTTATAGTGAAATCTGGCAGCTTAGCTATGCGAACTGAAAGGAGATGATGAGGTAGGGCCCACAGTTCTTTCTATAAATACCCCTCCCTTATCCATTTATCTTCAACACTTTCCACTTCATCTCTCTCTCTTTACTTAGACTCTTTCTCTCTAAAACTCTTTCACCAAGATGGCTTCCTCAAGTTCAAGGCATGTGAGAAGCTACTCGACACCCCGAGGTGATGCGAATCCCGAGATTCTGCTGCAGGAGCCTAGAGATCATACAAGCTTTACTAGTAGCATGGAGGTATTTATTTTCTTTCCTGCACTTGAGTTAGTTCTATACAATAAATAATATGATGCAGCCTGATTCATTATGCAGTGATGATTTTTTTTTTACAATGATATTTTATGATAATTAAGAAGAAATAAATAAAAAATAAAATAGAGAAAAGGTGAAGAAAACTCTAGTTTCTTGCATGCAAAAAATTTATTTTCTGTGTATTTCATGTGAAGTTATGTGATATGAGATTGAGAGGAGATGAAGGTAACTTGGTAAGGGTTGTTACCTATCTGAATCACCATCCTGATGTGCGAGCTATGATCGAGCCTTCTGGTTTGCTCGGTCAGCTAGACTTGGACTGTTCTTTTGAGGGTGATCGTGCCTTATTGAGGGCTTTGGCAGAGAGGTGGTGGGACACCACCAATACTTTTCATTTCCCATGTGGGGAGTTGACAGTGACCCATATGGATCTTTGTTTGCTTATTGGTTTGCCTTTTCGTCATCGAGCTTTAGACTTTTACGGTTCCTGGACTGCACTAGATAGTCAGAGGATGACTGAGCTATTGGGTTTGACCATTCTCGCACTAATGTTCATGTGTCAAGAGTCTGGCTTCAGAACTGGATTGGCGATTTAGATTAGTATGGGGGCTACACCACTGAGCAGGCAACTCATTTGTGCCTTATGATGATTTTGGGTTGCTCCATCTCTTATACAAGGAGAGACACCATTGATTTCAGCATCTTGGCTTCATTGGAGGACCTAACCCAGATTTCTGAGTATGGTTGGGGAGGTGCTACCTTGTGTGTGATGTATAAGGAGATGTTTGATCTCTCCTAAAACACTTTCTCCAGCCTAGGTGGTACCCATGTTATTTGGGAGGTGAACCTACATTCTTTTCTCATTTTTGCTTTCTGTATTGCACTTCATGGTTATCTTGACTAACTGCTGTTTGTTTTACAGTACTGGGGTTACGATTACTTTACTCGAGTATCTCCACCTTTGAGAAACTCGGCTCCTGATGGAGTGCTCTGGGGGTACTTATGGAGTTATAGTAACCGCAGTCACTTTGACAGGATGGGTTTTGTTGGTTATCGGACACATTTCAGCCAGTTGGGTGTGCACCAGGTATTTGTCTTGCTAGTTGGCTTTCTATTACTTTTAATTGCTTTGGACTTACTTTCTATTTTGTAGGTCCAGTGGAATGCCTATTAGGATCGTTTGTCACCATCAGTGATGGAGTGGATGGGTTCTAACTACTTGCTTTCCTCATGTAGACTACTTCTCCGCTTTAGAGATGAGAGAAGATATTACCTTGGGGAAAGAGTCAGAGGGCAGATTATTAGTGATAGGGTTGTGGCCTTACCTCCCCCAGCTGATATGAGACATGGATCGAGTATTATAGATGATGAGGCGTTTCTAGTAGGCCGCCCTTGTGATCATTTCTTGGATTATGATACAGATTATGATTACTTCTGCTAGGCTTCTTTGATGACTGGTACTGTCCCTATGAGGGATTCTATTTTTGATCCTAGGAGATTGACCGCTGGTTCCTCTCAGACCCCTTTGGTTAAGGATCCTTTGAATAGAGTGGGGCCTTCTAAGGTTACTTCTCCCCCTACTACTGTTGTTCCTAACCCTGGAGTAGCTTCAGGATCATCTGGTGGTGACATTTGGCATCAGAGTCTATGGCCTTCTACACGTTGTCAGTACTTTTCTGTTGAGCAAAGGCAGCTGGTTGAGTATGATTCTTCTATAGTGGCACCATTTAAATGGCCTGAGGTTCTAGTCAACACTTCTGAGGTAGGTTATCCTAATTCTGCCATGACTTTAGATTCTTACTCAGTTGCTTGACTTTCTTTATCTTGTAGGTGCCTGTGGATTGGGCTTGTGAGGCCTAGAGAGTGATGGGTCATCTGACTGCTGCTTTGGCATCTGCTTTGATCTGAGCGAAGCTGGGAAGCAGCAGAGATGCTTGTAGAGGTAGAGGTGCTAGTGGTGATGAGGGGGATGGGTCTCTACATGAGCGAAGAAGGGAGAGGCACTAACACCATTAGATACTCTGTTTTCCTTCCTTTGATTTGTTAGTCTTATGGACGATATGTATGAATGTAATGAATATTCTTCCTAATATGATGTTATGACATGTATGGATGGTTTCTAAAATGTGATGTTATGATATGTACGGACATTTTTCCTAAATATGATGTCATGACCAATTTTACTTGTTATGAGATGCACTTCTATCCTAATCATGCATGTGTAATATGCATGAATGCAGTTCCTAAATTTAACTGAAATAGGACCCTACCTTTTTTTTTTTATATAGCTAAGAAGCCTTGCTGTAGCTCTGAATTTGCAGAATCGAGATGGAAAAGGTGTCGCAGCAACATGGAGGATTTTGCAGTTGCTGTAAAAGGTACTATGGCAACCACAAGCACCCCTGCGGTGGCCAAAAAGGCTGCTAGGCTTGCAGCAACTGCAGGGAGGGCTGCGATTACAGCAGTGCAGGTGCGGCAACCGCAGCGAGTTTCGCCCTTGATGCTAATTTCTCTTCATTTTTTGCTATTTATAGGCTTTTCCACTCCTTAAAACTTCATTCCATTGACCCTTGAACATTGTTCAATACTTTTAAGCATCTTGCCTTACTCTTTTCTCAAAATTTTTTACTTTTATGGAGCCCTATTTTAGTCATGCAATGTTCTTATGGTATAAGAATCTTACTAAAGTGGAGAGACTAATTTAGGAAAATATGGAGTAAGTGCCATGCCCACTTTGAGGGGAGTGAAAATTGACTGAGATTTTTTGCACGCCTATATACGCTTTTGGGAAATTGCTGGCCATGTCTTCAGGTTTGGGATCAGCATGGAAGAAATGTGTCCTATTTTTAAGGAATTTTTTATGTTGCTTGAATCTAAACCTGAGGCTCTTTTGGCTACTCTTGTCGAGAGAGTGGGATATTTCATCTCCTTTAGAAGACTTTTGGACCTTAGTGAGGAAGTGGCTAGTCCCATAGTGGTGGAGGATTAGGTGGATTTAACTGTTGTAGTTGCAGAATTTCATGATCCCAAAGGCTTTGAGGATGATAAGTGGTTTCATTTGAGGATGCAGGCTCTTTCTTTTTATCTGACTGCCGAATATATCTTCGTGAGCCCTACTGGTTAGGGTGATGCTAGGGTTGCTGATTTGATTTCTCAGATGGAAGAGGAAAGATCTATTACTGCCATTGTACTTGCTGAAACTATTATGAGTCTGGATAGAGCATATGATTCGAGCGGTCCATAGACTATTAGTCCCCTCATCCTTCAGATTTGGTTGAGAGACCATCTTCGGATAGTGGCTCCTCCTATTAAGGTGGATTACTCTGCTTCTTGGTATAGGACCCATACTATTGTGATAAAAAAGGACTCTGAAAGGGAGTGGCTCAAATGGCTTCTTGAATTAGATTCTGATGAGTTGCTTTGGAGATGTGAGTGGTATAAGATAAATCAGTTTATGACCATGAGTTTTGGTTACAAGATGGTTTATCTTTTAGGTTTGAATATGGCCACCTTTTATTAAGCTACTAGAGTTATGCGCCAGATGGGCCATAGACAAGGCATGCCCCCAGACAGTGCTTTAATCCAGTCTATCCTTATTACCGATATTGTGGCCTGAGCTATTAGGAATGGGTGGGCAAGAGGTTTTCATGCTGTTCATCCTTCTCATCATTATGACAAGACTTTAGAGTATATCGATTGGTGGATAGCGAACTCATGGCGGTTTGAGAAAGCTAAGAGAGTTGCAATAATTGAGAAGATAGAGGGGGATGAAGATAATAGTCATGATTGACCTTTTGTCCCAATTTTGTTATGTTTTTTAGGAAGACTTTTTGGCTTGTAAGATTGGTTTGATGGTTTATGTCTTTTATTTTCTTTTTCAATATTCCAAAAATTAAATAAGGCAAATAAGATATCTTGTTCATTTCTTTTCCTTTTTTTTTTTGGGATGCAAATAAGAGCCAAACAAATGTGTAGCACATAATGAAATTTTATTGATGATTTAGACCGAACTCACATGGGTCACCTACGTATCTCTTTATAATAATTTCATCATCATTTTTTCTTTCTTTTATAGAGAATCAAGTCCACGTAATTCTTGTCTTTACATGGATGCAAATGCAATGCATGGATTACAAGGATGCTTTATGCAAAATATATCTTGAGCTGATCTAGATTGCATGGGCTTAAAAACTCTATGCCATCCAAATCCATTAAGATAGCTGCTCCTCTAGATAGAACCTTCTTTAGCATGAATGGGCCTCTAATTAGGTCTGAATTTTTCCCTTGGATCATGAACAGGTGCTCTGATTTCCTTTGAAACAAGGTTGCCTTCTTGTAGTCCCTTGTCTTTGACCTTTTTGTTGAAATGCCTTGCTAATTTCTGCTGGTAACCTTGAATTCGATATAAGGCATCCATCCTTTTCTCATCAATGGCATTGAGCTATTTATGGTAGCCTTTTGCCCATTCTACTTCATCCAACTGGCACTCTTTCATGATCCGAGCTGATTTATCTCCACCTTAATTAGGAGGACTGCTTCCATTTCATACACCATGGAGTATGGTATAGCACCAGTTGGAGTGTATACTGACATTTTGTATCCCTATAAAGCATAAGGTAGATGTAGGTGCCAATATTTATAGTTGTCAGCCATCTTTTGAAGTATGTTCTTGAGAGTTTTGTTTGCGGTTTCTACTGCACCATTTATCTGAGGCTTGTAAGGAGAAGACCTGTGGTGTTGGATTTTTTCCTTTTTCAGTAACTGAGTGACTTCTTTTTGGGAGTGAGATCCATTGTCAGTGATTGTTTCAAATGGGACTCCATACCTATAAAGGATATTGGTAAGAATAAATTGAGCTACTCGTTTAAAATCTAACACTTGGTAGGGTGCAGCTTCTACCTATTTGGAAAAGTAATCAATTGCCACTAGGATGTATTCATGTTTGCCTGAGAATTTAAGGCTTATCTTCCCAATGACGTCGAGGCCCCAGGTATGAAACGGCCAAGGTGTGGTGATTGGTGATAAAGGTACAAGAGGTTGCTTTTGAAGCTTAGCATAAACTTGGCATTTATGGCATTTTTACATGTACTTTGCACAATCCTCATTCATGGTAAGCCAAAAGTATCCTTGGTTTGTGATTTTGTGGGCCAAAGCAATACCATTTATATGTGGGCCTTCGTCACCACTATACATCCATTCCATGATCTATTAGGCTTCTTATTCAGTGACACATCTTAGGTGGATATTATGGCAAGTCCATTTGTAGAGTACATTCCCATTTGGAATGAATCCCTTGGACAACTATCTCAGAGTCCTCTTTTGTATTTTAGAGGCCCCTTCAAGATAAAGCCCATTCTTGATATAATTGAGAATATCCCAAAACCACGGTTTGCTATTGACGGCTTGCATATTCAGGCAATGGGTTATGCACCCTGGTTCATGCTTCACTTCAATTGTGATTGGTCTAATTATGAAGCTGTTGCTTATGTCAAGCATCGAGGTAAGTGTTGCTAATGCATCAGTGAATCTATTCTTTGTTCTTGGAAGATAATGGAAGGATAATTCATAGAAGTTGGCTACCAATTCATCTAGACATTTGTGGTAAAGAACCAAATGCTCTTCTCTGATTTTCCATTTTCCCAAAGCTTAGGATACTATCATATTTGAGTCTTCATAAATCTCGAGGTACTTGATTCAGAGCCTTATTGCTGCTTCAAGGCCACAAATATATGCCTCATACTCTGCCTCGTTATTTGTTACTTCGAAGTTTAGCTTGATGGCTATGGGTATGCTTTCCCCATTTAGTGTAATGAACATGATGCTAGCACCATACCCCTTGTTATTTAATGCCCCGTCAAAATAAAGCTTCCAAGCTTCATTGCCAATCAATAGGATATCCTCATCGGGGAATTTAGGCTCAGTCCACTTGTCATCTATTGGGGCTGCAACTAATTAGTCTACTACTATGCTTCCTTTTATTGCTTTGCACTGTATATATTTGAGATCATATGCTGCCAACACTACCATCCATCTTGCTATCTTATTGCCAAGAACTAGCTTCTCTATAAGGAATTTCAAAGGACTCTTGTCAGCAAGGATATGAGTTGTGTAAGAACTAAGATAGTGTTGCAGTTTGCGGCAAACCCAAACAAGGGCAAGGCATAGCTTTTCTATATAGCCATATTTGAGTTCATGGGACAACATTCTTTTGCTCAAGTAGTAGATGGCATTTTCCTTATTAGAGTCAGGGGCATTTTGGGCAAGCATTGCCCCTATTGCTTCATTAGTCATGGATAAGTAAAGCAGCAGCAGTTTCCCAGGCATTGGAGGTTGCAGCACTGGTAGGTTCAGTAGATATTCTTTGATTTGATCAAAGGCCTTTTAGCATTCTTCATTCCATTGCTTTGAGGCTCCTTTTCTAAGTAACTTGAAGATGGGCCCACATACATCAGCCAATTGATTGATGAATTGACTAATGTATTGGAGTCATCCGAGGAAACCTCTAATCTCCTTTTCTATTTTAGGAGATGGCATTTCTAAAATTGCCTTTGATTTTGCAGGGTCAATCTTTATATCTTTCTTGCTGACCATATGGCCTAGGAATACCCTAGATGAAGCACCAAAAATACACTTAGCGGGATTGAGTTTGAGATTATATTGGCAAAGTCTGAGGAAGAATTGCCTTAAAGCTTCCAAGTGTTCTTTCACAGTACAACCCTTAACCACCATATCATCGACATATACTTTTATCTCTTTATACATCATGTCATGAAAGATTGTGGTTGCCATTCTTTGGTATATTGCCCCCACATTTTTTAGTCCAAATGGCATAACTCTATAACAATATGTTCCCTATTCGGTGATGAAGGCTATTTTTTTTCCTTGTCAGGGGGGTGCACCATTATTTGATTGTATCCCGCAACCAGATCGGTTAAAGAAACCATTTTAGATCCTGCCATTTGGTCCACTAGAAGGTCGATGAAGGCAAAGGAAAGTCATCTTTTTAGACAAGCCTTGTTCAAATCTCTTTAGTCCACACACATTCTAACTCTGCCATCTTTCTTAGGAACCGGCACAATGTTGGCAAGCCATGAGGGGTAGCTGATGGGCTCAATGAAGTTATGGTCCAGTAGCTTCATAATCTCTTCTTTAATCAGTATAGACCATTCAGCTTTAAGTCTTCGCAATTTCTATTTGATTGGCTTGGAATCGGGGTATTTTGGAATTTTGTGAATGGCTACGCTCGAATCCAAACCCGTCATGTCCTTAGGATGCCATGCAAAACAGTCTTGAAATTCTTTTATCATTTCCTCTATTTGACCCCTGTTTATGCATGCAGATGCTATGAATGTAGTTTTTGATGTATCATGTGTGCTAGCATTTATTGGCTCTTTGATTGCATCATCTTTTATTTCATTTATTTCATTTTTTTTATCTGATGTCTCATTTAAGTTAGATTTAAAATTTGGAACATTAAAGAAAAATGAAGACACGGGATGGTAATAGGAAAGGGCAAGCTTTTTAATGAATTCAAACATTGATAAATCCCAGTTTACATTAAACTCAAAAGCTGGACACTTAAGGTCAACTATATTATCATTACTAACAATAGAAGAAACTGAAGACTCTGACTCTAACTGGGACTCTGACTCAAACTCTGACTCAGTCTAGGACTGGAACTCCATCTCGAATTGATGGAATGGGCTCTCTTTAAAATACCAATTATTCAGCTCGATCTTGTTTGGTTGGATTAGGGTGGATGGGTCAGGTTCCTCCTCCTTTAAAGTAAGCATAAAGACTTCGTCAAAGAGACTTGTCTTTATGTTATCCTCTCAATCTCGACTTAGCATGAATATGGGCTTGCAATCTTCTAGTGAAAGCCTTGTTTAAGGGCCGTACCTCTTTCCTTAGCCCGTTCATCCATTTCTATCATATCCTCCTTAGTAGGTTTATATCCTAGCCCAAACGGCGCCATTGCAACTGGGTAATCCATAAAGGATTTTAAGCCTTGTTGATTTCTTCCAAGACCTTCTTCACCCTCAAGGAACTGGATGAAAGAGAAGCCTGGGAGAGGGTAGACAGACAATTCAGGTTGAATTTCTAAAATGGGCACAGGGCTTGGAATGTCAACCTTGTCATGCATGTCCCCTTTTATGGTAACAATCCCTTTCCCATAAGGAAATTTGACTTTTTGATGCAGCGATGAAGGGGTTGCCTTAGCTTGATAGATCTAGGGTCTTCCAAGAAGTAGGTTAAAACAGGTAGGAACATCAATTACTTGGAAGGGAATGGAAAAGGCTATGGGTCTGATGGTGACATGCAATGTAGCGACCCCAAGTACTTCTCTCTTAGTATTGTCACAGGCCCTCACTATTTGATCAGAAGAGGTGAAGTCTATTACTTCCAGGCCTAGGCAACTAGCCACTTTTAAGGTACACACATTCAGTGCCGAGCCATCGTCGATGAGAACCATGGGCACAGTTTTCCCTCGAGTTATCACTATTATATAAAGGGCATTGTTGTGGTCAGAGTCCCCTCTTGGCAAGTCATTATCTCCAAATGATATTGAAACTCCCTTAGCAGCACTAGTGATTGAAGCCACAAGATTCTCGGGGATGATATCAATAAGAGTTTGACATTGATTTAGTGCCTTGCAAAGAGTTTGGCGATGAAGATATGAGGATTGGATCAAACTCCATATTGAAATATTTGCTTGAGTCTTTTTTAACTGCTTGAGTATGGGGTCTTCATCAGGTTCAAGACTTTTTTTATAATATCAAATGGTGCAGGGATGGGTTGAGTGTTTTGGATTGGTGGGTTTGGATTTTGGACAATTCTACCATTTTGAGTGAAGGCATCAATCTCTTCGAGTAAATTGGTGAGGTCTAACACATAACAATAGTTAACAGTTGATTCTATCAATGAGACAAGATCAACTCCTTCGTGAAGAGTAATTGCATTTACTGTATGGTTGGGTAAGGAGTTGGTGGTGATGTTGGGTTTAGCTTTGGGTGGTAAAGGTCATTTGAATCAATTAAATCTTGGATCTTGTGTCTTAAGGCCTTGCATGCATCAGTTTAATGCCTTGGCCCTTAATGGTAATCACATCTTTCATTTGGGTTGTAATTTTTGGGTAGTGGGTTGGGGACAGGTCTTGGTTCGAGCGATTGCACCATTCTTGCCTTAAACAGTTTCTTGTAAATGACACTCATAGGTACACCCCCTAGATCAGAGAATTGGTGCCTTTCAATCTTGAGTGGCTTCTTGATTGTAATGGCAATCACTTCCCCCCCTTTCTGATGTGCCACTTTCTTGTATCTTGACCTAAATGCCGATTCTTCTTTTATGTGCTCATTTTGGATTAGATCTTCAATCTTAGAAGCAGTGGAAATCAGGGCTTTGAAGTCAGGCAACTATTGGGTAAACAGTCTATCTTGATAAACCGGGAGGAGATTCTTGATAATAATATCAATTTGTTCATACTCGGGAGGTTGGTTCACCATTTGGACAGCCTTTTTCCTCCACCTCATAAGGAATGAAGAGAAGGATTCTTTTGCATATTGTTTGGTAGTCTCCAGGTCTCTTCTTGTTACATCGACCTCAATGTTGTAATGATACTGCTGGACAAAGATATTGCAGATGTCATCCTAGGTCTATTTTTTAGACACATCCAAGTCTACAAACCACTTCACAACTGTACCAGTCAAAGCTTGTTGGAACAATTGAGCAAAGAGCTCATTGTCCACTCCTAAAGGATGCATGGCCCCCATATATACTTTGAGATGGGTTTTAGGGTAGGTAGTCCCATCAAATTTATTAATATTCGACATTTTGAATTTAGGAGGTACCCTTGCATTAAGAAACAGACTGAGAGAGCTTGTGTCAACCATGTCTTCCCTCTTCTTTAAGTTCTTAAGCATCTTTTCCATAACTTCAATTTTGTCTATGAATATCTTTAGCTCAGGGCTAATTTCTTTCCCTTGGGAAGGATCAGCTGGGGGGGAGATGGATGTGGTGGTGTGGACTGGCGGGTCAATGGGCACTGGTTGAAAAAGTGGGTTGGTTTTGAGAACAGATGGTGATGGAATGGTTTCAATTGTGGATTTTTCCTTGTCTTTTAGGTCAGATTTGGAAGTAGACCCAAAAATAGGATAAGAGGTGGGTTTTCGATTCATTGGGTCCAGATCAGTCAAATTCTGGTTTATGGTGGTCCGGCCCATCATTTCTTGGACATCTTTCATAATAATCCTCCTTTGATTTTGAAGCAGGTCTTGGAAATAAGCATCTTGCCTTTTAAGTATTTCCTCTTATTATTCAACGAACCTAGCAAAAAGCCCATTAATCAAGTCATCAACTCCATCAGTAGCAGTAACTTCTTTCCCTAATCCAGTTGACACCTCTTGAAACTTTGGATGAAAAAGATGAAGCTAGGTCAGTTTTTAGCTTTGGTGAGGATAAGGTAAGATAATGAAATCCTAATCACAGCAGTAGGGTAAGGATGAAGGTATCATGGGTAGACATGGGTTTAGGAATTTGACATGGGTTTGTATAGGGACTAGCAATGTTTGGGTGGTTTTCAGATTTTCCACTTTAGTAGGATTCTTGCATGATGCATGTATGCGTGTATGCATGAATAAAAAAAAAAAGGTTTCATGATAATGACATACCAAGTTCGGCATTATGGTACATACAATCCTAAAGGAAGGTTCTATGAGTCATTACATGAAAGGGTAAGGGTGGTTTGAAAGGAACCCATCACACTAGAGATGTGATATACCTAACCACATGTGAGTCAAGGAGCCTCGCGTGGGTCCAACGGTACGTGCATACTCGTTACACCTCTAAAAGGATTAGAGGATATGTCGTGGGCTGGATGATTTTACTATCGGTAGGCAGACCTAATGAAGGTTGCCCACTCGATGTTACTTTTTATCCTTTGTTTTCCTAAGAAGCTAATGTTTTGGACAAGGAGCCCAATGTAGTAATGCATGAAAAAGCCATTTTGTAATAAAAGCCAAACTTTTGTTTTACTAAGAGTAGTCCACTTTATCCTTTGTTTAAAAAAAGATTTTGAAGTCCTCAGTAGAGTCATTAGCTGTGAGGTCTCCCCCGAGCACCGGGTTCGATTCACTAAAGGGGGAATTGAAAATGCTTATTTGGGAGAAACATCACGATTGGAACCCGCTATGAGTTCAAAAAATTGTATTTTTTTAAGTTGTAATTTGCAAAATGAGTTGCCAATTTAATTTTGTTTATTTTAGTTGAAAAAATTAAAGCAAAAACCCAATTTGATTGACTTCAAAATTATACCATTTATCCCAAGGAAAAGCACTAATCCTCGAATGACCAAAGAGGGTTCGGGGACTAGGTTTCAGTTAAAACAATACAAAAAATTAGTTTGGCTTAAATACAAAATAGCTTTTGTAAAAAAAAAAAAAAAAGCAGTTTTTGTGTATGCATGAACAGATATAACATGATGCATGAAACAATGTTACTCGTGCAATGCGTGACAAATATGAGATAATGATAATCATAAGATGCAAAAAATAAAGGAAAAACTACTTAAAACTATTACAAGTCAAAATATCAAAACAGGGGATCTTTCCTCTAGCCCTTATGGGTTATAAGAAAAGCACATATTCCCCAAATATAATCTAAACAACTAAAATAAGAAAGAGAATATTAAAACAGTTATAATAAAAAGAATTAAAATTTTTATTTTTATTTAAGAAAAGTAATTTCAGTCCTAAGCTGTGTGAAGAAAGTGACAGAGAGAAGAAGTTGTTAATTTTAGCAGAGTTGAATGCCTTAGAGATGGTAAGCTTGCATATCCCTTTGAATGGGAATCAAACTCTACGCAGTTCTTCCTTCTTGCAAAGGAGGGGTTTTAAGTCATTGCCTTTGTTATCATGTTTTGATTGATTTTAAAGGGCTTTAGAGATTTGTTAATTAGGTCAGATTTTAATTAGCGAAAATTAGATCTTTTCAGATTTAGATCTTGAAATTGAAATTGAAAAGGAAAATGAAAGAACTTTTACCTTTGGCTTACGTCGGCGAGGAACGTATGAAGCGAGCTTAGCACCGGAGCTAAGTTCCACCTTGGCCTCGGGATATCACAAGTACTCCTTTTGGAAGAAGAACTCTTAAATAGCGTGAACTCTTCTTAGAGGGACTTTGGATCACCTTTGCTTGAGAACCACGAATTCCCTTTGAAAGAAAGGGCTTGAATTGAACCTTTTCTTGATCAGAAAGCTTAAGAGTAGAACTTGAGATGATTAGGAGATTTGTGAATGGGGTTTTAAGATGATTAGGAAGCTTATGAATGGGGTTTTATGTGATGGAGGAGGTTTTGGAAGAGGGTTTTGATGATTGGAAAGCTTAAAAATTGGGTTTAGAAAACTTTAAGGAGAGTATAGAAGCATGTAATTGTGTGTCCTTAGCTGTTATGAGGTGTAAGGTATTTATAGCAGGAGTTTGGGGCTAAAAATTAACAGTTTTCGGGTAGGACTCTGAAAAAGACTCGGTGCAGTAACTAAGGGGTCGGCTGCAGTAACCGTATAGTGCTCTGTGGTTATCACAGAGTCGACTGCAATAACCAATTGGCTACTGCAGGGACCTCTGCGGTAACCGCAGAGGCGGCTACGGTAACTGCAGCCGGCTATGAGTTACTACAACGTGCTCGTGGGTTACCGCATTTCGTTTTTCAGCCTATTCTTCTTCGTCTTTGATCCAATTTGAGCCCAGTTTGATTCTATGTATTTGTGATCAAATGCCGGGCAAAATAGAGGGTTCACACCTACATGAACACACATGATATATGTTGATTTATAAGTGGAAGCTATATAGAAATATTCATGTAAGATGTTTACTATAATATGTATATGAAATTTATTTATCATACATTCATAATTGTAGGTGATGGCATTCTACCCTCATGCATTGAGCTTCTAATAACTTTTAATATGTGCAAGCCCTATGTAATAGCAAACTTAAATATGCATGTCCATTGCCTAGTTCATTTGAAATAATTTTTATCCATTTCCATTTTGATCTGTATGAACAATTGTTTATAAAATTATATCTGCGACGAATTGCAATAACAGTTGTTCCCTAAAGGTTTACAAGTTTAAGAAGGAATATCACAAACCACAACGGCAGACAAGAAAGAGTCCCATTCATTAGGCATGCATCACCAACTCTGAAGATAGATCATGCCTGGGCTAACCAGCAGTTATTCAAATGGGTGTGTAAGACTTCACACAGTGATGACTAAGACCTTCTTTTACATGTATTAAATTCCTTGAACAATTTATTTTTTTAATATTTTTTCTGCAAACACCGCACTTTCAAATGGTCAATGTGAATTTTATGCAAATCTGTTTGATGGTTTTATGGAAATGTAGAAATATTATATTGACATTTAAATTCAATATTACAAATCACATAGTTTTGTTATAAGGAGCTGTTTAATCAAACGTAATGAGTTGAAGAGCTTGCTCTGCGTATGATCTAAAGCCTCCAATCATGTGTTTTATCATATTAGTCAACTTATTTTGATTTAATAATAATTTAATTTCTAGTTGCCATGCATACATAATATTCCAATTACATTTCAAGTTGTACATGAGATTGCAAAGTTTGTAATAGCATATGATTTCCAATAGACACCACCGATTAAGTGATATGTAATTAGCCCTAATTTCATGATGCATATTTCATCATATCATATAATATAGTGTATTGTTTGCTTAAATTCTTCAAATGGCCCTTTGTTTTAATTGTTATCATTTTGAATCTATGGTTGCACGCTCTATTTTCATGTAATTACTTTCAGATTACATTGTTGTAAAATAGTGTTTCTTCTAATTTTTTTAATGCGAATATTCAATTCGTTAAGAGATCCATTGCTAAATTGGCTTCAATTATTAATAGGATTTGACATCAAAGATTTAAGTCTGGTAAATACAATTCCCATACAAATTCATAAAACTAATTTAATTTAGTTTATTGTATAAATTTGCTTATTTTGAATCACAGTTTATGGTTAAATATTACAAATATAGACTTAAGCATCAAAATATCATGACGTTGTACCTTTTTTTAAGTGTTATTCAACCATCTACAAATACTCTATTAAATAATGTAACCCTTTTCTTATGTTTGTATTGATCAAGTATTCATCCTCATTTTGTACAAAAGTCATTGGACAGCCTTCTGCTTTAGTATATATGAGCAAACAATTTTAAAAATTAATTCTCTAGATGAGGACTTTGCCATGACCAATATCCTTTCTAGATTGGTATTTCCATATTTTTAAGGATTATAAATTATCATCATGAACTATATACTAATTTTAATTTTAGTAATTAGCTTGATACAATTAATATTCCCATTTACTACAAAAGAAGACTAACATAATTTAATATATTTATGAATGAACAAAAGGCGAGTGTTCATAGATTGTTAACAGAATATGATGCATCTTAAGGGGTTGATTTCTCTAGATGTAACTTGAAAGATACTTGACAGATGCGCTAAGACGATCTGTAATCATTCTATCATCAATAATGTGATGTGTTAAATATTTTATGTTTCTCTTTTGTTGGCTTGATTATCGTATAAAATTTTGCTTCATTGATTACCATTTTATTAATCGATAATTATTTTAAAATTTTTGATTATTTATTTTCATGTTTAATTATCTAGCATATTCAACTGTGATATTTATATGCTTATTGGTATAGATCACTGGAATGAACGATGGATATCTACTTTTCCATCATAGATTTGAATTAATTGTTATAATACCCAAGGATTTCTTAACTCATTCTAGTAACAAATGATACTAGAGTTCAAGATCTTTGAACGTTAGCATAGTACATGAATGAAAGAGAATCAATTAGGAATCTTGTGACACCATTTGAAATGTTTATCTAGTTTATGATTTTATCATGACTAATTTTGCTCTAATGAATTAAATAGAGTTCATATGATAACTAATGAGGTATATAAGGAGTTAGAGAATACAAATTAGAAATTCAAATGCAAGAAAAGAAAGAAGGTTAAAAGGAAAATTTCTAAGTATGTTAATGGGCTTATGGGCTTATTAATGGGTCTTGGAACATCAAAGGCCCAAGCCCAATAGGGGGTGGCTACCCCATGGGCCCAAGAATGAATAAACATCAAAACTTACGAGCTAGAATAGTTGGTCCAAGATAAATAAAAATTGATGTTGTAAAGTTATACACAAAAATTGACCAAGTAGCCACAAAAATGGACAAAATGAAATCTCTTAAGCAAATTGAATTCTCGTTTCCCCTACATAAGAGTTTAGGTACATTTTTGGCATTACCATATCAATATGATGAACATCACATTTATAGATGAAATTTCAGCCATCCAACTTGATATAATCATAGCCATCCATTGTGATTAAATCCTAACCATTGAATTAAACTTAATCAAATCTTCATCATTCAACTTGTCATATATATATGTAAATTTATGTTATGTGCATCATTTTGCCCATCTCTACACCAAAAATTCATATTAACAAAAGAAAACTCTCTCTACACCAGCATCAACAAGGAACCTTAACAAATCAAAGTTACTTAAGGCGAGAAATTAAGTTCATCATTTCTTTTCTATATTCTAAGTATGATTTTGGTATTTATAGTTGCATAAATTCCTCCAACACTATATACATATATTTCAGCCATATAGGGATGTATATATATGAGATGTAGTTTTGGATGTTCTTAGATAAAAATATGAAAATTTGACTTAAGAATTAAAAGATTAATGTGAAGATAGGTAAGAAAATACGAAAGTTTCCCTAAATTCTATTAAAAGTGAATTCAGCCAACATAAGATATAGTTAAGGAAGTATTCTAAATTCTAATTGAAAGCACCTAAGGTTATTTTAGATGGAGAAAATTGATTTAAAAGTGTCAAAATGAATTTTGAAAACTTGATTCAAGACTTGATAATCTTAGTGGCATAAACTTAGTTAAAAGGGAAACTTGGTGTTCTAATGCTTGATTTTGATAATTGAATAATCATATAAGTTCTATGTTATGTTAATTTCATATTTTTATAACTAATTTGAAGATTTGACGAGGAATTATAGGTTTTCCCCAAATTTGCCCTAAATGAGACAAATTAGGGTTTTTATGAATCAAAGTGATTTAATTCCAAATAATTAGTGGGAATTGATTGTATAGAAGTTAATTTGATGAATCTATGATTAATTTGAGTTTTGGAAGGGAAATTGATGGTTTTCCCTAAATTCTAGGGTTTATGGCTTAATTTGGGGATTTTGATATTTAAATTTGAATTCATGAAATCGAATAAGGAATTAAGCTTGGGAATGATCGGAAATAAGAATAGGTATAAATATACCATTATTAATATACCTCCATGGTAAATTGAAATAATAATAATAAAACAAGTATAAGATAGATAAGTTATGATTGGTATCATTATTAGTTACTAATTGATATGTAATTAAAATAACATGGGTGTAGAACCTCTAGGCAAGGATAAGGACATTGCTCAAGATTATAAAGGACCCTATTATAACAAGAGTGAATACTAATAAGAGTAAAGGAGTTTAAGATTAGTACTTAACAATATGATGTAATTATGCCATATTGTTTGCAACCATTGTTTGAATTACCATATATTTACACATACCTTGATTTAATGTTGCACATATGATGCCTATTAGTTATTGAAACCATTGAAATCTCATATCCTTCTTGTATGACATTAACCATTGTGAGCCTTTTACATTGGTCCTATATTGTGACCAATGATCAAAGCATTGATTGACCAAACTATTTTCCATTGAATTCCTAATATGAACCTTATATGTGTCTCTTATTAGTACCCATGATTAAGCAGAAATTCTCTCTGGTGTAAGAAAATACATCAGACTTTGTGCACTTAGTATAAGGCTGTGGGTGGGGCGAGAGAACCTAACCTCTATTAAGGAGGAACACTTAACCGTAATACCTTATCAGTTTTGCGTAGTGTGATGCATGCAAGTGAGCAAAGCTTAGGCCGCCAATCTTTAATATTTATGTGTGGGAAGCTTTCCGCTTCCAAAACATTACAATTTCTGCTAAAATGTATACTTAATTTAAAATGATTAATTTTGATTAACAATAATCCCTTGCCATGTTAAATCTATCCTAACTAAATCTCTCAAATTATCCTTATATCATGTTAGATTATTATGTACTCACTGAACTTGTCTCATTCCGTAGTTATTTAAAATTTTCAAGTCAGAGTAACTCAATAATAAGGTAAATTTTGAGCTATGCTTCTCTGCTTGGGAATTGCTATGCTAAATTTTCATGTTTTGGATTTTGCTATGATACTCTGAGGACAATCAATCTAGAGCTCCATGGTGTTTGTAGGCTAGTACTAAAATGTATTAAATTGAAAAATATTGTAAACAAATAATAGAAATTCTGCTATATTACTCTGAGGACAATCGATCTAGAGCTCCAAACAATGGTTATGAAATGGCATTAATGTGTATT
Organism: Reutealis trisperma; assembly: GCA_947687605.1. Lineage (NCBI taxonomy): Eukaryota > Viridiplantae > Streptophyta > Magnoliopsida > Malpighiales > Euphorbiaceae > Reutealis > Reutealis trisperma. The sequence goes on along the minus strand of CANTUT010000256.1, from coordinate 118,540 downwards.
GACTATAAGTAAATGGATAAAGTAATAATGGAAAACCGTAAAGAGTAAAGGGGTTCCGATCTTGGGATAAACTATAATATAGAATATGCTAAATAATGATAAGTTCGATAGGGTTCACTACAAGAAATTTGGTAATTTGGCATGATGCAAAAACGTCCCTAAAAGTGTTAAAAACATCTTTAGAAGTTATTTGGGATGAAAATAAAATGTCACAATGGACGTCACAATATCCCAGTCGCTGATAGTTATTTTGGACGAAATTTGAAAAACGTCCCTAAACAGTTAACTTTTGAGACGAAATAAATTGTCACATATTCTCATATACTTGGTCCATCAATGCCTTTCATCAACAAAATATTTCGTCCCTAAAGTTCTTTTTTAGGGACATTTTTGTGTTTCGTCTCTAAAAATAATTGTTTTGACAACATTTTTTTCATGCCTAAAAGGTCACTATTTCAGGGACATTTTCTTATCTTGTCCCTTAAATAATCTATTTAGGGACATTTTATTGTGTTCCATAAAAAAAATTTTTAGACTATTTTATTTCACTAATATTAATTTTTGATATGGTTTTATTACATTTTGTTTTATTATTTTTTTTAATTTTTTTTTTATCCTTGATTACTAAAAGTAACAAAAGATATTATTGAATATATAGATTTCATTCATTCAAAAATCATTGAATATATCCAATATAAAAAGTAACAAAAGCATATTGTTTAATTGTACTTAGACAAATAGTTTAATATTAATAAAAGCCATAACTACTAAGTATTTTCCTAAAAGAGTTCAAGTCCTCATGCTTGTTAAACTCACAAAAAGCAGCTAACTGAAGATGACCTATAAAAGACTCCCAAAAAACTTGTGCTTTAGTTGTACCTTGCCTTTTTACAGCAATCATTCATTGACTAACCTGCATATATAATGATATAATTAACAAATTAGTAAAGTATTAGCTTAAAATTTCATCAATAATTCCTAGATCTATTAATAAAATAATCCTTTTTAAAGTCTTACAATTATATACTCATATATTATGAATATCAATAAAGAGTATGGTGCTAATTAAATATTTTTCGTAACATCTTAAGTAGAAAAAAATAAAAATGTAATAGCCATTGTATAACGTCTAAAGAGCATGACTTGTAAAATTTGTATGAAATTGAGTTTTTTTTTTTTTTAACCTTCTTGTTCAGTACCTTAGTCCAAATTTGAAGGTCTAGTTTTTGGCTTTTGATTTTCTTTTCATTTGAATTTGGTTCAATTTGCATTTCTAAACCATTCAATTGATTCAATTTTTACAAATTTCAACTCGAACCAGACTAAAGAACCAACCGAGGGAGGTTACTAGTCATAATTAGGAAATGAAAACTTTTTCATAGATGTTGTTGGTTCTTAACTATAGAGCACCATTACTCAACAAGTCATTGTTATTAAAAAAAAAAAATACAAATCCTACCATGACTTGGAAAATTACAAGTCTAATTACTATTGAAAAACTCAAAGATAAAGAAAAATGGAAAATTCTACTAATCATACTCGAGTCCAACCATGACAAGTATGGCCCATCAAACTAGTAATATGAAAAATTACCTAAGAATTTCAAAAAGTTGAAAAATTTAACCATCTTTTTCTAGATTTTCATCACACAAATTAGATGTTTTAGATAAAGCAATCCATCAACATTATAGCAACTTTAAAAGCATTAGCACTAGCAAAAATATAGAATTACAAATACACATTCCACAATTAGTAGCAAGACACCAGGAAATGCATAAAGGACAAGCAGAGCATCACAAGACAAATAGGTGCAGCAACAAATGCAATTGATGATCACCAAATAAATGAATTATATTATAATTTTCAAACAACTTACTCTTCTCCCTCAGCTGTTGTCTTGTTATCATATTGTGATCCCAACAATTGACGAAAAAGCATCTCATGCTTTGCTAAAATTGACTCCCTTCTTTGTCCATGCTTATTTTCATTGTCTAACTTTTCTTTCAGTTGGTTGTTTTCAACTTCATATTGCCTTAACTTTTCTTGAAGTTCTTGAATTATTGAAGCAGTGGATGAAATCAAGTGAGATGGTTTTAGTCCAAACCCTAATCCCTTAATGTAACCCAATTTGGTATCCAATACTCGATCACATATCTCATCAGCACTAAGTGCTGCACCCTCCTCAATTGATTTCTTCAATAATTCTTGCATTTGGTTCTATATAAGAAACAAATAGTCACCATTTGCATCATGAATATTAAACACTAAATTAATAATAAATCATTTCTAACTTACATAGTTTGCTTCTGCCTCAATAGATATCCAGCCTTTACCTTTAGGAAAATAGGTGTGCTTATAAAAAGTGGTTCTATCATACTTTTGGCCGTTAGCTTGTTTCATAGTCTGTTATATATGTTGCATGAATTTAGTAGTCCTCCTTTAATAGAAAAGTATCAAAGCTAAGTGGTTAGAATTTTTACAATCCATGTCGAACAACAACAAATGCTCGTGTTCCTTGATTGTATGGGGTCTTCATTTTTTATCTACTTTCAGCAGCTTTCTTGCACTTCTCCTATAATAAATTGCATAATACTATTGCAATTTGTATATATATACAAGTGTGGACCATGAAAGTAAAAAGTAAAAAATAAAAAATAATGGAGAATTCATACTTTCACATTTGGTTGGGACCAATAATCACACAAGTCTTTCCATTGGTCTTCATTCACTTTTTCTGGTCAATTTTGGTGAGCTTGGTCGTCTGAATCAAATTTCTCATAATACTTATGTAAATTATATTTGCGATTTCTAAACCGACCACTTAGAATCCCATTTACACTTTGAGTAACTCTTGGTACAGAATCCAAACTTGGAATATTCAGTCTCATCTAAAACAAACAAAAAAATTCAGTAAATATCATGTCAATTGAGCCATTTAAATGGTTCAAATTGCAGCAAATAGAAAACTTACTTTAATCTGGTCATATGCAACATTTCTTTCATCTTTAGTGAATTTTCAAAATGATACTGGACAAAGCATAAATTCACGAGATACTATCCCAATTTCATTAGAAAGTTTTGTTGATTGCACTTTGTCCATAGGCCTACCTTCAATAGGATCAATGCAACCTTCAAGTTTTTTCTTACTTGCATCGTTAATTCTTTACAACTCTTTATCAAATGTTGGACCTCTTCCTTTTTTTTTTTTGAGGTAGAAGCTACATACAAAATGTTCAATATACTAATTATTCAATAATCTATAGCTCAATCATTAACAATAATTGAAACAGATAAGAATTGTGAAAGGGGATAGTTTCTATTGGGCATCAATAACAATAACTAAAAAAATTACAGCAGTTCACATTTTCTCTTTCTTTTTTTTTTAATTCTAATAAAAAAATAGTTTTTTGTTTACATCCTTTATTATTATTTATTTGTCAACAAATGATTAAACATTATCTCTACTGGATTTCAGGAAAAGAAATGAAAAGAGAATAGCTATATTCCCAATGTTCACAAACAGTTGCAAAATAGCTATGTTCTACAAGATTCAATACCAGAATCTATGGCAGCAAACATAATGACTTGACCAGCAATAAAATTACAATACCAAGCACCAAAGTTGATTCCCAATAAATGGATGTGTTACTGAAATATATAGCCCACAAAATTGATCGATAATTCTTAATTATTTTTTACCTAATTTATTGTCTTTCAATCTATGGAATTATCCTTCAAAGCATGCCAACTAACTAATTTACACCTAATTTCAAGTAAAAAGAATTTGCTAACCTGATGCACTCTCATTATTAACCGAAGAATTTACTTAATTCAAAGATGCAGCATTTTCACAAGTTGGCGAAGGTCTGTTAGACTGCTTTGATGATGTAGAATTTTGCACATTACTTAACAGCTGAACAGGTTTAGATTGCAATTTCCTTCTCAATCCTAGAGCCATTCTTACTTAACCTCCTATAAGATAAATGATTGGTTATATGATTTAACATAGAATAATATAGACAGTCTAAATAATATAGTTAAGATTATTTCCACCAAAATTAATATTTTACAAAAGCACTACCATGACAAGAAAACAACTTAATTTTTCATAAGTTATTTAGTTTTATTTTATTAATTTGAGGGGAAAAACCAACTTGCACAAATTGTGCAATTTGATGAAAAAACCCCTCCGTAGAACTCAGCAAAGATGAGACTGGAGCAGGAACATAATCAAGCTAAGAAAATATAAACAAAACTACATGAGGAGAAAAGTAATAATTATAGAAAATGAAAAACAAGCAAAACTAGTAGCCCATAGAACAGCCCTAAAATACAAGCAGAACAACATCAACAACTAGCCTTGAAGAAAACCAAAAGCAGTAGCAGAAATAAAAACCCATAAATGCAAAATCTTATATTAATACTACTAGTAATCATCATCACCATCATCATCTACGTCAACATCAATTCGAGTGTGTCATTCACATCAGTACAATATTAATCCAAAATGTCATTTTCATCATTGTCATCATCCACTAGAAAATCATCTACTTGGTCATCCCTTATGTTTTGCACTATATTTCCATCAATAATATTGGGATTTGGATCATCTCTATGCAATTGTTCTACTTCATGGTCTTCAATGTCAACAATAAATTCAAATATATTTGATTCCACCTCTTGATATGCCTCATTATTAAGATCTTGTTCATCTTTCATTTCTTGGACATAAAAAATGTGCCTATGCTGAAATTGTTGGGCAACTCGCCAATTAGTTCCCAAAGTTATGTCATTAAGATAGAATACTTGTTTTGCTTGACACGCTAATATAAAGGGTCATTCTCATACCAAAATTTGCTAATATTAATGCTAGTAATATTGCCATCTATATGTATGCCCCTTTTTCTATCACCCAAGTTAAACCATTTACACTTGAAGACAATAACTTTTTTCCCTTTAATATAATCTAATTCAATAATACTATTGAGCACACCATAAAAGTTAATAGCCTCATCTCTATGATTCCCTTCAACAAAAATCCCACTATTTTGGCTCTTAAGATGACTGTCACAATCTGTTGTGTGAAATCGTACTCCATTAATGATACATCCTATATGTTTCTTTGCACATATATGAGGTCCACAAGCTAGCAAGTACAATGCCTCCATTACTTCTGATTTCTTACGATTGTAAAAGTGTATCATCAACAAAATGAAAGGTAAATTCCTAAATTAATTGAATACATTTATTTATTACAAATGTGTGCATGAATTACTTACATGCTGCCTAAACCATGAAGCAAATGTAGCTTTATGTTGTTCCTCAACATTAGAGTTCTCTTCGTTCTTAAGCTCATCCTTATGTTTTCTATATAAAAGAATTTTGAAAGTTTAGCTTGTGTTTGCAAGTTTCATAAAAAAATATATATATATATTGAAGTTAATGCATACTTACTCAATAAAAGGATAAACTTCGTCACAATTAGTTAAAATGAACCAATGAGCCATATCAAGCTCTTTTTTCGATAACTCAACATATTTTGATGCTCCAATTGGTCTAAACTTTTGTGAGAAAATTGGTAATCCACCATCTATGGCCATATCAAAGTTTCGCTCCCCTCGGTTGAACTGAGTCTCAATTCCTTGAAGGTACATTGAACAAAACGTCAAATACTCCTTAGTAATATAAGCCTCTGCAATTGAACCTTCGGACTGAGCTTTATTCCTCACAAATTGCTTAATGGTGCCCAAGAATCTGTAAAAGATTGCAAATGTTAATATTTTAACTCAAGTGTTCTTTTAATCAAACATAATAAAGAATGGATGATATTACCTTTCAATAGGAAACATCCATTGATATTGAATTGGCCCATAATGTTTGGCTTCAGTAGGCAAGTGAATTGCTAAGTGCACCATTACATCAAAGAAAGAAGGAGGGAAAATCATCTCAAGCTTGCATAATATCAATACAATGTCTTTTTCCATCTTTTCTCTTTCATCCAACCTCAATGTCTTACAACATAATCATTGGAAAAAGTCTCCTAATTCAGCTAATGTAGTTTATACAACTTGAAAATAATGAGTGAGGGGAATAATATTTCATTGATAAAAAATTAGAATATATACAATAGGTTTCTGCCAATATCAAGAAACTATACATAATTATATCCTTGATCCTAGGAATAAGATTTTACTCCAAATCTGATCCTGTACAGCTAATACAAGGTTACAGCTACACAGAATTTCTCTCCTAAAAATCAAAGATATTCCTACACCACTAATCTCTCCTAATTTACATGGTTTTATTACTCAATATTCTACTTCCCAAAAATATAGATTTTCCTACACTCCCTCTCAAGTTGGTTTGAAGATATCTTCATCACCAGCTTGCTCACTAACAAATCAAACTATTTTTTGGGAAGACTCTTTGTGAGTAGATCAGCCACTTAGTCTCTGGTTGGCACATAAGTCATGCAGACTATACCTCTTTTTATTTTTTCTTTGATGAAGTGCTTATCCACTTTAACATGTTTCGTTCGGTCATGAAAAACTGGATTGTGAGCAATATAAATAGCCGCTTTATTGTCACAATATAGTTTTCATAGGAAGTGCTTCTGAAACCTTTAACTCTTGTAAAATTCTTTTAATCCATCCATTTCATAAATACCTTGAGCAACAGCCCGGAACTCTGCTTCTGCACTGCTCCTTGCCACAACATTCTATTTCTTACTTCTCCAAGTCACCAAATTGCCTCCAACATACGTACAATATCTAGAAGTTGATCTTCTATCTGTTATAGATCTAGCCTAATTTGCATCAGTGTAGGCTTCAATTTGAAGATGTCCTTGTGCCTTAAAGAAAAGGCCTTTGCCAGGTGTTCCCTTTAGATACCTTAGGAACCTATAAACTGCCTCAAAGTGCTTTGGGCCTAGTGAATGTATGAATTGACTAACAATACTTACTGGAAACATTATGTCAGGCTGAGTTTGTGATAAATAAATAAGTCTTCTAACTAGTCTTTGAAACTTTTCTCTGTCTGTTACTTTCTCTGCACTAGCTAGTTGAAGTTTCAAATTTGGCTCCATGGGAGTTTTAGCTAGCCTGCAGCCCATCATACCTGTCTCCTTGAGCAAATCAAGCACATACTTCTTTTGACTTACAACAATTTTCTCCTTGGATCGTGCGAACTCCATCCCAAGAAAATATTTTAAGTTTGCTAAGTCCTTGATTTTAAATTCCTTGGCCAAAAACTTCTTCAAATTCTCTAATTCTCCAAAATCAACCCCTGTTAAAATAATGTCATCAACGTATACAATTAAAACTGAAACTTTACCTTTTTTTGAATGCATGTAAAACAAGGTATGGTCAGCTGACTTTGTAAGAAACCAAATCTCTTAACAGCTTTGCCAAAGCATTCAAACCAAGCTCTTGGTAACTATTTAAGTCCATAAAGATATTTTTTCAGTTTGCAAACTTTTCCACCGCCATATTTTTCTTCAAAGCTTAGAGGAAGACTCATAAACACCTCTTCTTCTAGGTCTCCATTAAGAAAGGCATTTTTCACATCAAGTTGGTATAATGGCCAGTTTGCATTAATAGCAAGAGATAAAAGAACCTGAATGGAATTTATCTTGGCAACAGGGGCAAATGTTTCTTGATAATCTATTCCATTGGTTTGTGTAAAATCTTTCACAACTAATCTAGCCTTGTACCTTTCTACAGTACCATCCGCTCTGCTTTTAACTGTAAACACTCATTTGCACCCAATAATCTTTTTCTCTCTAGGCAACTCCACCACATCCTACGTATCATTCTTCCTCAATGCCTCTATCTCTTCAAACACTGTCGATCTCCAGTTCTAATCATCCAACACCTCCTTAATACTTCTAGGAATTACAAGTTTTGAAATTTCAATGGTAAAGTCTCTATATTTAGGAGAAAGGTTATTATAGGCCACGTATTTGGAAATTGGATGTCTAGTACAAGTACAGGTTCCTTTTCTAATAGCAATGGGAAGATCAAGATCATATTCTTGAGTGGGAAGAATAGGGTTTAAAACTAGGTCAGGTTTTGGAATAGCAGAAGGAAAGAAAGGTGAAGTATTACCTGATGTATTTGGACAGACTTTACTCAAGGACTTCTCATGAACAGGTGCTGGACTAATCAATGGACCTTCACCCTTTTTAAAAAAAAAATTTCTAGTATAAACCACAGGCTTAAGATTAAAATGATTTTTTTCTTGTCATAATATTTCCATATTTGATAAGCCAATATCAGTTTCTACATTATCAGATTAAGTGATGCTAGTTTCTTATCGGTTTCAAAAATTATATTTGGTAAAGCTTCAATTTCCCAAAAATTTGATTTACTAGAATTCTTCCCTTAAATTAAATTTTTGTTAAAGAAAGGAAGATCTTCCAAAAAAGTTGCATCCATAGTGACATAAAATTTATGTGTGAGAGGATTAAAGAATTTGTACCCTTTTTTATTTGGAGCATAACCAGCAAAGACTCATTTTTCTGCCCTAAGATCTAACTTGGACCGAGATTTCTTTGGAATGTGCATGTAAGCAGTGCATCCAAATATTTTGAAAGGCAAATATGAATTAATTTTAGATTCAGGGAAAAAATTTTTCAACCACTCTAAAGGAGTACTATATTGTAAAACCTTACAAGGCATCCTATTAATTAGGTATGAAGCTATTAAAATAGCGTCCCCCCACAAATATTTTGGCAAGTTCATATAAAACATCATTGCTCGAGCGACTTCCAATAAATGTTTATTCTTAATAGATGTTTATTCTTACGCTCGGCAATTCCATTTTGTTCAAGACTATCAATGCAAGAAGACTGATGTACGATCCCTTTTCCTTTAAAAAATCTTCCAAGGATACTATTATAATACTCTGCCCAATTATCAGACCTCAAAATACTTATTTTTTTTTTTGGAATTGATTTTCTATCATGTTGTAGAAATTCTAAAAAATTGTTTCTACTTTTGACTTCTTATGCATTAAGTATACCCAACATAGACAAGTATGGTCATCTATAAAAGTTACAAACCACCTTTTTCCTGAAACAGTAGTAACCCTTGAAGGTCCCCTAACATCACTATGAAACACATAAAATGGTTTTGATGGTAAATAAGGCCTTAGGACATAAGGTTTTCGTTGACTCTTAGCACGCAAACAACTTTCATATTTAAGTTTCAAAGGATTCACATTCTTAAATAGCAAAGGAAACAAACGTTTTAGATAAATAAAACTAGGATGGCCTAATCTATAATGCCAAACCATTATTTGTTCATAAGCAGATACAGAAAATTACTACTAGACTCTTGAGCAATTTTAGCACTAAGTGAATTATCCTCGAGACAATAAAGACCATTGATCATTCTAGCCCTGCCAATCATCATCCTCAAATTCTTGTCCTGAAAAACACAATGAGATTCATTGAAAATAACTCAACAATTAGAATCTTTTGTTAGTTTACTAACTGATAAAAGATTACAGGTCAATTTTGGAAAATGAAGAACAGATTTAAGGTTGGTTTTTTTTGAGATCTCTATTGAACCTTTTCCAGCAACAAAAGAGAAACCTCCATCTGCAACCTTGATCTTTTTATTTCCAGAACATGGTGTATATGATTGGAAGAGTTTAAATGAATTTGTTATATAGTCTAAGGCTCTAGAATCTATGATCCATGGAGCAGAAAAAATTGAGGAATTAGACAGAAAAAAAATTGAATAGTCTTAGATCCAATACCTGTATAGAAGCATTAGGAAAGTCAGATGAGGTAGAACTGGATTTCAATAGCATAAAGAAGATGCTCCATTTGTTCTTTGGTGAAAGGGCCAGTATCGGCTTCATTAGTAGTGGGAACTCCTCGTCCAGACTTCTCTCCTCCTTTGTTTTTCCAATTTGTAGGTTTTCCGTGCAGCTTCCAACATGTTTCATGAGTGTGTTGAGGCTTATCACAATAGTCACACCAGACCCGTGGTTTTTCTCCTGTTCTACACTAATAAGTTGATGTTTTAAAAGACAAAGCAGCCTCGAAAGCCGATCCTTTAATAGTAACTCTAGGACCCTTCTTTCCCAGCATCACATTTCTTCTGCTCTCGTCCCTTCTAACCTCTGAAAGCACCTCACCAATTGAAGAAAGGGGTTGTCTCCCATAATTCTCCCTCCAACTTCATCAAATTCAATGTTCAACCCTGCCAAAAATTTAAAGATTCGGTTGTCTTCAACCGTTTTCATATGATGTTGGAAATCATCTACTAATTTCCACTCATAGGTGTTGAAGAGATCCAAATCCTACCATATTTATTTAAGGGAATTGAAATATTTTGTGACAGTGTCTTCCCCTTGACATAGTTCTCCAATCTTGAGAGTCAACTCGAAAATTCAGGATTGATTTCCTAAATCAGAGTACATATGATTGATATTTTCCCATAACTCTTGTGCCGTTGAATAGCACATGTAGTTGGAACTGATATCTTCCTCCATTAAGTTTACAAGCCATGTCATAACCATGGAGTTTTCCATGTCCCATGTTGTTTAAGCAAGATTCGTACTTGCTGGAGCCTTTGTTTTGCCAGGTAAATACCCCATCTTGCCACGACCTTTGATATACATCCGAATTGCTTGTGACCATCGGAGAAAATTATCTCCATTCAATCGAATGTTAGTAATATGGATTAAGTGAGAATCAACCCCAGTTTTCAAGGATTTGATTCTATTTTAGCATAAAGAGGCAGTAGTTTGAGGATTAATGGTAGAGTCTAATGATGTTTTAGACATGATGAAGGGACAGGGGATTGTGTAAAAGGAGGCTCTGATACCAACTTGAAAATAATGAGTGAGGGGAATAATATTTCATTAATAAAAAATTAGAATATATACAACAGGTTTCTGCCTATATTAAGAAACTATACATAATTATATCCTTAATTCTAGGAATTAGATTTTACTCCAAATATGATCCTATATAGCTAATACAAGGTTACAGCTATACAGAATTTCTCTCTTAAAAATCAGGGATATTCATACACCACTAATCTCTCCTAATTTACATGGTTTTATTACTCAATATTCTACTTCCCAAAAATATAGATTTTCCTACAATACATCTTTATGCAAGCATCCATGAATACCAATAGGAAGTAGTCATTGCAAAAGAACATGGCAATCATAGCTTTTTAGTCCAGATACCTTACCATCAATCACATTAGCACAACGCGAAATGTTAGAAGCATAACCATCTGGAAACTTCACTGATTTTACAAATTCACAAAAGTACTGCCTTTCTTTCTTTGACATTGTGTAATAAGCAGATGGCATAGTATATGACCCATCATCTCTTTTCTTCAAATGCAATTCCTTTCTTATATTCAAATCTTCCAAATCTTGTCTAGCCTTAATAGTATCCTTTGTTTTTCCTTCAATACCCATTAAATTTCCTAACACATTGTCACATATATTTTTCTCAACGTGCATAACATCCAAATTATTCCTTAATAGTAAGTGTTTCCAATAAGGCAAATCAAATAGAATACTCTTATTTGTCCAGTTCAATTCTTCTAGGCTACGTTTTCGCTTCCTATTATTAGGATGCTTACCAGGAATAACATCTTTGAGATTCACTAACTATTGCAATAAGTCATACCTAGATAAATCTATGAGTGGTGGTCTATGTTCCAGTTTGCCATAAAATTTTTTGCTTCTTCGCCATTTATGATCATGAGACAAGTATTGATGATGTCCCATATAGCATATTTTATTTCTCAATTTTAATGAACTAGTCTAATGGTTACAAATAGGGCATGCCATATACCCGTTAGTGCTCCATCCTGACAAATTACCATAAGCTGGAAAGTCATTTATTGTCCATAAAATGGCTACATGCATTTGAAAATGTTCTCCAAAAGAAGCATCGTAAGTTTGCACCCCATCTTCCCAAAGTTCTTTCAGCTCATCTATCAATGGTTACAAATATACATCAATGTCTTTTCCAGGTGAGTTGCGACGAGGAATAAGCAAAGACAACATTAAGAACTGGTTATACAGGTTTGGGTGACCTTATGTCTGCCTAAACTCTAAGACCGTCACTGGCTAAAAATTGGGTCATGACAATTGTCTACGTCCTATGTTGTTATAATGTACAAACACATAATTGGCAACCAACATTATGTAATTATTTGGATGCTACAAAATATTTTCCACTATAGTAGTTTTTGAAGAGTATTAACCTTGATTAGTTAATTAAGTATACTTTGAAAAGTATTAATACCCATATAGTAGTTTTTTAACTTTAAGGAGTAAATTATCATTTACTAGAATTTTTGTTTGGACTAGACCTATATTACATATAGGTTTGATAAATACACATTTTAGCTTCATTTTAATTAGATATCCACATTCAAGTTCATTCAATTTCATATTATTATCACTTATGCTTATGACTTAAATTTATTTATTGATGTCAAAATACAATACTCATATGAGTTTGTATTTACACACAGGCTTCTACATCATAGATATGAGAACATTTATCTTAAAAACAGTAAAGCATAGCTTGAATGAGGTGAAAGATAGCATCGTGGGTGCAGCAAAGCAATGCAAATAAATATTTATCTTTTCATATAATGAATATTTTGTAAATAATTCCTTCAATCTTTTCCTATATTGGACACTTAGTATTTTGTACATAAGTCATATTAGGTGTATTGTATACATATAGGTTTTGAATGGTATCCTCTTTGCCTTAATATATATTGAAATATGTTGGAATATATGTTAAAAGTGACAATAACTCATTTCAATTTTTCTAAAAAATGAGTTCATTGATACAATAGTTCATTATTTGGCTGATGTACATTAAAATATAAAAATGGGACATTTATTACAATATTAACTATTCATATTTGTAGTTTCTAAACCTTACCTTACATTCCCCAGTTAGACTTTTATTCAAATTGTGATTCATTATAATAGTAGTTATTCTCTCTCTCTCTCTCTCTCTCTCTCCTTGTCTCTCTCTATCTATTGTTTATATGAGATTGTTCGCTATACAACTTAATGATAAAATAAAGTCTTCCATAGTCTCAAATGATGTAGCAACCACCATCACCAACAAATGAGAAATGCACTTTCGCCTACCACATCCTTGACTCTTGTTTTGAAGGAGGCATTCCATGCAAATCAATTACTGAACTTGCGGGAGAGAACGGGGTTGGGAAAACACAATTATGCTTATAGCTATGCATGAATGTGCAACTACCATTCCATATTGGAGGCTTAAGCGGATCATCTATGGTCATCTACACAAACTACAACTTTCCCTTTGAAAGATTTAGGCAGCTTTCTAGTGATTTTTTATCCAAATTCACAACTATTTTCGCCCATATTAAAAGATTTAATCCATGCGACAATGTCTTCATACAATGTGTTTCTTCTGCCCACAATTTGCTTTATCAAATGTCCAAATTAGAATATTTCATTGTTGCTTCAAGAAGCATGCACTTACTCGTCTGCCTTATTTATATCAACTCAATAGCTTTACTTTTTAGGTCACAATTCCGTTATTCACAATCAGATTTTTCCAAAAATCAAACTGAACCGATTAGTTTGATTTGATTTTTTTTTTAAAGGTTCAATTAGTTTGATTGTTAATATGTAAAACCAAATTAAACTTTGGTTTGGTTCTATTTTTATCAAAAAATTCGGTTAAAATCAAACCAACTATTTTATATATATATATATATATATATATATATATATATATATATATATATATATATATATATATATATATTATTAAAAATATATTTACTTTATATATTATTATTTATATAAAATTTATGAACAATAAAAAAAGAAAAATAGTCCACCTTAAAAATTTAGAGAAAAAAGCCCAATTGAGTTCACACGACTAACTAAACCAGTTTGATTCTGTTTAATTTCTAACTTAAAATATGAATTTCCATTTTTTAGTTTTTTTAATTAGATTATTCGGTTCTGTTGGCCGTTTGCTCACCCATTGTTGCAATATAATCCAACCCTATCGATAAGATGGGTAGCAATAGCAGACTACCGTAACAATTTGTGAATCTGCGTTTTGCGGTAAAAGCCATATTTTCCTTCGACTATTTAAACTTCATTGATAGAGATTATCCCAACATGGGATTCATCTAACGGCTATGGAGGTGGTTTTCACCTTGAAGCAAGTGAAGTGATTCAAGCGAATACTTGCCCACTCGAGACACTCCAGAATCAATAGTTAAATATGGCAGCCATGACTGTGGCACGGCTTCATCTCCTACACCCATCGCCCATCATCAAACCCTCTCTGTTTTTATCCAAACTCCCTAACTCACCCGTTCTTAGCCTTCGTCCCCGCAAATTCTCCTTCACCACCACTACTCTCTGCTCTGCCTCGAATCACAGACAATCCCCAGAGGTATCATCCTATATTTATCTACATTCAATTTGTTTTAATGGGTTCTTATAGTATCTTGAGAAATTTTGAAGTGATTAATTATTTGTTTGTTTATTAGAGTTGTGATGGGTCTATTGTTGGGAATCTGCTGGACTATCTTAATGAGTCTTGGACTCAATTTCACGCTACTGGTATATTTCATTTTCATTTGTTCTTCTTGTTTTATTTGTTTTTGGGTTATTGTTGAAGATAAAAGATCAATGAGATCAAAGTTGAATGAACCAGTTGTTAATTAATTGAAATTATAGATTGTTCAATGTTGCAAGCATTTTTGGATATGGAAATGTAAAATAAGATTTATATTGATGCTGTGTCAGTTGAAATTTTATGCTTTTTTTGTTTTTGTTCTTGCTTTCAGCTGAAGCGAAAAGGCAACTTATTGCTGCTGGTTTTCATTTGCTTAATGAAAATGATGAATGGGACCTAAAGCCTGGTGGACGCTACTTCTTTACAAGAAACATGTCTTGCTTGGTTGCTTTTGCTGTTGGGGAGAAGTGAGTCAAAGAATTCCATTGTACAGAAATGCATAATGCATTACATAAAAGGATAATAGAGGAAAGAAAAATAATTATTGACTCAGGCAGTATAAGCAAACCTGAGGCATTGATAACATCTTAACATAAACAGTTCCATATTACCATGAGCATAAGATAAAGGGGTTGTTCTAATTAACAAGTTAAACAAAGTTAGCTAGCTTTAACACCATTACTTTTGGAATCTGTATTTTTTGTGATTCTAATCTTTCTTGGCAATCATTTTTCAACTATTAATTTTATTTCATTGTGTTTTCTGGCTCTGTTTTCTTTATTCTATATAGCTTTCTATATTTCTCGTTACTCATATTGTTGGTGTCTGAAACTTTTTCAAAGCTATCTCAGTTTTATGTTTGCTATCATCCCTTTGCTTATTATAAGTTAGGTTTATTTGCAGTTGGATAATTAAAGGCTTCTCTTAGTTTTGCAGGTACAATGCTGGAAATGGATTTCATGTGATAGCTGCACATACAGACAGTCCATGCTTGAAGCTCAAACCAAAATCTGCATCCTCCAAATCTAATTACCTAATGGTCAATGTGCAGACCTATGGCAGTGGTTTATGGCACACTTGGTTTGACAGGGACTTGAGTGTTGCTGGAAGGGTAATAGTAAGAGATACTGATGGTTCTTTTCTTCACAAGCTTGTCAAAGTAAAAAGACCTTTGCTGCGAGTACCAACCCTGGCCATTCATCTTGACCGGTTCGCGCCTACTTGCTTCTAGATTTCTTATTTTTTCTGGATTTTGGCTTTAGCTACCTAATAGTTACTTTTATATGGAAACTGTTGTTGCATATTTATGGTCAGTGTATTAATGTAAGAAGTAATAGTAAGCTTGAGATGCCTCTTCATAAGTCATGCTGGAACCTTTATGATACAGGCAGTTGGTTAGCTTGTTAAGTTGCTTTAAGCAAAAACAAAAATGCAGTGTTTGGTTATATGACAAAAACTTAATTTTTAAAAAGCAAAAAGTTTCATAAAAAAATAAAAAATTAGATTTTCTTTTTTCCTTTTCCCATATGGATCAAAAATTCATATATTTACCAAGTATTCCTTCTTTCTTTTCCATGTGCTCGATGTCAAATAAAAATTTGTCAAAAACTTCAAATCACTTTTAAAAAGCAAAATATTAAATCAAACAGTACCATATCTGCCTACTGGATAGGTGACAGTAGTGGCACACCATTTTAGTTCAATGTTGTCTCTTTTTATTTATTTATTTATTTATTTTGTGAAGGAAGAACAGAATGCATGAGATGTTAATTTATTGTTTTCAGTATGGGAAAAGTCACGGCTCACTAGCTCTCGTGTTAGTCTGTTGTCACCCTGACAAGACCAAAAACCCATTACATCTAGTTAGTTGGTTTACATGACCTTAATGACCATCAAAAGAAATGCATCTGAAAGAAGAGCTATGAGTCCTTAATTCGATAAGAGTCAAACCCTTGGAGCTAAGAACCAAGTGTTCAAAACCATATTCTTAGTGGTCCATAAAATAGAGAACCCAGTAAATGGGAAATCACTAGGTTGTATTCAGGCTTATGCAAATATTGCTCTTAATGTTGAGGTATTAAATTCAATCCTTTGAAAGTAACTTGTTATACTAATGAGAACTAGTCCAAGAGGATTATCTTCTGATGGAACTTTTATTGACTTCTAAATCCAATGAAAACAGCTTCGCTCTGCTTTAACTTTGAAATTCTACATTTTTTTTCCCTTCTTATTCTTTCTCTTGCACTCCCGAGCCCCTCGGTGGATAGGAGAGGGGTAGGGGTAGTCAAACACTGATCTCTAATGTCCGGCTGCTTTAGGTCTCTCCTTACATGCTGATGCTAATAATCATGAAAGTATTAAGTTTATTTATTTATTTATTTATTTTTTTTGAATCTATGTTTGTTGTTATATTCCAAGCAGAGAATACATACCCTGGAAATTTATACTGTCTGTTAGTATGGCTTTTACTAATTCTCTCTACTTGATTGTTCAGCACAGTGAATAAGGATGGATTTAAACCAAATCTAGAGACTCATCTCATTCCACTATTTGCGACAAAACCGGACGAAACATCTCCAGATTCGAAAGATAAAAATACTGCATCTTCTTCGAAAGCTGTTCATCATCCACTGCTTATGCAGGTACAGTCATTTAGGACAATTTGATATAACTGTTAAGTGAATGTACAGGGACTTTATAGAAGCATGAAAGTGTTTTAGATGTGTATCAAGGAATGAAGCCTACCCTTGGTATAAATCATTTGCTTTGGATAGAAAGGAGTTAGTAATAATTTGATGAAATCTCCTAATCATAAAAAATTTTTGAATTTTTTTTTTCTAGCTAATACTGCAAGAGAGAAAACAAATCATTGGGCCATGTGGTTTTCTTATATTGAAAAAGGGTTATACTGTTAAGGTATTTGGTCTCTTTCTATGCATGATGGTGCTGTCACTTGGCCACTGTGGGCAAGTGTTTTGATTTTCATCATTTGTCTTGGATTGAACTAAGCAACTCTACACTGATCAGACGAGTGTATTTCAGCTAATTTATTTTTTTTTAATGTTAATTCTTTCTTTAATTCAGATATTATCAGATGAGTTGAGTTGTAGTACCGATGACATAGTGAGTGTTGAGTTGAATGTTTGTGACACACAAGCTAGCTGCCTTGGAGGTGGAAATGATGAGTTTATCTTTTCTGGAAGATTGGATAATCTTGCTTCAAGTTTTTGTGCATTAAGAGCTCTTATTGATTCATGCAAGTCTTCCAATGATTTGTCAAGTGAACCTGCTGTTCGGATGGTTGCTTTATTTGATAATGAAGAGGTAATTGTTCTTGCACAACTCATGGCATGGGAAGGCTATTCATTTCTTTGATGTTTCCTATACATAATGTTAGAGTAATTATTGGGTTGTTATTTAGCTAAGGAACATCTATCTACAAATTATAAAACAATGTGAGATTTAAGATTCTTACTGCAAATGAGATTAAAACTTTCTTTTTCTTCCATGAAGTCATCACTAGTGGCCTGTGGTCCTTGAGCATAAAATTATGAAAGAGTTGTTTCTCACATTAATTAGGGATAAGAAACCAATAGGCTGTTAACTTTTATGTCTCTTTTCTTATTTAGAAAGTTGGTTAAGATGCTCAACTATGCAACATTATCATGTTAGTTTCAGGTTCAGTCACGCTTGTGCTTTTACAATTTTAAATGAAACACAGGTAGTTTTTTCAGGTGTGCATTTTTGTTGCAATTCTTTCTGGTTCATTAGTGTTAGGACATAGGGCAGAGCTGCGCAGCAAAAAGGGAAGAAAGGAGTTGTCAAAAAAAAAAATAATAAAAATAAAAAATGAGAGAGATAGAGAGAGAAGGGAACCTGGTGGCTTTTCTAGTTCTCAGAATAGTAATGTGGGTTAATGCAGCAGGCAGCCTTTGGAAGAAATAAAGAAGAAAAGGAAGAGAAAAGAGGAAAACAGGGGAATCACACAAGGCAAATGTTCCAAAAACGCTTGTAATAAATTCATCTTTCATTAATTGAGGTCTTAGAAAATAACTAAGTTGCATAAATATTCAGAGACACTACTTTTCCTTGTTCCAACAGTAGTAGTACATCTTCTAAATTGGAAAAACAATCATTAAATATGAAGCGAATGACTTTCTATGTGAATTTTTTTATTAAAAAAAAATCCTAAATAAAACTAAAGCCCAAATTTGCCAAATTAGAAGTAAAAAACTACTTGATTGAAAAATTTGGACCTTCTCTTAATAGAAGTATATCAAAATCATCACTATGGTTATTTTCTTGACTGAATCATGTTATTTCTAACTATTGCTGTTTAGGTGGGTTCAGGTTCAGTTCAGGGAGCTGGTGCACCAACCATGTTTCAGGCCATGAGACGAATAGTTGGATGCTTAGCTCATAATAAAGTTAGTGAAGGTGCTATTGAGCGTGCAATCCGGCAATCTTTCCTTGGTATGATTCAGCTGATAGCTTTTTGAGTTTAGTATATCAATATCTTATTCTCTACACTAAAATTTATTAGACCTTTATTGGCTTCCAGGCATTTTTTGAAGCAGCATTAGGAAAGCCAAAAGAGTTCTCTTACCTTTTATTGCTAGCTTATGGTGGCTTGAATGAATAGGAGAATTATGTTGTAATTTTGAATTTCTTTTCTAAAAAGTTTCTTTTCTTAGCATCCTTGTTAATTAGTTGTAGAGTTATCCCTTAAGAGTGCATCACTGTCAAGGAATGAGGCAAAGGAGTCCGTATCTCTTAGGAGCATCTCATTAGGAGTGATTCACCCTAAAAGAAGTTTACTCCTTTAGCACTGAGGCATCTCTTCAGGTGTGACTATATCTCATGTAATCTTGATAGTTAATATTACATAGAAGGCTGTAAACTATCCAGAAGTATAGTTTAAACCAGAACATTTGTGTGGCTTCTTTGATGCGTGTTGGGAGATCATACAAAACTTGGAATGTTGGATAATTTTCTGGAATGTTAGGGGATTTTCAGAGAACAAAATTTAGATATTTGGTAGAAGAGGCTCAGCTTTGGCTGTGACAGTGTATTTGTCTTAAGAATCACAGTTTGTCTCTGCCACAATTATGCAAATTGGTTTTTTGGGGTTTATTATGGGTTTTGTTTTAGGGGTCTTGAAGGAAAGTGTTTAACTGAATTTAATTGAGGAGTGTATGAGTCCATTGCTTCTGTTCTCTTCTGGTCTTTCTTGCTTCCTTGAGAGGAGAAATTTTTTCCTTCAAATTTCTTTTGTTTTTCTGTTTTGTATGGTGAAGATATTGTTCTTTATCTGGGAAAAAAAAAGGGAAATAAAAAAGAAAGAAGAGCCCACCACCCTATGAGAATATTAACATGGATGCGGATAGCCTGCAACATTTCTGCACTCCATGAACTTTTCCGTGAGAAACTGGAACTCATTAGAGGAAACATGGAGGCAGGAGATATTTTGGGAAACAAAACTGTTAGGATGAAATGATGTATTTAAATGCCTGTCTGTTTGGGTGGAGAGGGTGGTTGAGATTTCCTGGCAGATATTTTTTTAGTAGCTACCTGGTGTTTAGGACTATATGAAAGGAAATGGGGTAGCTACATGTTCACAAGCTCCACTATAAATAAGCGCCTTTTTTTAACTGTTTTTCTGAATTGATTGATGCAAGATTATTTTTCAAAACCTATGTTGAATAATTGAGGAAGTAAGGGTATTATGAAGAATGAAGCATATCAAGACTCTGCATCAACTTATGATGTACAAATAGATTATTCAAAGCAGCCATTTATCCTTTGAATGGATCTATAGTACTACCATCCATAAAACACCTCTACTTTTCTCCTTATATTTTTGTGATAGGGAATGGACAGAGCTAGTACCTAAATTGTGTATCCAGCTCAAATCTTCTATATTATCTTCTGTAATATGCTATTTTAACAGAAGTTTCAAGGTTTCTTGAAGCAGCTGGAAGTTTTAGGGCAATTAGATCTCAACAATTAGGGCTAAGATTAGATAGTGATTGTGGTTGGAACAAGATATTTAGGGTTTAAAGAAAACCTCTATTAAAAATCTGAATTGAAATAATAATAAGAATGATACAAAATTGTATGATAGTAGCTTTATTTATACTAATTAGGATAAATCCTAACCCTAGACTAAAAAGGAAACTAATACTAATTAAAATACTTATTTAAGAAGAAACCTAAATGAAGATAGAAAAGAAATCTAAAATAAATTGAACTAGGAAAACCAAATAAAATTCCTATTTTAAAGAAATCTAAAATAAACTTACTTAGGAGTACTAAATAAAATTCCTAATTTTAAAATTAAACAAAAATAATTCCTAAATTTTATCTTCTTTTTCCTTAACTGCATCATTTCTAGTAGAATCCTATTCTTTTTTTTTTTTTAATAGTGTCTGCGGACATGGCTCATGGAGTTCATCCAAATTTTTTGGAAAAGCATGAAGAACACCATCGACCTGAAATGAAAAAGGGTCTTGTTATCAAGCACAATGCAAACCAGCGGTATGCTACTAATGGGATCACAGCTTTTCTCTTTAAAGAAGTTGGCAAAATCCAGAACCTTCCAACTCAGGTAATTGTCTTTTGAAATGGTGTCTTTGTGCTTTTTTATTTAGTCCAGCAGACTATTTCATATCAAAATTAGTGTATTAACTTGCATAACATTAGGACTATGATAAATAATAGTTCAAAAGAAAGTGCCAGAAATATGGTATTTTAATGTCATTGTACTTTCAACCATTGATTTTGTTATTCATGACTTATTGATTACCATGATTAATCATCACATATTGTTGCCAAATGAAGGCATCATAGTATGAATTGGCTTAATGACAAAAAATGCTTAAAGTTTAATGCCTTTTGTGATTCTCTCACAACCTTTTAATTTTGACAAATTTGTGCAATTACTTTTTAATTTTTTCCAATTATATCACTGATTTATTTTCAATCAAAATTAGACCTGAATATGCTTATGTGGCAGGTCTGAATTTTTTTTGTTAATTTATATTGTTGAGCCCAAAATTATGCGATATTGGTATGAAATATTTTATTATTTTAATTTTTCCACATGGCGTATCACGAAATAAAACAAATTTAGACCTACAATATTGGCAAATTCAGGCTTAAATTTCACCTGAAATTGGATTAGTAATAGGATTGCAAAAATTTCCAAAATTGAAAATTTGTGATAGAATTTTAAAAACACTGAATTTTAAGCATCTTTCTGCATTTAGGCCTTATGAATTTTGATTAATTCATTGCCAAAAGTTCTCGATATAACAAATAGGCATTTTGCTTTCCCAGTTGCATGCTAAACAGAAAGTACAGTTTTGACATGGTGCAATGCTTGGAGTAGTTACTGAGAGAGTTTTATGGGGAGTTATACCGGAAGATCTCAGATATCCTTTAGTTGACTGGAAAGGGTTTCTTTTTCCTAGTTCTGGTGGGGCCTTGAGAGTGTAGAAATGACACTTTGATCTGGCTTCATAAAATAAATGACTATGATGTTAACTTCTCTTTAAAATTCTATGGAAGCAATGCTTTACTTTGTCCATTTCTTTCTTACTTTGTCTTATAATTCTCTTAATTTTCATGACCTTTTTACCTAGCTCCTATATAATAAGCTACTTATCAAAAAGAAGAAGAAAGAATGAAGGAAAGAAGTATCCAATCTGATTGGTTTTGTTAAAAACTGATGCATAACTAATTGCTTCAGCTCTTAAAATTGAAGCCAACCACAACGAAAGGATTTTGTAATTACAACTTCTAGTAAATAACGAATCAAAGTATGTTAAGGTTGGATTGTTACACACCACCCCCACACACCCACCCCCAACAACACCCCCACCCCCCCCCCCCCCCACCCGCCCCGGCGGCCTTAATCCACTTCCTGGGAGCTTACAGTACATATTTTATTCCATCTCCAATAGGTTCTTTTCATTCTAACTTCACTGTGACCTTTGCTGGAATTTCAATCATGCTGTCTGTTAAAGAAAAAGATTATGGAATTATTGTAAATATCACAGTATTTTCTAAGAAAATCCTTCATCTTGAAGTACAGTTGTATGATAGCCTAGTTGACATGCATTTCTAATTTTTTTGGTAGTGCATAATTAAATTTTATGTGCCATACTGAATTTTGCATATACACTATTGAAATTGATTTTTTTACCTACAAGTACTTGGTGATGTCCAGGAATTTGTGGTGAGAAATGATATGGGATGTGGGTCCACCATAGGTCCTATACTTGCTTCTGGTGTCGGCATCCGCACTGTTGATTGTGGCATTGCTCAACTTTCCATGCACAGGTATCATATTGATTCAGTTCCTGGAAATTTTTTAATATTTATCTCAAATCATGGAAAGCAATCTCAAACTAATATTTGGCTGGTGATGAAACCAGAATGGAGATTTTGAAGAAATAACAAATAAGTTACAAGAGATAAAAATAAGAGAATAGAAATAGCATAACAATCTAGACAATGTAGAAGAAAATTACAGTGTGTTAGAAGGAATGTAGTGAGAAATGAGAGGAAGTGAATATAATTTAAATATACTCCACTTAGGTTTTAAAATGAGCAAGGGAAATGGAGATAAGGAAAATGATGGAAAATAACTGAACTAAACTTTCCACGAAAACAAAGAAAAAAGGAAAGATCTGAACAACTAAAGAATGTAAGATCACTTATTTTTCTTTTCCCTCCATTTCTTCTCTTTCCCCCTAACCGATTAGGATTGAGCACTGGTTCAATTTGAAATTTAGCAAAACTAAATATTTATTGTTATCTATATAAAATGTACTTACTAACATATTTTATACAGTTCAATACACACACACACACACACACAAAAAATATAATATTTATAATTTGGTTTGGTTTGGTTATTTTAGTGTTTTTTTACAATGAAAACTGAAGCATATGTTCAATTCAATTATGTGGTTTAAACAGTGTATTACTCACCTCCGTGATGCATGTTTCTTGGACTGGGGTATGAGTATCTAATATGGGTACATGTTCAAGGGCCGTACTTTTTGTAGGAATGACAATGGGACTTGGGTGGGTGGGTTTTGCCATTCCATTACTATCTTTGTAGGAATGGGAGTGGACCAAAAAAAGTGGAGCTCTTGCCATTCCCCATTTTATTTTAAATAATTTTATAAACTATTAACTCATGTTTTTGCATAATAATATCATTAATTGTTATGTGTCTGTATTAAATTTTTATTTTGGGAGTTAATATTTAAGAAAGACAATATGAAGTAATAAATTGTATGTCTACAAGAAAAACAAGTTTCAATATATTACTATTAAGTCAATATTGAAATATAAATATATATGTTTAATGTTAGGACGAAATTGGGGGTTGGGTACGGCAGGGCAGGCTAAACCCATCTCTACCCGCTACCTTTGATCAAGCGATGATTCTCTGTTAGGTACAGGTGGGGTAAAATTGTCATCTCTACTTAGTTTCTTGAATTTCACAGATTTTTCCTACTACTTTGAAGTGTGAAAGTGCTGTATCCATGATTCCACTTGGATGCTTTAGGGTAAAGAATTTGATTCCCAGATTTTATTGATACACAGACAAGGAGAGATTACATTGTAATGCATAGCAACTAGGGTATGTTGTGCATATGGATACCATCAAGATGCTTTTTTTAGATGAATTTGAGTTGTTTCAATATAAATATTCCTTCACTCAAGGAAGGGATTGGAAATTCAGTCTATTTCGTTTATGGGAATGAGGTAAAGTTCAAAATAATTTAAGTGATCTCTCAATGTTATGACTCATTCTTTAGAAGGACATGGCATATGAATGGGAATGGGCAGGCAAGGGTGGATTTTATAGTCCTTGTCCCCGCCCTGTTTCCGGAAAGGAAGCAATCTTCTTTCAGTCTAATGCCTACACTAGAGAAGAGGATTTCTACCTTGCCTCAGGCCTTATTTTTTGTCCTTCACATTATTTAAATGATATTGTTAAAGACTTTGAGTTAAATAATCCAATCACAAATAATAATAATAATAATAATAATAATAATAATAATAATAATAAATCAATCAATCAATCAATAACTTAATGCATTAATAGCTAAAAAGAAGTTCCTATACTAGGACAAAATCATGCATTTTCCTTAAGCAATCCAAAACTAAATGGTATATAAATTCCTGTAGCATTTGTATTCTCTGCCGATAACACATTAATAAGACTATCCTCCCAACTGACTTTTGATAACATGGATATTTATCTTCTTACCTCCAAAAGTGTCAAATTTTTTCGTCTTTTACACATATAATGTTAAAGAAAACATGTGGTATTAGTTTACTATTGATGCGGGGACAACACTGCTTTGCTAAATTGAGCTACTGAGGAGGAGTTTCATGTGTTGTTTGCAGTGTTAATGTGTTGATTGACAGTGTTGATAAATCAGTGCCTATATTTGGAATTTTTACCATTAGTTATTACTCTGATTCTTATTATGGGGCTACTACTTATTTAAATATTT
Source organism: Reutealis trisperma (assembly GCA_947687605.1). Lineage (NCBI taxonomy): Eukaryota > Viridiplantae > Streptophyta > Magnoliopsida > Malpighiales > Euphorbiaceae > Reutealis > Reutealis trisperma. Next base: position 93,478 of record CANTUT010000256.1, on the reverse strand, counting down.
CTAAATGCAGTGTGAGGGAGGTATGTGCAAAAGAGGACATAGACATTGCTTACAAGCATTTCAAGGCATTCTACCAAAACTTTTCAAGCATAGACAAGAAGCTACAAGTGGATTAAGACTACCCGAGTATTATTTTCTGGGTGTACTTTCTTTCAGGTTTGAATCTGAGCCCGGGGTGTAGTGAGCAGAGGGACAGAGAGAGAGAAAGAGAGAGAGAGAGAGAACAAAAGATATTACATATTGCTTTATCAAACATTTTGATAAGCATAATCTTGCCTCCAAAAATGAAGATATATAAGAGCTTCTGCTGGTAGCTATATGTAAAGGCGATTTTATAGATAGGAAACTAACAATAATTTTGTATCTCCATACTTTTCATTTAGTAGCAGCAATTCGTTTGAGCCAACTGTATCTGCAAAATCAGGTTTTCTTCAAATTCTTAGGATTTGTGGTGGAAGGAGAGCCGAGATTGACGTCAGGATTAATGTTCGGATTCGAGTTGGGCTTGGAGAGCTTCTGCTTCAGTTCAGTCAACAGAGCCTGATTCTCCTGGTTTAGTTGCTGTGCTTTCTTCCTAAGCATCTCATTTTGTCGGATTATATAACAGTTCTGCAGATAAAGTTGTGAGTTAACCTTCTCCATATTCTGCACACAGCTATTGTTGTCCCTGAAAGTATTGCGAAACTTCTCAAATTATAGCTAAGCTAAATACAACTCTTAGAATTATGAGAATTTGTACGATGCATGGAAAACTGGATTTGAACTCTTTTCATTAGGTAGATATGCATGTTTAAACGTTTGATCTAATGCATGCACATGCACATGCACATTTAATAATAAGATTGTATATATTTGATTAAGTACAAAGCAGTTTCCACTAGCAGGATCTCATTATGGAAATATCATTAGACTAGTAATTCAAAGGTTGAATATCAATTTTTATATTTTAATAGTTTAGGGTTTAAAATCCTGACAGCCTCCTCCCTGAAAGAAGATTTTTGATATTATCAGATTAATATAATTTGAATGATATCACTTGCTGTTATGACATGCCCTCAGAATTTTGGATAATGAATAAAGAACATTTAAATACCATAAAAAAAAATAGAATAGAATAATATTATTTCCTAAAGGTTATTAAAAAAACATACCTATGGGGCTATGAATCAAAATCAATTGATGCAAAGCATATGGAAGGGATTAAAAGGTTATTTAGGCAGCTCTCATTTCAAAATATCTATGATTTTTTTTTTCTTCTATGTGTATATATATATATATATATATATATAGAGAGAGAGAGAGAGAGAGAGAGAGAGAAGGTATACATATATAAAGGACAAAAGAAGAAACGGGTGGAAATGGGAATTGGTTCACTGAAAACAACAGAAACCTATCTGCAAAGCCCTCTTGTCTGCCTTTTTCGTGTAGAAAATCTTTGATCAAAATTGTGAAACTTTAACCGTCTAATTCTATATATTCATTATTCCATTTTCAAAAGTGGAGCTTTTGAGGGCAGCGCACGTAAAAGAGACCACACTGATTTACATATGCTGCTGCTGCTTTTTCTTTTTCTGTTTGGTTTAGTTGTTGTGGATAACTAGTAAGCTGGTTGGTTGCTGATAGTATATGATCCTTTATTAAAATTTCGCTAGCTGTTATTAATAAAATATTAAATGAGGATTAAAAGTATAATTTATTTTTAGTATATTATTATGCATAGTAGTTATTTTTTTTAATATGTGATATAAATCACAAGAATAATGAAATTAATAGTTGAACTACTAATTATTTTATTTTGTAATTACTTTTGTCTTTTTAAGTATGATTATGATAATTTTTATAAATATTATTTATAATATTTTAGTAATTATTAATTATTATTATAGTTATGTAAAAATTAATTTAAAAAAAATGTATTTTTATTAATAATAATTTTTTTATAGTAGTATAATCTAAATTTAAATTAGCTGCCTAGGAAAATTTTTTCAAAATAACAGCTATTTAGGGGTCCCAGCAACAATCAAGTATTATTATTATTATTATTATTTTACCAAATGGATTGATCTAGTAATTGCGAATAAAAAATTTATCAACTGACTCCAAACACCTATTTAATTAATATTTTGCACTTTAATTTTTACGTATCGTGTTAAGTTTGTTTTCTTTGTTTTTCTACTCTATTTGAAAATGTTATTTGAATTTAAACAAATAATAATAATTTATTTATAAACTATAATTAAAAAATCAACTTTATATCCACAACTTTTCTCTAACATTTCTTACACTAAATTCTTTGAGTAAAAATCCTATAAAATATTGAGATAAACTGTAGGAAGAAAATTCCATCCCACTATCCAAGTGGATGTTCCAAGTCCAAACTAATTAAATGGTAGAATTCATAAAATCATGTTCTAGAATGTAAAGTTAAATTTGTACATAATAGTCCTAAAGTTCAAAGTGTTGAATTTATCTTTCAATGTATTACCTTTTATTATAATAAAGTAAAATTAATTTATTAATAGTAATTTACAAATTATTAATAAATTTCATTATGATAAGTTACAAAGACCTTAAAATGATTTTTAATGTGAAAAACAAATAAAAGTTGGATTTTTTTTTTTTAAAGAGATGAATGATTAAAATTTGAGCTTTTAATTTTTAAATTACGAGATAAGTACTTGATCACTAAACTTAGCTCGATATCAGAATTTGAGAATTTAATATAAAATAATAATAATTCAAAAACTCAACAAACAAAATAAGTTAATCATTTCAAGTATATCACAATTTTTTTTTCCTAAATCCATAAGCTATAATCATTGAAGTTGCATGACAAAATATGTGTTGAGTAGCAAAAGAAGCAACTTGTAAAGTGTGATGCTTAGGTAACATAACAAGAAGAGGAACAAGAGATGAGAAGAGAAAGAGATTATTGCTATTACTACATATATTGATAGTTCATGTGTTGAAGAATGAGCACTGCACGTGAGGCAGCTGAATCTTTTTTCCATGGCAGGCTGGCAATTTGTGAAACCAGGTCATCTCCAATCATTGCACCTTAACTGTAGGGTTTGTTTTTGGCTTTATGTGCTTTCCTTGCTCTTTGTTTGCAAATGATAAAAAAAATAAATAAACGAAGAGTATCAAGATGAACACACTTAGAGTATTAAATAATGGTTTTACTTATTGTATCGGTATTAAAATTGCTGTAATAAAATCAGTCTGAATTACACTAAATCGGTTACTGTTATTATAAATTTTTAAAATAATTAACAAACTGATATAATTTAACAAAAAATAAAATTTAATATCTAAAATATAATATATTAAATTAATTAACATTTAAATAAGCATAATTGTGCCTAAAAAAATTTAAATTATATAAATAATAATAATAAATTAAATTCAAGTTACATAACTAACAATAATAAATTAGTTTTATTTTATTAATTTATAAGAGGAAAAAATCACTTTATTCAAAATGAATAAGGTGATAAAAAAATTTCATTTATATTCCAAGTAAATAAAGCAAAATTAAAAAAAAATAAAGATACTATAATATTAATTAATCACTACCAAAAAGAGGGTAGGGGATGATCTGAATTGTTTTATATCATATTAAACTCATTTAGATTTTCGTTGTATTGAACAATAATTGAGTTTCATCAAATGCATTCGCTTCATAACCTTGATAAGTATTATTTGTAAAAATTATCAATAATGTTCTAAATACATTGAAATATAAATAATATAAAAGACAATATACCAATAATTTACATTAATAAAATAGAATAAATATAAAATAATATAAAATAATAGTGTTTTAAACAATATATTTATAATTTATATTAATAAAATAAAAAAATTAAAAATATAATAATAATAGTTTTTAGTTGATACATCACGCCCGTATCGCTAAATAACAGTCGTATCAGTGTGTATCGGGTAGTTCATTACTGATTCATGACTAATTCCTATTAGCATAAATGTAACGGGTAAATAACGTATTGAACCCCTCAAAAATCCAAACAAAACGACCGATACATTATTTAAAACCATGTACCCAACCATTGGTCGGTTTTGAACTGGATTGGAATAACAAGTTCTTGGTTCGATTTTGGTTCTTCTTGGGCACAAAGTGATCCAGCTAGGGTTTGACAATTCATGTCGTGTCGTGTATAATCATATTATATTGAGATACGTATATAATATAAAAATGGTTGATCCGAATACGATCCATTTAATTAATCGTGTTAAAACATCGAATTCAAAGACGAACACGTTTATTAACTAGAATTATACTGGTTAATCTGTATAATCCGTTTAATAAATTAAATTTTAAAAAATATTTTTTTAAATATAAAATAACTTAAATTTGAATTATTATTTTAAGACTCACTAAATCCTTTGTAAGTGTTATATATATATATATATATATATATATATATAAAGGGAATAAATGCGCTTAAATGTATTTATTTATATCATATATTACCTGTTAACTTATTAATCTGCATAAATAAATGTGTTTAATGGTATTATTTACAGGTTAGATGGATCAACCCGTTTAAACTTAATTTTTTTCGTTCATAAATAAATTGAGTCGTTTATGACTTGAATCTATTTATCCCAAATTCAAGTTCATGTAACTATGCGTCATATTATGTCATTTAATTGCATCGTGTCAAAAATTTCCAGCCATATCTCCAGCCAAATATCATAATTGAACCAGAATAAATGGACGAATATGATTCTAAACTATAAGATTTATTTATTTATTTATTTTTTGGTTAGACTTTATTGTGATCACAAATCGAAATTAGACCAAAATTTGCCATCAATTATAAATAGGAATGGCCACAAAATGCTATGCTTAACGCTTGCTAAACCTAACAAGTAGGATGTTTTAACTCCACATTCTAAATCTCTTTACTAGCAATTGTCTCGACTGAAAATCAGATTGACACACATATTAGGCCTACTAATATGAGGCGATAGACATTAGGGAATATGAGAGTTCAATGTCAAATTCTACTGAAATGCAATTACAAATATGGTAAAACACAGAGATTATGAAATATACACTTTATCAAATCTTAAAGAGAAATGGTAATATTAATAATAAAAGCTACACAAAAGAAATAAAAAAAAAGTTTTGAAACCTAAGTAGAATTGAAGTATGGATTGCTTCCTTATAACTTAACACTTTCTCTTAACAGGTATTAGGTCTCTCTAATAGCAAGTGGCTCAATTATACTAGATTGACACACATATTAATCCCACTAACATGTGACGGTAGGCATGATCGATGGAATACAAGAGTTAACCAAATTCAAATATGTCAAACCCTATTCTTCAGGCGTGACAAATACGGGAGTATATGAGATACATGAAGTCTAATTAGATTTGTATATATGTCGAGTCCTATTGACACATAATTGCTGGCTTCACAAATTAAGGGGCACATGAAATCTGAGTATAAAGTTGACTAATAATGTGAAAACATTTAAATCCAACTTAATGAGGGACAAAAATGACTCGTTAGTTTAATGGACTATCTAATATGTAGGTCTACATATACTCTGAGCCTAGAGGCTCGACCTAAAAGGCCAAAACTGAATAATAGAAGCCCAAATCAAATAAGCCTAGATGGCTCATTCACTCCACAAGTCCAAGAAGCCCCCCTAAAACCTCGGCTTTGCTTTCTCCACAAGCAACTTCCTTGGCAAGCTATTTTTTGTACGCTTGAACACTTCTGGTATAGATATCACATTAACTGTTGAAATGACTCCTCCCATGCTGCTCGTCTCTATGTCCTAACACAATCCTTCACTTAACACATCCCTAAGGACAAGACATATGTCCATGCGTCCACCATCTCTATATCTACAAATCCAATCAAAGACATACCTTGTCAGGGGATACTTCTCCTTTCTTCTGAAAAGGTATCTAATTTTGTCCTATTTAAAGTCATACAAAAAGGAATGATTAACAAATGACTTAGGTAGATGGAACTTTACACTTTCATATCCCATTTCTCTTACTAAAAAATCTTTTGATCAGAGAAGAGAAATTCTCTTATCCAATTACCGGCGAAACACGTTACTAATTTGAGCATCGAAGGCCTTTCGCCAAGCACAAGACCTGGCCCTCCAGACTATTTTTCTCTCTTTGCATGCTGTATTTTAAGGCCTAGCACAGAAAATCCTGCCGATCAAATCTTTTTTTATCTAATATCGATTACAACTCAACTCAAATGTCTAAATTTGTAGTGGTAAGTCTAAATACTAAATTAAGCATTAATTAGTAGTTTTATTTTAATTTAAGATATTTTAACTCTGACATTGATCAACTCTATTAATAATATTCATTTTGATCTATTAATTGAAAACAAATTATGTAACCCTACAACAATGATTTTAGAGTAAATTATCATCACTCCCAAGAAATTGCATTTAATATAGTCTAATATTTATTTTATATATATATGAAATACACTATGTAGTCTCTAAAGTTTAAAAAATTAATTATTTAATTTTTCTTGGTTTGAAATTAAGTGATTTAGATTGTTAATTAATGGGAAAAAAATAAATAAAAAAGATGCCTTCTTCTATCTACAAATTTCTCCCTATACAACACTCAGGGAAGGATTTGGCTAAAAAACTCGTTTTTTTTTTTATCGATAGTTCTGAAAGTTATCACTAATAAAGTATGGCCTTCCAAAACTAGGGCCCGCGCCTGTGAGGCAAATGAGGCAATTGCCTCATGCTCCCAAAAAAAAAAGTGGGGCCTCTCGCTCAAAAAAAAAAAAAAAAAAAAAAAAAAAAAAAAAATATATATATATATATATATATATATATATATATATATATATATATATATATATATATATATATATATATTTTATTTTATTTTATTTTACTTTTTAAGGATGAGGGATTTCCTTTCAATGAATTTTTTTTTTCTAAAAAATAAAGAGGGACTATTTAAAAAAAAAAAAAAAGATTTTATTTTATTTTATTTTATTTTTTTAATGAGGGGCCATAAAATAAAATACTTTGTTTGTTTGTTTTCAATATATAAAAATTCAAATCCTAACTTTATTATTTTTTTTATTTACTTAACACTCTCTCTTCTCTATTTTCTATTGCTCCTACTCAATATTAGTGTTTCTATCTATTATATTAATTTACATTTCAAAATATTCTAATCATTTGGTAATAGGTATTTGGATTTAAGTATTATCTCTTAGGTCCTATCATTCTATCTCTTTAATTTTTTTTTTTTTCAAAATATTCTAATCATTTGGTAATAAGTATGGATTTAAGTATTATCTCTCGGGTTCTATCATTCTATCTCTTTAATTTTATTTTTTTACTTGGTATTTATATCATATTTTAAAATTGGGTTTATTGATTATTTAGTTTATCATTAATTTAATATAGAAAAGTATGTATCTTTATTAATCTTTCTTGTTATTTGGTGTTGTGAGACCTCACCCGAGCAATGGTCCGCTCTGCTCAGGGAAATCGAAATACTTTTCGGGATAAATTTCACGATTGTAACTTGCTGTGAGTTCAAAATATTGATTTGCGAGATTTGTTATTTGTGAAAAGGGAGTTGCCACTTTAATTTACTTATTTTAATTGGAAAAATTAAAGAAAACCCAAATTGATTGACTCCAAAAATATTTTGATTTTATTCCAATGGAAAAACACTAATCCGCGAGTGACCAAAAAGGATTCGGGAATCAGGTTTTGATAATTACACAATTGAGAAAATATGATTTTCTTCAGTTTGGTTAAAAGTTGCAAAATAACTCTTAAAAATGAATTTTTGTGTATGCATGAACAAGATTAAAATGATGAATGAAACAAATATACATGATAGAATGAGATGAAATGACAATTATAAGTAAATAAGTAATAAATAAATCCTAATTATAAGTTTATTACAAATCAAAATGGATGAAATAAAGATGATCTTTTCTTTAGCCCTTATGAATATTAGAAAAAGCGCACATTTCTCAACTAAGTTAATACATAATCAGAAATAGAGCTTTAATACAAATAAATCAAAGGAAAAAGGAAAAAAATGTTATTAAAAGGATTTTGGAGTTGATACTTTTTTATAATGGCAACCTGTGCTATTGAGTAGGAATCAAATCCCACGCAATTCTTCCTTCTTGCGCAAGAGGGATTTTGGCAAAAAAAAAAAAAAGTGTTGGTTTATTTTATTAATTTAATTTTGATCTTTAAATTAGTAAATTTTTTATCTTTTCTGTTTTAGACCTAAAGAAAATTCTAGATTTCAGATGAAAGGAATTATACCTTTGCTTTTCTTGATTTTCTAATGAACAAAATGAGTTTTGCTCCGAATCTAAGCTCTACCTTGGATTTAGAACCCTGAACTTGCATTTTAACAGCAAAAAGTTAGCAAAACAATGTAATAAATGTGAATCAAAAGAACTTCGAAATGACAAATTTTAATATGAAATTTCAAAGAAAATTTTAGCATAACAAATAAAGCAATATATGAGAGTTTCTTCCTCAAAAACTGTGTCCAATGAGATTGAAGGAGGCTCTATTTATAGAGTAGATGAAGGGGTGCCACCAGAAACAACCGACGGCACCGGTAGCTTGCTGGCCAGCCAACGTGCCGCCCATGCTGCTGCAGGATACGTGTGCCGCCCCACTACCAGCACGCTGGGGCTGCATGCCTGGCGCACCACAAGACCGCTAGTCCAACCTATTTTGTATTGTTTTGGCTATTTCTAGCCCGTTTCTGATCCTATTTGAGCCTGGTTTAATTCTATGGATTTGTAACTAAAAATCAATCGACTGGAGGTACAATTTTGAGGGTTTACAACTGCCCCCCTTATCTAATTTAGCCGGACAGAGGCTGAATCTGATAAGTGTGAACCGAAAGGTTTAAGACGTCGTTCTGAAAATTTTAAAAGTCCCTGTCTGTATTGGGAACTATACAGATGCGCCATGTCTGATTTTTGGCTTTTTCAACTCTGTTTGGTCTGTTTTCTAATTTTTAGGCTATTTTTGAATTTCTAATCTTTATGCAATTTCAGGAGATTTGAACTCCGATTGAGACCCTGTCTATTCCAATAGATAGATAAAAATCATGTGGATTCATTGCTTCAAATAGAACTGAATTTTGAGTTAAAATGAGCCTGTTATGATGAAATAATATGATTTGGACTGCGAATAAAAAAAGCTAAAAGGTGTCATTATGAGGGGGCCCACCTTTTCACCTATATATACCTCTCTTCCCTTCACTTTTCACAACTTCATTTTTACTTCTTCTCTCTCTCTCCAACTTTCATTCCCTCTCTCTAACTTTTTCACTTTTTACTTTTTATTTTCAACTATCTCCATGGAAGCTTTCTGTCAGCCAAAAATAGGTGCTCAAGATTCAGAGACATTACTGAAAGAGCCGGATCGCCATATCAGCTTCACTGGATCTCTTCAGTTATGCTCTATTCCTGCAAAGATATATACATTTTTTCTTCTTCTTCTTCTTGTTTTTTTTTTTTTTTTTGTTAGAAATAACATGATTCATTAAAAAAAATTTAGAGGGTACATCTGAGGCCTAGGGGAGATCAGAGTGTCATGGAGCTGGTCCGCCTGTATCTGGGGAATTAGGAGGCCATCTATCAGCATCTTGAGCCATCTGGCTTGCTCGGGTGGCTAGAGCTGGACATCAAACAGCCTATCAACACCATCATAGTGACGAAATTAGCAGAGCACTGGTGGGATACTATAAATACATTCCACCTTTCGTGCGGTGAGATGATAGTCACTCCGTTTGAGTGGAGTATGCATACTGGTATGCACTTTAGATCTCGTCCTATTAAGTTTTACTCTTCATGGATCGAGCGTTCTTCTGTGGAGATGATTGCTTTAATTAGGGCTAATCCACTATGTGGGAACCCCAATGTCCCACGTTCCTAGCTTCATCAAGCTTTGATGACCATGGGTCAGACTCTAAGTCAGTATGATGTTGATCAGGATGCTAGGCTATGTGTATTGATTATTTTGAGCTATACTTTTTTGCACAACAATAAGGATAGCATTAATCTGAGTGTCATGTGCTCATTGGAGAACTTGGATGAGATTAGTGAGTTCGACTGGGGAGGCATTGGCCTTTGTGCTATGTATTAAGAGCTGTACAGTATTTTCCGTGCGACACTTAGTGGTCATGGAGGTACCTCTATTGTGCTCAAGGTGAGTATTATATTATGGTATCCAGTTTTTCTGATCTCTGTCTAGTGACTGACAAAATTTATTTCTTGCAAAAGAGAGTCTATTACTATTAACCCACCCTACAGATGCCTTTGGAGAGCATCCAATAGAAATTCATTTTTGGCACCATCTTTTGAGATTTGCAGAAAGACTTTTGCCACCTTGACTACAGACCAGGTATTCCTTTGTTGATCTTGATTAATTTTTTTTATTTTTTTTAATTTTTAATTTTTTATTTACTACTTATCTTGTGGTCTATTTGCAGGTGAGATGGACACTACTTGATAGATTCACAGCATGGATACCTGACCACATAAGGCCTAGCATGAACTTATCCTCCTATCGGCTCTTGCTCCATTGTGAGTCCTCAAGGATGTTTTACTTGGGAGAGAGGGTGAGAGAACATATTACAGGAGAGAGAGTTGTGCCTCAGCCACCTCCTGTAGACATGAGATACAGTCTGGCTATCCTGGGAGAGGATTCTTGGGTTGAAGGGGTCTCTTTTCTGGATTATCTCGTGCCTGACATTGACTATAAAGAGTTTTGTGAGACTTCCTTAATGCGAGGCATACCTCCATTAGATGGATTACGAAGGCTGCCACATCAGATATCTAGCTCGGGCACTTCCCGAGGACCCCCTTCTAGAGCTGGGAGTCTCATTTCTTCGCTGATCGGTAGTACTACCCCTGTTGGCAACATGGGTCCTAGGGTTAGACCTTCAGGATTTGCAGTTGGTCCCTTAGGCTTTGTAACTGGTCCTTCTGGGGTTGGTCCTTCTGGGGCTAGTGGTTCAACTCCAGCTCCAGAGGCCTTAGTGGGAGGTCTGACTAATCCAGTTCTTCTACCTACTGGTCTTATCTATTTACTAGCTCATCTTAATTATGTTTCCTTTAACGGCCCATCACAGCGTTATGATCTTCCTGATAATCAATTAGCTTTCTTTCCCGCCATTCTCTAGAATATTACGGAGGTGTGAACCCTTAATTTTACACTCTCATCATCTAACTGTAACCTTAGCACCTACTGAGTTTAACACACTACGCGGAGCCGTTACGGTGGTCTTGCTAACCGATTAGCGGGCGGGGGTTTGCCCCCGAAAGAAATTTTTTTTAGCGTTTAATTACACTATCACCAAACATTCAAATTTCCCAAACTCCATACTAACAACCAATCTCTAGAAAAAAAAGAAAAAAAAAAAGAAAAAAAAGAAACCTCAAAAAATGTGCCAGCACCACATGGCATGTCTCACGACAAGTGTGCGGTGTCGCATGCCCCATGTGCAGCATACTGCAAGAACCTGTTGCGGCACTGCATAGGGTTCTGCAACCTCTTGACGTCAGTAGGCCCTACTATACAGAAAATGACCCTTTTACACCTTTCAGTCTAATTTTTTGCCATTTCTAGCCCTATTTCTCATGGTCTTTTTACATTTTCATTACCTAAACTACTCTCACCCATTTTTCCTATAAATACCCCTCCACTTCTCATTTCGACACCCTTGAATTTAAGTAGATTGCTATCCTTAAATTCCTCTTTTCTTCTCCCTCCAAGCACTCTCTAATTAATTAATTAATCTTTTTAATTAATTAATTACCTCACCCTAACCAAGTTAATTAATCTTTTTAATTAAGTAAAATTCTCTTTTTTTAATCACTCAATTAATTAGTTAATTAATCCTTTTAATTAATTACTTAATCCTCCAAAATCAATCATTTTCTTAACCCACCTTTCATCCAAATTAATTAATTAATCTTTTTAATTAATTAATTCATTCATCCTTTTCATCATATTAATTAGTTAATTAATTATTTTAATTAATTAATTAATCATCCAATCCATCCAATTATCTGGTCCCGATAAAATGAAACTTCAGTCCGGTAAAACTTTCTGCCCACCAAAAGCAAAGATATCAGCCTTTTCTCTCACTTTCAAAACACCCAAACCAAAATCAATCTTATCAACTCCTAAATCCCTCCACTTAATCGTGGAATGAACTATGTGATTTTTTATCCCCAATTCAATGGGGTACGTAGGCACGTTTGGAATCTAAATCCAAACCTCAAATCCAATTCTCAATCAATTTCCTTTCCCCTTTTGTTTAATGTAATTTGTGGATATTTTATTTTTCTCATTGTACTCATATCATATTTATGCATCTTATTTATAATTATCATCTTATAATATTTGTGAAATCAATTTTTCAAAGTCAAATTAAACTTAAGAGCCAAATTTTGATTATTTAAAATCAAAAACCTAGTCTCTAAACTCAACTTAGTTTGAGAGTAGTGATTTTATCCACGAGCAAATTAATTAAAAAATTAATGAATTGGAGTCAACTGGGTTTTTTCTTAATTTTTTCATTTAAAAATAAATTAAGGTGGCGAATCTCAAAAATCATTTTCAAAATCAACCAATCCAAACTCGAGGGTTCCATCATGAGTCTAAATCTGAATGAGCATCCCGGTTCCCTCTAGCGAATTAAGCTAGTGCTTGGGCAAGGCCTCACAGGAGGTAACATTTTGCACAACTTTTATTTTAACCTTTGTCTGCCTTGTAATGATTGTCATATTTGATTTTTTCCTTTCAGGTTCCTATAGAGTTCCTCCGTTATCATTATGATCTCTTGGGCCGGTATGCTTTTGCCATGAACTCCCTTCTACATGATATGGACATGATGTTGGAGGATCGCAAGGAGGACAAGGAGCCCAGGTGAGGAAGCCACAAACCAAGGCAAGGTCATCAGTGACTTGCTATATTAGCTCTTTGTGCTTATATGAGGATGACGTACTCTTTTATATAGTATTTTGGATGTATGCATGATATTATAGATGTATATACTCTTTATGTTTATGCAACATTATGGATGTATGCATGATATGGATGACTTATGGATGTTTTTGGATGAATGATATGGATGTACTACATGCAAACTTTTGACTTAATAGGACTTCCATCGTGCTTATGATTTTCTCTCATTTTACCTCTTTTCTATCAACCCTGCACTGGTTTTGACATGAAAGTGAATTTTTTTATATCCGAAATTATGCGAAATTTTCAAAAATTGTGGTAAAAATTTGTTGGAGGACAGGGTAGCATAAGAAGGAACAAGGTGGCAGGGCCGGCACAATCGGCGTGCCACGGATCTGGGCAGCACGCTCGATGTGCCACTAGTGAAAACGGCATAGTTGGCATGCCGCTAACTTGGGTGGCATGCTCTGAATCTGGCAGTTTAGATTTTCGCCTATTTAAGTAGTTTTCTATTGTTTTCAGTCCGTACAATTGATTTTTGAGCCTCAAAAAGTCATTTTTCAGCTATACTTTTGCTTTTTCATCAATTTTCTATCATATCTTATTTTTTATTCTTCACGATGGAACCCTATTTCAACCATGCAATATTCCTATGGTGTAAAAACCTTACAAAAGTGGAGAGAATAAATTTCTGAGGGGCATAAAGATTGATTGGGGTTTTCTATGCACATGCATGCGCTTTTGGGATTCAGCTATCCATGTCTTCAGATTTGGGACATCTATAGAAGAGATGTGTTCTACTTTCGAGGAATTGTCGATGTTGCTTGGGTCTGATCCAAAGGCTATGTTGGCTTCTCCTGTTGAGAAAGTAGGATATTTTAACTCTTTCAAAGGACTTCTTGATTTAAGTGTGGAAGTTGCTAGTTCCATGGTAGTGGAGGACTAGGTAGATTTGATTGTTGTGATTGCAGAATTCCATGATCCTAAGGATTTTGAGGATGATGGGTGGTTTCATTTGAGGATGCAGGCTTTATCCTTCTGTCTAACTGCAGGATACATTTTTGTGGGCCCTACTATATTGGAGAATGCTAGAGTTACTGAGCTAATTCCTTAAATGGAGGATAGGAGATCTATTGCCACTATAGTGCTAGCTGAAACCCTTATGAGCTTGGAAAGATCGTGCACTTTTGATGGGCCCTAGACTATCAGTCCTATCATTTTTCAAGTTCAGTTATGGCTTCTGAATTTCCTTTCAACTATTTTTTATGTTTTTTTATGCTTATCTTTGCACTTTCAAATTTGGCTGAGAGACATCTCCAGATAGTGAGCCCTCCCATAAAGGTGGATTATTCTGCTTCCTATATATAAGCCAGACCATTATGATCAAACGAAACTCAAAGAGAGAGTGGATCAAATGGTTATTAGAAATGGATTCTAATGATCTGTTATGGAAGTGTGAATGGTATAAAATCAACAGATTTATGACCATGAGTTTTGGCTACAAGGTGGTCTATCTTCTGGGACTGAAGATGGTGAATTTTTACTAGGCTAATAGAGTCATGGTTAGATTAGCCATAGACAGGGTGTGCCCCCTTATGGTACTCTATTCGAAGTTGTTTTAATTACTGAAACTATTGCTCGAGCTGTCAGAAATGGATGGATAAGAGGTTTTCATGCTATTCATCCTGCTCACTAAGGCGGTAAATCCTTATAACATATTAACTAGTGGATAACCAACTCGTGGAAATCTGAGAAGGTTAGAAGGGCTGCTATAGTTGAGGAGATAGAGGAGGAAGAAACATGATTTGCTGGGTTATTTTTTTGTTTAGTTAAGACACTGATTTGATTATGTCTTTATTTTCTTTTTGATGTTTCAAAAATTAAATAAGACAAATAAGACATCATTTTTCTTATTATTTTGCTTTTGTTGCTCTAACTTTTGCCTAAGCCGTCTTTTCAAGTTTTCAACTTAGCAAGCTTTATTATTATTTTTTTTTATGAAGCAATTAAGAGCCAAATGAGTGTGAAAATGAAATTTTATTAATGATTTAGACCATGGGCTGCCTACGTATCTCCTTACAACAATATATCATCTTTTATTCTTTTTCCTCTTTATGGAGAATCAGATCCATGTAGTTCTGTTTTGAGGAAATGTGAATGTTGTGCATGATTTTACAAGGATTGCAAATGCCATGCTTGAATTACAAGGATGCTTATGCAAAGTATTTCCTGAGTTGATCTAGATTAGATGGGCTAGCAAATTCAATGCCATCTAAGTCCATCAATATTGTTGCTCCACCAAATAGGATTTTCTTGATCACAAATGGGCCACTCCAATTAGGTCTGAATTTTTCCCTTAGATCATAAACAAGTGCCATTATTTCTTTCAAGACAAGGTGACCTTCTTGTAGTCCTCTATCCCTGACTTTTTTGTCGAAGTGTCTAGCCAGTTTCTATTAATAGCCTTGAGTATGGTATAAGGCGTCCATTCTCTTTTCATCAATGGCAAGGAGTTGGTCATGGTAGCCTTTCGCCCATTCCACCTCATCCAACTAACTCTCCCTCGCAATGCGGGCTAATTTGACTTTTATCTCAATTGGTAGGACAACTTCCATCCTATGCACTAGAGAGTAACATGTAGCACCAGTAGGAGTATGTACTATTGTTCTGTAATCCCATAAGGCATATGGTAAATGTAGGTGCTAATCCTTATGGTTATTAGCCATTTTTTATAGTATATTCTTGAGAGTCTTATTTGCAGCTTCAACTATACCATTTGTTTGAGGTCTGTATGGGGAAGATTTATGGTGTTAGATCTTCTCCTTCTTCAATAGCTGAGTGACCTTTTTCTAGAAGTGAGATCCATTGTCAGTGATGATCTCAAAAGAAACCCCATACCTACAAAGGATGTTGGTACAGATGAACTGAGTCACTCGCTTGGAATCTAATATTTGGTAGGGTGCGGCTTCAACCCATTTGAAAAAATAATCAATAGCTACCAAGATGAATTCATGCTTGCCTGAAGACTTCGGGCTTATCTTGCCAATGACATCCAAGCCCCATGTTGCAAATGGCCAGGGCGCAGTGATAGGGGATAGAGGTACAGGAGGCTATTCCTGGAGTTTGGCATAAATTTGGCATTTATGACACTTCTGTACATATCTTGCGCAATCTTGATTAATAGTAAGCCAAAAATAACCCTGATTCATGATATTATAGGCTAGAGCGATTCCATTCATATGTGGACCTTTGTCACCACCATGCATCGGTTCTATGATCTGCTAGGCTTCTGTTTTAGTGACACACCTCAGATGGATGTTATCCCAGGCTCGTTTGTATAGTACTTCCCCATTAGGAATGAATCCCCTGGATAATTATCTTAAAGTCCTCCTTTCTGTTTTAGAGGCCCCTTCAAGATAGAGTCCGTCCTTAATGTAATTGAGGATATCCCAAAACCATGGCTTACCATCAACCACCTGAATATTTAAGCAATGAGTTGTGTATCCTGGTTCATGCTTAACTTCAATTGTAATAGGTCTAATTATGAAGCCATCGCTTTAGTAAAGCATTGAGGCAAGGGTTGCTAAAGCATCAGCGAATCTGTTCTTCGTTCTTGGCAAATAGTGGAAGGATAGCTTGTAGAAATTGGATGCCAGTTCATCTAAGCGTTTATGGTAAGGAACCAAATGCTCTTCTCTGATCTTCCACTTCCCTAAGGCTTGGGAAATTAGCAGGTTCGAATCCCTATAAATTTGAAGACATTTGATTTTGAGTGTTAGTGCTGCTTCAAGGCCGTAAATGCATGCTTCATATTCTGCTTCATTATTTGTCACTTCAAAGTTCAATTTGATGGCTATGGGTAGGCTTTCCCCAGTTGGTGCAATGAACACAATGCTAGCACCGTACCCTTTATTGTTAGATGCCCCGTCAAAGTAGAGCTTCCAAACTTCATTGCCAATCATCAGGATATCCTCATTAGGGAATTTAGGTTCAGCCCATTCATCATTTACTAGAGCTGCAGCTAGTTGATCAGCCACTATGCTACCTTTGATGGCTTTTCGTTGTACATATTTGAGATTATATGCTGCCAACACTACCATCCATCTTGTTATCTTATTGTCAAGTACCGGCTTCTCCATAAGGAATTTCAAAGGGCTCTTATCAGCAAGAACATGAGTTGTAAAAGAGGAGAGATAGTGTTGTAGCATGTGGCAGACCCATACCAAAGCAAGGCATAGTTTTTCTGTAAAGCTGTACTTAAGCTAATGAGATAGCATCCTTTTGCTCAACTAATAGATGGCATTTTCCTTGTTGGAATCGGGAGCATTCTGAGTAAGCATTGCCTCGTTTGCTTCATCAGTTACTAATAGGTACAGTAATAAAGGCTTTCCAAGCCTTAGTGGCTGTAGTACTGGTGGGTTTAGCAAGTATTGCTTGATCTAGTCAAAGGCTTTCTAGCAGCCATCATTCTAATGCTTAGAGGCCCTTTTTCTGAGTAACTTGAAGATGGGTCCACATACATCAGCTAATTGATTGATGAATCAACTAATGTATTGGAGCCATCCAAGGAAACCTTTCATCTCCTTCTCTGTTTTAGGAGGTGGCATTTCTTAAATTGCCTTTGATTTACTAAGATCCACTTTTATATCTTTCTTACTGACCATGTGGCCCGGGAATACTCTAGATGAGGCTCTGAAGACACATTTGGCAGGATTGAGTTTGAGATTGTATTGGCAAAGTCTAAAGAAGAATCGCCTTAATGCCTCTTAATGTTCTTTGGCAATGGTGCCTTTTATTACCATATCATCCACATAAACTCCAATCTCTTTATGCATCATATCATGAAAAATGGTAGTAGCCATCCTTTGGTATGTTGCCCTAGCATTTTTGAGCCCAAATGGTGTGACTCGGTAACAGTAGGTACCCCACTCAGTAATGAAGGCTGTCTTCTCTTTATCAGGTGGATGAACCATTATCTGATTATAACTTGCAGCCAGGTTAATTAAGGAAACCTTTTTGAAACTAGCCATGCGGTCTACCAGGAGGTCAATGTGAGATAAGGGAAAATCATCCTTAGGATAGGCCTTGTTCAAATCCCTGTTGTCCACACATATTCTGACTTTACCATCTTTCTTAAGAACTGGCACAATGTTAGCAAGCCAGGATGGATAATTGATGGGCTCAATGAAATTGAGGTCTAACAACTTGGTAATTTCCTCATTGATTGGTATGGACCATTCTATCTTGAGTCTTCATAATTTTTGTTTAATGGGCTTAGTACCTAGTTAAACCATAATCTTGTGAACTGCTATGCTTGGATCTAAACCTATCATGTCTTTTGGGTGCCATACGAAACAATTTTGAAATTCTTTGATTATCTTCTCAATATGATCCCTGTTTATGCATGCAGATGCAATGAATGTAGTTTTTGGTATATTATGAGTGCCAGCATTAATGGGCTCTTTAATTGCATCATCTTTTATTTCATTTATTTCACTTCTACTTGATATCTCATTTAAGTCAGATTTAAAAGTTGTAACATCAAAGAAAAATGGAAACATAGAATCATAAGAGGAAAGGGTAAACTTTTGATTGAATTTAAATGGGATATGTCCCAGTTTACATCAAATTGAACAATTAGACCCTCAAAGTTAGTTACATCATTATCAACAGAAGAAATAGACTCATACTCAAATTCAAAAGATGAGTTTGGAGAGGATTTTGATTCAGACTAGGACTCTGATTCGAAATGGGACTCTAATCCAGATTTTGGTTCAGAAAAATGAAGGGAAGTCTCTTCAAAGGACCAATTTTGCAGCTTGATCTTGGTGGGCTGGATTAAGGTGGAAGGGTCAGTTTTTTCCTCCTCAACAGTGAGCATGAACACTTCATCAAAAAGACTAGCCTTCATATTCTCTTCCCAATCTTGATTAAGCATATAGAGTGGTTCACAGTCTTCTAGTTTGAGCCTGATATTAGAAAAGATTTCAAACCCGAGGATTAGTTTTCCTATAATGGGGCAGATCCATGGCTTAGGAAAGTTATAGTAAGGAATTGTATCACATTCCTTTACAAAATAACCATTTAGAGTTTTAAAGTAAGGGCACATGGGCCAGTCATAGACCTCACCTCTTTTAAGGGCAGCTATTCTGTCTTTGGCCCAGTTCTCCATTTCTAGAAGGTCTTCATCAGTGGGCTTATATCCCAGCCTAAATGGTAGCATTGCAATCGGGTAATCCAGAAAAGACTTCAAGCCATGTTGGCTTTTTTCCAAACCTAAACCAAGAAAGTAGTTCTAGTTCATTTTTCTAAGCATATTAGAAACAACAATATTCCCAAATGGGTCAAAATCAAATGGGACAAATTCTTTACCCTCTTCGCCCTTAATGTACTGTATGAAAGAGAAGCTAGAGAGTGGATAGGTAGATAGCTCAAGTTGGATTTCTAGGATAAGAATAAAGCTTGGGATATCAGGTTTTCCATGCGTGTCCCCTTTGACTGTCACAACCTCATTTCTGAAAGGGAATTTGACTTTCTGATGCAAGGAGAAAGGGATAGCCTTTGCCTGATGAATCCAGGGCCTTCTAAGTAATAGGTTGAAACATAAAGGTACATTAATCACTTGAAAAGGAATAATGAAAGATACAGGCCCGATGGTCACATCTATGATAGCCACCCCAAGAACTTCTCTCTTGGTGTTATCATACGCTCTTACTATCTGATATGACGGGGTAAAATCAGTAACTTCTAGCCCCAAGCAGCTTGCTACCTTTAATAGGCAGACATTCAAGTGACAACCGTAATGTAGAGGGAATTATTGTGGTTAGAGTCCCCTCTCGGAATGTCATTCTCCCCAAAAGTGATAGATACCCCTTTAGTAGCATTGGTGATAAAGGCAATAAGACTTTCAAGTGTGATATTAATGGGAGCTTAGCATTGATTCAACGCCTTGCAAAGAGCTTGGCGGTGAGGATATGAAGACTAGATTAAACTCTAAATTGATATATTTGCTTGTGTTTTCTTGAGTTGTTTGAGAATGGGATCTTCATATGGTTCAAGAATCCCCTTCAATTTATTAGCTAGTGTAGGAATGGGTTGGATGGATTGAGTGTTTAGATTTGGTGGGCTTGGGTTTTGGATGATTCTGCCACTTTAGGTGAGCATTAATTTCCTCAACTAGGTTGGTTAGGTCTAGCACACAGCAATAATTGGGATTTGACTCAATCAATGAGACGACATCAACTCCCTTATGATTATTTATGGCGTTGACTGTATGGTTGGGAAGGGAGTTTATGTTGATATTTGGTTGGGCTTTTGGTGGTATAAGGTCATTAGAATCAATAAGGTCCTGGATTTAGTGTCTAAGGGCCTTGCACGCATATGTTTTGCGCCTAGGTCCTTAGTGGTAGTCACATCTCTCGTTTGGGTTGTGATTTTTTAGTAGTGGTTGGGGACTGGTCTAGGTTCAAGGAGTTTCACCATGTTTTCCTCAAGCAGCTTCTTAAGAATAATACTCATAGGTACACCCCTATATTAGAAAACTGCCTCCTTTCAATCTGGAGAGGCTTTTTGATTGTCAAAGCATTAACTCCCCCCCCCCCCCCCCCTCTAATTTGTTGAGGAAGTCCCATTGCCTTGATGCGTTGGCTTTTTATATCTTGACCTTGATAAAGACTCTTCTTTAATTTGACCACTCTGAATTAGGTCTTCAATTTTGGAAGCAGTAGTAATGAGGGCTTTAAAGGAAGGCAAGTACTGAGTTTGCAGCCTTTCTTGATAAATTGGCAGAAGGTTCTTAACAATTATGTCAATCTGTTCACTTTCAGAAGGCCAATTCACCATTTGAGAAGCCTTTTTCCTCCACCTTGTAAGGAACGAAGAGAAGGATTCTTTTGCATAAGTTTGGTAGTCTTAAGGTCTCTTCTTGTGATATCGACCTCAATATTATAGTGATACTGTTTGACAAAAATATTGCAGATGTCATCCTAGGTCTATTTTTGAGAAATATCCAAGTCTACAAATCACTTCGCAGCAGTATCAGTCAGAGATTGTTAAAATAGTTGGGCTAGGAGTTCATTGTCCACTCCTAAAGGATGTATAGCCCCCACATAAACCTTAGGATGGGTCTTAGGGTAGGTAGTTCCATCAAACTTGTCAAAATTTAGCATCTTGAATTTGGAAGGAACTCTTGCATTAGGAAACAAGCTCAAGGATCTAGTATCAACCAGGTCCTCTTTCTTTTTCAGATCTTTCAACATTTTCTCCATGTGCTCCATTTTGTCCATGAAGGCTTTCATTTCAGGATTAACTTCCTTCCCTTAGAAAGGATCCCTGAGTCGGGAAGTGAGAGTAGGTGTGAAATTTGGTGGTTAAATTGCCATGGGTTGAAAGGGTGAGTTACTTTTAAGGAATTCAGGTGACGGGATAGGTAATGGTGGAATAGTGTCAATGTTTGCAAGCTCTTTGTCTCTAGAGTCATCTTTGGAAGTGGATCCATAGATAGGATAAAAAGCAGGTTTTGGGTCAAATTTGAGTAGTTTTGGGTCATTTGAGCTTTGGGCCAGGGAGGTCTGTTCCATCATGGCACAGACATCTTCCATGCTACCCCTCCTTTGGGCTTTAAGCATGTCTTGGAAAAGAGCCTCCTGCCTCTTCATCATAGTCTCTTAGTGTTCAGAGATCTTAGCAAGAAGCTTATCAAAAATTTCATCAGCTCTGGTAGTAGTGATTTCATCTCCGACAACAAACATCTTATCAACCTTTAAACAGAAAGATAAAGTTGGGTCAGTTTTTAGCTTAGGTATGGAATAAAGATCATGGAATCCTAATCACAACAGCTTTGATTGGGATAAAAGGTACCATAAGTTGACATGGGTTTGGGTAGATTGGGACTAGCAGTATTTGGGTGAGGTTTAAACTCTCCAATTTGTAAGGTTTATGCATGCATGCATGTATGCATGAATGAAAAAGGTTTCATGACAATGACATACCAAGTTCAATATTATGGTGCATATAATCGTAAAAGAAGGTCCTATGAGTCATTACATGAGAGGGTTAGGGTGGTTTGAAGGGAACCCATCACACTAGAGATGCGATATACCTAACCACATGTGAGACAAGGAGGCTCGTATGGGTCTAATGGTACGTACATACTCATTATACCTGTAAAAATATTAGAGGATACATCATGGGCTGGATGATTTCACTATCAGCAAACATACCTAAGGAAGGTTGCCCACTCGATATTACTTTCTATCCTTTCTTTTTTCCTTAGGAAGCTAGGGTTTTTGGACAAGGAGTCCGATGTAGTGATGCACGAAAGGGTTATTTTGCATTTAAAGCCAAAGTCGGTATTTTACTAAAAGTAATCCACTTTATCTTTATTTGAAAAAGATTTTGAAGTCCCCGGTGGAGTCACCAACTATGAGACCTCGCCCGAGCACTAGTCCGATCCCCTGAGGAGAATCGAAATGCTCTTCAGGAGAAACTCCATAATTAGAACTCGCTGTGAGTTAAGAAAATTGATTTGCAAGATTTTTTATTTGTGAAAAGGGAGTTGCCACTTTAATTTACTTATTTTAATCGGGAAAATTAAAGAAAATCTAAATTGATTGACTCTAAAAATGTTTTGATTTTATCCCAATGGAAAAGCACTAATCTGCGAGTAACTAAAGAGGGCTCAGGGATCAGGTTTTGGTAATTACACAATTGAGAAAATATGATTTTCTTCAATTTGGCTAAAAGTTGCAAAATAACTCTTAAAAAGGAATTTTCGTGCATGCATGAATATGATTAAAATGATGAATGAAACAGATATACACGATAAAAAAAGATGAAATGACAATTATAAGTAAAGAAGTAATAAATAAATCCTACATAATTATTACAAATCAAAATGGATGAAATAAAGAGGATCTTTTCTCTAACCCTTATGAGTACTAGGAAAAGCACACATTCCTCAACTAAGTTAATACAGAATCAGAAATTGAGCATTAATACAAACAAATCAAAGTAAAAAAAAATGTTATTAAAAAGATTTTGAAGTTGATGCCTTTTCAGAATGGCAGCCTACGTATCCTATTGAATAGGAATCAAACTCTACATATTTCTTCCTTTTTGCGAAGGAGGGGTTTTGGAAAAAAAAAAAAAGTGTTGGTTTGTTTTATTAATTTAATTCTAATCTTTAAATTAGTAAATTTTAGATCTTTTCTATTTTAGACTTAAAGAGAATTCTAAATCCGAATTGAAAGGAATTATACCTTTGCTTTTCTTGATTTTCTGTTGAACGGAATGAGTTTAGCCCTGAATTTGAAGCTTAACTGCAAAAAGTTAGCAAAACAGTGTAATAAATGTGAATTAAAAGAACTTCGAAGTGACAAATTTTGATATCAAATTTCAAAGAAAATTTTAGCACAACAAATAAAGCAATAAATGAAAGTTTCTACCTCAAAAATTGTGTCCAATGAGATTGAAGAAGGCTCTATTTATAAAGCAGTTAAAGGGTGCCGCTGGAAACCTGCAGCGGCATGGGCGGCATGCCGGCAGCACTTGTAACTCGCTGGCTGGCACGGACGACACCCGCATGTTGGGCATGCTGCCCATGCCATCAACAAGATGGGTGTGCTGCCCCACTGCCGGCACGCTTGGCGCATCGCAAAACCACTGGTTCAACTTATTCTGTATTGTTTTGGCTGTTTCTGGTCCATTTCTAATCCAATTTGAGCCCAATTTAATTTTATGGGTTTGTAACTGAAAAACGGTTGACTAGAGGTGCAATTTTGAGAGTTCACAAGTGTTTGTTATTATTAATTTTTTTTGTTGTGATTTTGACTTTAATTGAATATTTCTTAATAAAGTCATATCTAATAAAAAAATATGAAAGCAAATATCAAAAATTATGAAAAAAGAGAAGAATTATTAATCAAATTTTAATATACAGTGCTTGATAAATTTGTTAACAATAAAAAGAGAAGTACATCAAGCTAAAATTAACTACACCGCAAGATAAATTGAATGGATTAGCTATATTATCAATTAAAAGTAATATGCTGAAATATCTTTAATATAAAACTTTAACAAGTAGTTTTGCAACTAAGAAAATATGAAAACGTCATAATAATAGAATGAATTTCTCTTTTATATATATATATATATATATATATATATATATATATATATATATATATATATATATATATATATATATATATATATATATATATATATATTTGAGAAAGAGTTTCACACATATATTTGGGAGAGTTTTGAGAACCCTCCTATCAATGGCGGATTTGGCATGTGGGCCAATGGAAGCAATTGCCCTACCGACCCATGGAAATCATTGTATATATGTATGTGTACAATAATATTAGTTTCACTAAAATTATTAAATTTGTCCCACTAAAAGTCCATTTGGATTGAGTTTGAAAAAAAAATTATTTTTCAATAAAATTTTTTATAATTTTTAAATTCCTTTTGAAAACTACTTTTAAATAAAAGCAGATAAATTAATGTTTTTCTAGAAGTAAGTTTGAAAAAATAATTTATAAAAAATAATAAAAATCAATCAATTCAATAAAAAAATTCTAAAATTGCTTTTTTTTAACCCCTTAACAACAATACCAAAAGCAGCCTAAATAATAATAATTGTCTCATACCCATTTAATTTAAAACTATTTATATATTATATTTAATTTTAGCTAAAATATAAATTATTATTTTGATTTGGTTAGAATATTAATGAATTTAGATTAAAAAAAATAGAATTAATAACTAAATTTAGCGCTTTGTTTATCTTTAATCATAAAAATTTTTTAAGCATGTTATTTTTATCAAAATTTTTGAATATTATTAATATAAATATATTTATATTTATATTTATTTGTAAAATAAATACATATTATATCTAAATATAAATATATGTGTGTACATATACTTTCACTGATCAAATTTTTTGGATCTACCACTACTTCCGATATATATAATATTTTAGCAAAATTATTAAATAGTTGAAGTTTTCAAATTTTAAGAATTAAATAATACTTTCGTAAAAAAAAATAGAAATTAACTAGTGAATTACATCAAATTTTAGGGGGGACAATAGTAATTTTCCTTAGATTTTTTTTTTTTTCAATTGAAAAGACCATGTCATTCATGTTAAGGAGACATAATGTCCATCCTAATGAGATGGTTAAACTCATCAGGAATATTATAGAACCAGCAAGGATGAAATTATAAACGAGTAGTTCTTGCTATCCAATATGCTACTGTATTACAATTTTTATTCACAAACTTAAAAACACAAGACTCAAAGTCCCTAGTCGCTAGATGTTCTTAACAATAGAAAGTACATCCCATGGGATCTCTTTGCTGTGATTTTTCAAATAAGAAACAATCACCAAATAGTCAAATTCACTAACAATCTTCTGAAGCTTGAAAGAGTTTGCCCACCTGACTACGTCCTTGAGAGAATAAACCTCTGCCATTAAAGGAGACTTACAAAAAATAAATGTTTTGCCACCTGCAATCAAATTTCCATGACAATATCAACACACATATGCAATAGAAGCTTTCCCATATTGAACATAGACCAAAGCATTTGAATTAATTTTAAACCAACAAGGTAAGGATGGCTGCCATCTTGAAAGTACACCCTCAGCTTGATTTTCTTCCTTACTAGCATTGCCATTATTCTTCACTTCCTTCTTTGCGGCTTGGAAGGCTTCCAAATAACCTACAACATTACTCTTAATTTGTTTGGGATTAGTATTGTTGCCATTAAATAATAATTTTTTGCATGCCTTCCAAATAGACCAACATAAGTGTGCCATCAAGTGAATCATATTCACCTAACCATGATTCTTTTATAGCTGGCTCAATTCCTTCCTTTTTTTCTCTAAAACAAGAGACCTTATTAAGAAGTCTAAAACTAAAAAGAGAAGCTAACCAGGTTACCTTAGCTTTAATGCAAGTAAAAAGAACATGTTCCATGGTTTCAATTTCTGTCTTGCATACAAGGCATAGATTTATAAGATTATAATGCCTCCTAAATAAATTATGAAGTACATGTACTACATTTTTGTAGCACTTCCAAATAAAAGCCTTAATCTTTGGAGGAACCACCATAGCCCATATCTATTTCCATTCATCTTCAGTATTACCATTAGAGGAAGAAGGATTTTGCTCTATTCTCTTTTCCAATAGCATCCTATACCTTTGCTTCATCCTATACTAACTACTGATGCTTTTATGCCACACCAATTCATCTCTTGGTTCTATAGAACCCACGAAGATAGACTGAATGATTTGTTTAACCTCCTCTTTAAAATATTGATCCTGCTTATTCAGTCTCCAACTTCTATTTTCAAGATTAATAAGGCTTAAAGCCATAACATTAGTAGCTAAAGAAGGTTTGGGCATGGACACAAAGTATCTATCCTCAATTAGGAGCCATTTATACCCCCATATTTGTATGCTACACCTATTAGCTATATTCCCACGAATATCTTCTTAAATCACCATTCTGCCTTTCAAAATACTTTGCCATATCCATAAGGGGGCAAATCCTTATTTAGCACTTATGTAGTCAAAGTATGGGTAATATACCCCTTTAACAACTCGTGCCATAAGAGAATTGGGATTGTTAATAAGCTGCCAACTTAGTTTGGCTAACATAGCATCATTGAACAGTTACATTTGTCTAAAACCCATTCCTTCTAAATCTTTTGGCAAGGATAATTCCTCCCATTTCAACTAATGCAAACTCCTTTTTGAAACACCCTTGTTCCACCAGAACTTGGCCATTAAAGATTCAATTTTCTTTAATATTGAAATAGGAAAGCTAAACACTGACATCATATATGGGGGGATTGCTTATATGACAACTTTTAATAAGATTTCTCGCCCAGCTTGTGACAATAATCCAAGACCGAGGCTAAGATGAAATTAGCTCAAGAAGATTGTTAAATAATTATTTTTTAGATCTACCCCATTCCATAGGAACACCTAGATACTTATGGAGTGTAGAAGTAGTTTTCATCCTTAACACATCAAGAATGTCTTGTTTGCTTCCATCTGTAGTGTTAGGAGAAAACAATTGTTCTATTTTGGAATTGTTAACTTTTTGGCCTAAAGCTTTGCAATAAGAAGCTAATATTTGCATAATATGATAAGGTTTTTTTCTAGTAGCCTCCCTTAACACAATCGTGTCATCTGCAAAGAATATGTGAGAAAGATGGGGGGTGTAAGGGTTAATATGAAAGCCATGGATGTCTCCTCTATTTACACCCTCCAAAAATAATCTTATTAGAGGCTATAATAAAAAGGTAAAGGGAAAGTGGATTCCCTTACCTCAAACCTCCTTTTGGGGAAGGGTAGGGGGTGGGAAGAAAGGTGAATGGCTCCCATTTAAGGCAATAGAATACTAAACTTTAGATACACATGTCATGACCTTTGCCACCCAATCTTCTGTGAAACCCATTTTGCACATCACTATTCACAAAAATTCTCAATTCAATCTGTCATTAAGCTTTTTGCGTATCCAGTTTTAGTATCATAAAGCTCTTTCTCCCTTTTTTTCTTTCATTTCTTCAATGCATGAACAGTTTCATAGGCTATTATAATATTTTCTTGGATAACCCTTTCCTCAATAAGGGTTCCCTACACTATTGGAATTATAGATTACAAAATAGGACATGGATGGGAAGTAATAATTTTAGAAAGTACCTTGAAAAGGAAATTTTTGCATGATATGGGTCTAAAGTCTGTAATCTTCTGTAGGTGCTTGACTTTGAGAACCAAAACTATTCAAGTTTTATTGAGACTCTTTGGCAGAGTACTAGTTTCAAAGAAATTTCTTACCAAAGTAGTCATATTGTGAACCCTTCAAATTTTCACTCTTAGGATCCGACCATAGCTTAACACTTGCTAAGATTCGTGCGCTACGTATACAGCGGTCCCACTAGCCGGTTAGCGGGCAGGGCGTCAAGGGGGCAGTGCCTTGTTGAAAAAAAATTTCTTCAAAATTGCAACTTCAGACAATTAACACTTAATTACGAACCCATAGAATCAAACTAGGCTCAAATCCGATAAAAAACAGAGAAGAACGGGCCGAAAAATGAACTGCGGTGACCTGCGGGCTTGCTACGGTAACTCATAGTGGGCTTCGGTTACCGCAGCCGCCTCTGCGGTTACAGCAAAAGTCCCTATGGTAGCTAATTGGCTACTGTAGTTGGCCTTGCGGGAACTGCAAAGGGCTCTGCGGTTACCACAGCTGATACTTCAGTTACCGCAACGTGTCTCTTTCAGAATCCTACCCGGAAACTATAAATTTTTAGCCCAAACTCCTCTTATAAATATCTGGCATCTCCTAACAACTAAAACACACAATTATATGCTTCTATACTCTCCTTAAAGCTTTCTAAATCCTATTCCTAAGCTTTCTAATCATCAAAACCCTCTTTCTAAACATCCAAATCTCTAAAATCTCATTCCAAAACTTCTTCCATCACCCCAAACCTTATTTATAAGCTTCCTAATCACCTCAAACCCTATTCATAAGCCTCCTAATTGCCTCAAACCCTATCTCTATGCTTCTTAACCAAGAAAAGGTATAACTCAAGTTATTTCTTTCAAAGGGAATTCGTGGCATTCAAGCAAAGGTGTGATCGAAGTCCCCCTAAGAAGAGTTCGTGCTGTTCAAGAGCACTTTTTCCAAAAGGAGTGCTCGTTCTATCCCTAAGTTAAGGTGGAACTTAGATCTGGCGCCAAACTCGCTCCCTACGTTCCTCATCAACGAGAGCCAAAGGTAAAAGTTCTTTCCTTTTCCTTTTCAATTTCAATTTCAAGATCTAAATCTGAAAAGATCTAATTTTTGCTAATTAAAATCTGACCTAATTAACAAATTCTTAAGCCCTTAAAATCATCAAAACATGATAACAAAGGCAATGACTAAAAAACCCCTCCTTCGCAAGAAGGAAGAACTGCGTGGGGTTTGATTCCCATTCAAAGGGATACATAGGCTTACTGTCTCTGAGGCATTCAACTCTGCTAAAATTAACAATTTCTTCTCTTTATCACCTTCTTCACATAGTTTAAGATTGAAATTACTTTTCTTAAACAAAAGTCAAAATTTTAATTCTTTTTATAGTTGTTTTAATACTCTTTTTCATATTTTAGATTATGTTTGAGGAATGTGTGCTTTTCCTAGAATCGATAAGGGCTAGAGAAAAGATCCCCTGATTTTGATGTATTGGCTTGTAATAGTTTTAAGTAGTTTCTCTCTTATCCTTTTGCATTTTTATAATTTTCATTATTTCATATTACTATGCATTGCACAAGTAATATTGTTTCATACATCATATTATATCTATTCATGCATACATAAAAAACTTTTTTTTTATAAAAGCTATTTTGTATTTAAGACAAACTAATTTTTTATATTGTTTTAACCAAAATCTAGTCCCTGAGCCCTCTTTGGTCATTCGAGGACTAGTGTTTTTCCTTGGGATAAATGGTATAATTTTGGAGTCAATCAAATTGGGTTTTTCCTTTAATTTTTCCAACTAAAATAAACAAAATTAAAGTGGCGACTCTCTTTGCAAATTACAACTCACAAAGTATAATTTTCTGAACTTATCGCGAGTTCCAATCGTGATGTTTCTCCCAAATAGGTATTTTCAATTCCCTTTTAACGGATCAGACCGGGTGCTCGGGCGAGGCCTCACACATATCCCATTTAACTATGGCCTCACACATATCCCATTTAACTATCTCCCAATTTTTCTGGAAAAAAAAAGTCCTATGAAGCCATCCAGTCCTGGGCCTTATGAGACCCCAAATCAAAGACCGCCCTCCTTATTTCTTCTTCAGTTGGCATTGCACATAAAGCAATATTCATCTCTTGTGTAACAACTTTTTTAATAGGATCAAGAATATTAGCTGGCACACCCTTCCCTTTCTTTTTGTACAACCCATAAAAGAAATTTCTAGCTTCATTCAAAATTTCATGATCACCAGAAATCCATGTCCCATCTTCCTTCTGAATCTTCCTAATATTGTTTTGATGACAACATTGAACAATAGACATATGAAAGAAACGTATTTTTCGATCACCATAGTTGAGCCGCTTAACTTTAGATTTTGATCCCCAAAACATCCCCTCCTACTTCTACATATGTTCCAATTTATGCATGATATCCCACTTCTGCTATCTAGTCTCTCTTGTCTAGTCTTGTTTGTGAATTGCCTTTAACTCCTCTTGCAACTGATATTTCTATCTAGCAGAATTACCAAGCACTTCCCTATTCCATCTAGATGCCTTCTTGCATTCATTCATCTTTGTTAGTATAATGTGATTACCTAAAGTAGACCAGTCCCTATTCCAGACCTCCTCCACAATAAGTTAACATTCATTCCATTTTACCCATGTATCCTAAAACTATAACTGCCTTCTATATTTTTTAGCTTAGGGTGAAGTGACTACTACTGTGGGTCTATAATTAGACCCTAGCAGCTCCTCATGCATCACATAAGCTTTAGGGAAAGATTCCAACCATTCTACTAAAGCCAAAGCTTTAACAGTCCTACACTGAATATGGCAACTACCAATCTATCAATTACTCCACATGTAGCAACTGCCATGAAACCCCAATTCAATTAAGCCATTAGCTTCCATAAAATTTTGGAAATATAGTATCTACCTCCAAGGGATGTCTCTACCCCATTTTCTCTATCTCTTTTCTCATATAAATGACTTCTATAGTGTGACGCCTCGCCCCAACACCGGTCCGATCTGCTAAGTGGGATCGAAATGTTCATTTGGGTTTGAACGCACAATGCAACCCTCGGGTTCAGATTGGTTGATTTTTGAAAAGAGTCGCCACCTTAATTTTATTTTATTTGGAAAAAGATTAAGGGAAAAATCTAATTTGACTCCAATTAATATCCCAAAGGAAAAGATCACTAGCCTCGAAACCAAAGAGGATTCAGAAACTAGGTTTTCGGTTTATTTTAAGAAAAATCAGTTTGGCAAACTTAATACAAAATGACTTAAAATGAATTTCATGAATGATTTATATAATGCATGAACAATTATATAATACATGAATAAATAAATAAATAAACATTCATCCAAAATGATAAAGTAATAAAGTAAATGAATTAACTTTGCAATTCAAAAACAAAATAGAGGATACTTCCTCTAGTCCTTATGGGTTCTAGAGAAGTCACACATTTTCCAAAATAATTCCAAAATAATCATTAAAAAGTACTACGAAAGAAAGACAACATCAATATTATAATAAAGGAGACAAATTAAAAGCAAATATCATAAAAAAAAAAAAAGATCTAATTCATAAAGTGGCATATAAAAGAAAGGTTATATTTTATTTAAATTGGATTTGATGCTTTAAACAAGCAAGCCTACATATCCCTTTGAATAGGAATTAAAATTCACGTAGTTCACCCTTCTTGCAAAAGGGTTAGTTTAGCCTAGCTGTCTTATCATGTTTCAGTTCATTGATAGAAAGGTCAGTTGATTAATTAAATAAGCAGAATTATTGATTGATTACCGAGTTGTTAATTAGGTCAGGTTTTAATTAACAAGTTGATGTAACAATTTAAATCGTTTACCTAGATAACTAAATCAAATTCTAATCAACATGCCTCAAAATAATGAAAGAAACGATAAAACATGCAAAGCAAAGAAATAATAAATAAAAAGAACAAACTAGGCAATCTTAAGAAAATAAAACAAAACTAAACAAAAATAATCAATGAAGAAAATAAATACCTTACCAGGACGAGACTTGGGGACGTAGGGCAGATGAAGCGGATGATTAGATCGTAATTCCACCTTTTTGGCTTGACGGAATGATAACTTTCGAACGACAACTCGGACGGTGTATTCGGGATCTCCTCAGACTGATTTGAGGAGAGCTACCTCAAAACAACAAAATAAAAATTAAACTAAAAGTTCATTCCTTTCATACCAAACTTATGGAGATGGTTCGCTTGATGCAAAGGCTAATCAAGCAAACCAAGAGGTTAAGAGATCATTGCTTTGAAATTAATTAATTTGATTAAGCAATTTTGAGGGTGGAAATGAGGTAAGGGGATGTTGCTTTTATAGGGAGAGAGTTGGGAGGCAAAACAATGAAGTTTCGATGTGGGATTTGCTTCCCAATGCAGGAAACCGCATAGGAGGCTTCAGAAACCGCACACGAGGGCTTGGGAATGAATGGAATAGATGGAAATTGCACAGAAGCTATGTGATTCTGCATAAAAGCTCTACAATTCTGCAAAGGGTCTGTGCAGTTTCGCACAGGCTCTGTGAGGTCACCATTGTCCTATGCAGTCCCTTAGAGACCACTCGCCCTTTTTGACTCCATTCTTGTCCGTTTCAGCTCTGATTTAAGTTTGGTTTGATTCTATCGGTTTGTAGTTGAGTGCTGATTGTCTGGAGGTGCAAATTTGAGGGTTAATAGCTGCCCTCTCATCAAAATTAGCTTAACCAAAGGTGATTTTGATGATAGTGAAACAGGGGATGGAGAAAATGAACTAAAGGGATGTCTAAGTCAAGATTAAGACATGTTTAGGTGAAAGGCATGTTCTTTTTTTTTTTTTTTTTTTTTTTTTTTTTTTTGTAAAGGATAGATAGAAAAAAGAAACCATAGAAATGTTTAGGTGATCGTTACTAAATATTTATGGGTGAAGTTTCAAAAGAATATTGATAAAGGGGCAGGGATAGGAACCACATGGATGCCTAGGTGATCGTTACTAGACATTTATAGGTAAAATAAGATTTTGTCAATGGCTATCAATCAGGCCTTGATGTTGGATGCGAGAATGGTCTTGGTGAATTTCAATTAAGACTATCTATTTGGCCCTAATGTTAGAAGATTTAAATCAAGGCTATATGTTCAGCCTTAGTGTTTAAAGATAAAGATGATTTAGGAAAAATCTCAATTAAAACTATCTGTTTGGCCTTAATGTTAGAGAATTCAAATGAAGGCTATATGTTCGGCCTTAAGACTGGAGGATTTAAATCAAGGCTATCTGTTCGGCTTTAAGACTGGAGGATTTAAATCAAGACTATCAGTTCGGCCTTAATGTTGGAAGTAAAATGATTTGGGAAAAATCTCAATCAAGGCTATCTGTTCGGCCTTAATGTTAGAAGTAAAAATGATTTGGGGAAAAACTCAATCAAGGCTATCTGTTCGGCCTTAATGTTCGATCAGTTTTGAGACATTTCTGGTAGGAATGATGACAACCCTGTCTGGTAGGAATCGATAAAAAACTATCCATTTTGATTCAGAAGTCTAACTTACAACTTGTTCTATTATGAAATGCATCTGACAATGCAATGATTGGATACCTTAAACTTGTAAAGGGTTAGTTTGGTAAGAAAGTGCTGAGCTTTTGGGAAAAATATGCCCCCACTTTGGAAGGTAGCTTGGTTATTTAGTCTTTGATTGTTCGATCTAGGAAGAAGTCATTTTAAGAGGTTAAGCCAGGTCGGGCTAGTTGGGCTTAGGTGGGTTCGACTTAGGAGAAGGTTTGGTTTAAGATTGAATTAGAAAGCGTGATCGGAGGGGGTCAAGTCCTTTGAGACAATTAGGTCAAAAGGCTAGGTCAAGTTTTGGGAAAGGTCAATTTGTTGGGCTTGTCTCCAAAGAAGTTCATACTAGAGTCTTTGGACAGGTTTGGCAATTGGCTTAGTTAGTTATGGCCTTCTGGTTTGGCTTTAAGGAAGATTGCTTAGGATGGCTGGATCATCTTGGAAGGCTAGGTTAGGTTTGGCCTTGGCTAAGGTCATTTGGAAGCTTAGTATGGTTTGGCTATGTAAGAGATCATATTAGAGGCTCGGTCAAGTTATGGCCTTCTGGTGAGTTCATTCAAAAGGCAATCAAATTTTGCCTTAAGAATGTGTCAGAGAGATTAGGCTGGGATGCTAGACTTAGGAAGCTAATCTTGGCTCAAAGGAAGGCTCGGGTCAGGAAATCCATTTAGAAGGCTCAGTCAGATTCGCTTTAGAGGAGATCATGGGCTTCATAAATGAAGGACTTTTAGGGGTGGGCTTCATGGTGAAGGTTTTTGGTTTTGTGGGCTTCATAGTGAAGGCTTTTGGGAGTGGGCTTCATGGTGAAGGCTTTTTAGGAGTGGGCTTCATGGTGAAGGCTTTTGGTTATGTGCTTCTTGATGAAGGCTTCTAGATTTGGGCTTCTTAGCGAAGGCTTTTGGTTTTATGCTTCTTGATGAAGGCTTCTAGATTTGGACTTCTTGGCGAAGGCTTTTGGTTTTATGCTTCTTAATGAAGGCTTCCAAATTTGGGCTTCTTAGCAAAGGCTTTTGGTTTTGTGCTTATTGATGAAGGCTTCTAGTTTTAGGCTTCTTGGCAAAGGCTTTTGGGTGTTGAGGATATTTTTCTACAAGGGTGCTTTGGATGGTTGGCTTTGGCTTAGATATAATGCTACAGGTTTTGATCACAAGGATATCATAGGCTTATGGATAAGGGTTTACCCTTTGACATGGTCAAATCAAATGGTTTGCAGGCCTTAAAAGGCTTTGATTCTCAGGATTATGTGTTTCGCCAATGAGGCTTAAACTTTTCAAAGATCATGAGATGTTTGCCAAAGAGGTATGAGATAGGCCTTGCTTGGTTTAAATCATTCTTAGTCAATTTGAGGATGATAGGCTTTGGGAGATATTCCTTGACTAGATTCAAAGATGATGAGTCTTGAGAGACTTAAGATTTTTGATTCTGCCCATGATGAGATTTTGCCAAGGAAATGATGGTATGGTGTTTGAGCTTGAAATGATGGTATGATTTGCCAATGAGGCTTAGGATAGAAAAGTTTGAGAATGATTTGAAGGTAGGCTGAAACTTCTGAAAAGAATCATGGAGATTGTATGGCTTTGCTTTTTGTAGCATGAATTATGGAAAAGAGTGAGTCAAGCTTTTCTTACTGTTTGAGATTGAAGAGACTCTTGGAGTGACACTTAATTGGTTTGACTTGATAACACACTGACTAAAAGAAAAAGTCTTTAAGAATGGCTAATAGACTAATAAGAATAGACAACTTAGGGATTGTGTCCCCAAATGAGAGATAGGGATGTGACAGACTAAAGATTTAGCTTCTTGAGCTAAATAATGGGATGGATTGACAATAAATGATAATGTTCTAGAAAGACATGCCTCCATTATGGGATAAGGGCATAGAAGATAGTATATCTGTAGAGAATGAATCTCTGGTGAGGAAGGATGACTTTAGAGACATGGGATGAGATGGATTGATTGAAGACAACTTTGGACAAAAGGGAAGATGGCTTGGATGAGCTTTCTCTCTCTCTCTCTCTCTCTCTCTCTCTCTCTCTCTCTTTCTTTCAACTCTAACTTTTGCCTAAGCTGCCCTTTTGGGTTTTCAACTTAGCGGGCTTGAATTAATGAAATTTGGAAGAAAATTCCACCATGGTTTGGACTGCTACCTTTTTTCATTTTGAAGGGCTCTAACATTTGAATTCTAGATTTGACAAAGGTCTTCTCTGAACTTATTGCTCCTTGTTGAGGTACATCATTTAATTACCTGATGTGCAATAGGTAATTACATTTACTTGCTCTTTGTGCTTCAACTATTTGATCATTTAACCTTCTTTGATTAGGTGCAATTGTTGATGGCACCTCAAATTCTAACATGTGCTAATTGTGGTGGATTTGACTGTTTGTTCATTTCTCTCTCTTTCTTTTTTTTTTTTTTTTTATTTTCTTTCTTTTCTTGCTTTTTTTTTCTTTTTTTCTTTTTTTTTTTTTTGGTACGCTCATCCATGTCAAATAAAACAAAAGCATGAGTAATAAAAGGATGTTTTATTACAATGAAAAATTTTATTACAAGATAACAAGGAACCGACACAAAAAAGATAATAAGATGATAGACTCATACTTGAATTTAGACTTAGACTCAAACCTAAACCTGGAATTCAATCTCAGATAGGTCAAATTAGCTGAACTTGAACTATTCCATGTCATGCCACTTGGGGCTAAGGTAAGGTGGGGTCAAATTGGATTTGGATTCATCATCACTGTTCGGGTTGGTGGTAAGGAATTCAGCTTAAAATGATGTACTTTGGATGCAATCTTCAACTTTTGATGCAATTGGTATTGTGTTAACAAGTGGGCTCGATAGGTCAGGAGTAGATTCTTGACAACGATATCCACTTGTTCTTGCTCAGTTGGCCTGTTTACCATTTGAGCAGCTTTAGCCCTCTAATAGTAAGGAATATGGAGAAAGACTCATCTGGAAGTTGCTTTATGGTTTCCAAATCATGCCTAGTGACATCTACTTCAGTGTTGTAATGATGTTGTCTAACAAAGACATGACAAATATCATCCCATGTTCTTTTTTTGGCTCTTGTCCAGTGAAAGAAACCATCTCTTAGCAGCTTCGGTTAGCGATTCTTGAAACATTTGAGCAAGAAGCTCATCGCTAAGTCCCATAGGTTTCATTACTCCCATATACATCTTTAGATGAGTTTTAGGGCATGTGGTTCCATCAAATCTATTCAACTCAGGCATTCTGAATTTTAGGAGGAAGCTTGGCATTAGGGAATAAGATCAAGCTATCCATATCAATTAAGTCATTATGGTGCTTTAGGGATTTGATGGTTTTCTCCATAGCTTCAAGTTTATCCATAAGCAATTTGGTATCCTGAGAGAAAACTTCCCCACCTTGAAAAAGGGTTTAGGAGAGAGGAAGATCTAGAGTGGGTAGTGGTGTTTAGGGCCCGAGTATTGGTAGGTTTCCCAAGAGAGGTTTGGTTCAAATTGCGGTTGAGATTATTGAGGTTTTCTTGGTTAATCAAGGCTTGAACTTCCTCAATGATGGCTTGCCATTGTTCCTTAATGTTTTCTTCAAATTGAATCTGTTGAGCAAATAAGACAGCTTGAAAATGCTCTTTATGTTTCTTAAGAAGGCTAGTAATAAGTGTGGTCAGGGCATCCATGTCAAGCGGGTTGGCCATTGGTACCTTATGAACCAAGTCAAAGAATTGAGGTGAGTGCTTAGTGAAGAGGCAGAAATATGGGCATGCAAACTTTAAGGAAAAAAGACTCCTTTTGATATTATGAGCTAACTGCATTTGGGCTCTTGAGGATTTCCTAAGATTGCCTAGGTTAAGGTCTCAAGCTTAAGGTATCAGGTTGAACCAAAGGTACTGAACTTATGGTAGTATGTTGGGCCAAAGGTATTGGGCTTAGGATAGTGTGTTGGGCCAAAGGTATTTGGTTTAGGATATTGTGTTAGGCCAAAGGTATTAGGCTTATGGTAGTGTGTTAGGCCAAAGTTATTGGGCTTAGGGTAGTATGTTGATGATTAGGTTGGCAGGGTATAGATAAAAATAAAGATTGAGGTGTTTTAGGTTAAAGGCTAAGGTAATGGGGTAAGGTTTAGGGTGATGGCTTAAGGTTTATGGGGGCAAAGGTGATTGCGACAGAGATAAAGTGTTTAAGTTTTAGAAGTAAATGTGTTTGGATAGAAGTGGAAAGTGAGTATGTGACCCTTCTTTGGTTCAAGGTATAACCAAGACTAGAGATGAATGCATGTTTTGTTGTACAATATGGATGCATGATATGTATGGGAAAATATTTCATGAGAATGCAAAGATGCAAGGTTTTAATTATGGTACATACAACCTAAGGTCAAGATCTAGTTTCATTATATGAAAAAGGGTAAAGGTGGCTTGAACAGGGTACCTGTCACACTAGAGCAGTGATATACCTAATCACATGTGAGTCAAGGAGCCTCGCGTGGGTCCAATAATACGTGCATGCTCATTACACCTTTGAAAGGATCAAAGGATTCATCGTGCGGTGGATGATTTCACTATCGGCGAATAGACCCAAGGAGGGTACCCACTCGATGTTACTTTCTATTCATTGTTTTCCTAAGAAATCTAGGTTAAAAGGTAAAGAGCCAATGCAAATGATGCATGAAAGTCATTTATGTATTAAAATTGCCAAACTTTGATTTAAACCAATTGGTAGTCCTCTTATTTCTTTTGTTAAAAAGAAGGTGGTATAAAGTGGAGTCGCTAGCTGTGAGGTTTCGCTCAAGCACCGGTCCGATATGCTAAGTGGGATCGAAATGCTCATTTGGGTTTGAATTCACGATGGAACCCTCGGGCTCAAATTGGTTGATTTTTGAAAAGAGTCGCCACCTTAATTTTATTTTATTTGGGAAAAGATTAAGGAAAAAACCCAATTTGACTTCAATTAATATCCCAAAGGAAAAAATCACTAGCCTTGAAACCAAAAAGGATTCGGGAACTAAGTTTTCGGTTTATTTTAAGAAAAATCAATTTGGCAAACTTAATACAAAATGACTTAAAATGAATTTCATGAACAATTTATATAATGCATGAACAATTATATAATGCATGAATAAACAAATAAATAAACATTCATCCAAAATGATAAAGCAATAAAGTAAATGAATTAACTTTATAATTCAAAAACAAAATAGGAGATACTTCCTCTAGCCCTTATGGGTTCTAGGGAAGACAAACATTCCCCAAAATAATTCCAAAATAATCATTAAAAAATACTATAAAAGAAAGACAACATCAATATTATAATAAAGGAGACAAATTAAAAGTAAATATCATTAAAAAAAAAGATCTAATTCATAAAGTGGCATATAAAAGAAAGGTTATATTTTATTTAAATTGGATTTGATGCTTTAAACAAGCAAGCCTATGTGTCCCTTTGAATGGGAATCAAAATCCACGTAGTTCGCCCTTCTTAGGGAGGGGTTAGTTTAGCCTAGCCGTCTTATCATATTTCAATTCATTGATAGAAAGGTCGATTGATTGATTAAATAAGCAAAATTATTGATTGATTACCGAGTTGTTAATTAGGTCAGGTTTTAATTAACAAGTTGATGCAACAATTTAAATCATTTACCTAGTTAACTAAATAAGATTCTAATCAACATGCCTCAAAATAATGAAAGAAATGATAAAACATGCAAAGTAAAGAAATAATAAACGAAAAAAACAAACTAGGCAATCCTAAGAAAATAAAACAAAACAAAACAAAAATAATAAATGAAGAAAATAAATACTTTACGAGAATGAGACCTGGGGACGTAAGGCGGATGAAGCGGACGACCAGATTGTAATTCCACCTTTTCGGTTCGGCGGAACGACAACCTTCGAACGGCAACTCGGTAGGCATATTCGGGACCTCGTCGGACTGATTTGAGGAGAGCCACCTCGAAACGACAAAATAAAAATTAAACTAAAAGTTTGTTCCTTCATACCAAACTTGTGGAGATGGTTCGCTTGATGCAAAGGCTAATTATGCAAACCAAGAGGTTAAGAGGTCATTGCGTTGAAATCAATTAATTTGATTAAGCAATTCTGAGTATGGAAATGAGGTAAGGGGATGTTGCTTTTATAGGGAGAGAGTTGGGAGGCAAAATAATAAAGTTTTGATGTGGGATTCACTTCCCAATGCGAGAAACCGCATAGGAGGCTTCGAAAATCGCACACGAGGGCTTGGGAACGAATGGAACAGATGGAAACTGCATAGAAGCTATGCGATTTCACACAGAGGCTCTACGATTCTGCAAAGGTTTTGTCCGATTCCGCACAGGCTCTATGCAGTCACCGTTGTCCTGTGCAGTCCCTTGGAGACCGTTCACCCTTTTTGACTCCGTTCTCGTCTGTTTCAGCTTCGATTTAAGCTCGGTTTGATTCTATGGGTTCGTAACCGAGTGCCGATTGTCTGGAGGTGCAAATTTGAGGGTTCACACATAGCAATTAAAATCACCACCTAAGCTAAGAACTGCCAGCCGATTGTTGAAGCTTTGATGAAGACTTCAAAACTACTTCCCTATT
The DNA here is from genome assembly GCA_947687605.1 of Reutealis trisperma. Lineage (NCBI taxonomy): Eukaryota > Viridiplantae > Streptophyta > Magnoliopsida > Malpighiales > Euphorbiaceae > Reutealis > Reutealis trisperma. The sequence goes on along the minus strand of CANTUT010000256.1, from coordinate 53,582 downwards.
CTCTTCTTTAAGAGTTCCATATACACCTGTGAAATGCTATATATCCATATTGGATCCACAAAATTCACAGAAGAGCCTTAAATATGGACTTTTACCTTGTTAGTCCACCATAAAGCTAGGCCACCAGCCTTCCTTATAAGATCCACATAAAAGCCAAAATCAAAACCCCATCTATTTCTCAACCTTTTTAGAGCTTGCCCCATATGCTTAGTTTCACACATGACACCAAAACAAACCAATATTTACAAATTAAACCCCTTAAGGTTTGAATTGTCAAGGATTGGCCAAGTCCTTGACAATTCCAACTCAAAATGCTTATTACTGATGTGGTGGTTTTCCGCTAACTACCAAGGCACCATATTAATAGTGGGATTCATTATTAGTTATATTTTGAGCTTCTCCTTGTATAACTAGAGCTTCCCCTTCTTCATATTAAGAAATAATATCCTCTTTCCCTTCTGTAGCTTGAGAAGACAGACTTTTAATATGGCTGAAAAGGGTTTTAGTTTGTCGAGCTAGGCTTTTCATTTTAAATTTTCTAGTAAGTTTGGGTTGATGGAATGTGTGGTTACTTGGGCTTAACTTAGGGCCCAAAGAGATAACAGGTTGATACTCCTTGGGTAAGAAAGAATCAAGTAGGTCAAAGGTTTGGGAATTTTGGAAGGGTAATTTAGCAATTTTGCTTCTTGGCTGGAATGAGTTATTGTCTTCAAGATCTTGGGCTAGCTCATCAACAATACTAGGCCTATCTTTCAATCCTTTCCTCTTCAGTCCTCCTAATCCTATGTCCCTCATTTTATCCATACAACGTTGATCATATTTTTCTTCTAGCAATAATTTTTAAAATTAGCTATGTTAAAGAAATCATTGGGAAGATCATCCTTCACACCTTTAGCCTTACAAGAGCCTTCTCCTACAGCCTTTGTCACATCGCCCCCTACAGCTGTCCATTCAATTAAGTTAATCCTTCCTCTAGTAACTTCACGTGCCATCCCTGATAGACACTTTCTCCACGCGTCTCCTCTAGTTGTTGTTCTGCCAATAGAGTTCTAGTCCCTTCACCTAATTTCATTCTTATTGCACTAGAGTTTAATCTCCAGTCTCTGTTTTTTGCCTTTATCCATGACCTATACCAGAGCCTTTCTTTGCTCAGCACCTCATACTCTTCCATGGTTCTAAAAATTGGACATTTTCTAGTGAAATGGTTAAGCAACCCACACTTTTGGCAAAATGAGGGCAAGCATTCATACATAAAATTCACTCAATGTCCTTTACCATCTCTGAAATTCTTAAAACCCAAAGGGAGAGGTTTTGTTAAATCAACCCAAACTCGCATCCTCAAGAAAGAATGTGAAATAGCATGCTTGTCAAGTGGGTTATCAGCCATAATCAGACCTGCAAAGATAGCTTTGCCAATAACCTCAGCATTTTTTATTGTCATTGATTTGAGGGAAGAGCCATAGACATGTACCCAGAACTTTTCCTTGGTAAACACCACCTCTTCGACTGTTTTATCATGCCTCTATTCATGTAGAACCAAAAGATTCCTTTGGATATTCCAAGGAACCCCATCCTCGATCCTTTTTTTGTCAACTTCATTAGAGAATTTAAAGAGAAAAACATTCTCTTGCTCAGTTCATTGGTTCTGTACTTCAAAAATTCAAGAAAGATGCCATATTCCAGATAAGTAGTATTGGATGCCACATTCAAGATAAGATAGTATTGATGAGCTCGGCTCCATATACTTTTTCCCCAAGCACTTTTCCTACCAGCATTAAGTTAGCCACATCCTTCGCTTTATATACATCTTGTTCTAACTATAGAGTACATATACCCCAGCTTAAACTGTCCATTTCTCGTCCAGCTGCATCAGCCTCACTACTTCCTGTCATATATAATAAATACAACTGCAGAAGGCAGTAATTTCTGTACCAAGCAAAATAAATGACGAGAATAGAGAACAATCAAAAACAAAAGAGGAGATTGCACACAAGTAACTCTAGAACCCGATAGATAAAGTAAAAAAGAAAGGGCATGACCAAGAGAAAACTTTACTGCATCGTAACACACACTGATTATAGAACCTACGACTCATGGAGAAATGCAACTTAAAGAGAAAGCTCTCCATGACGGAGATTATTATAGCATTCTTACATGTTGGAATGTTTTCCTACTTGTAGAATGAAAGAGTACTCAACTGAAAACTTTTAAAACTCATTTTGTTCACGACATGAAACAAACAAGAAGCATAATAATTATTCCATTCCATGTAATGATATAATTACTTTTCACTCTTTAGAAAAAAAAAAAAAAAAAATATATATATATATATATATATATATATATATATATATATATATATATATATATATATATATATATATAACACTTAAATATAAACTTGAGACTATATAAGTTCAATATTCCATAAAATAATTATTTCACATCTAAATTTGAAAAAAAAATTGAGAATTGTAATTTTGCATGAAATAATTAGTTTATTATCATTTTAATTGATGTTTATTTCATAAACAAAATGAAACCTTAGTTTGAAAATTAAGAGTTCAAAAAAAAAAATGGTAATTATAACAATCATATTTGTTATTGTCATGATTTACTTACAAACTATACCATAGAATGATTTATATATTTACATGAATTTGTTTGACGCTAATATTAGAAGTGCTTTTTCCTTGTTAGTCCACCATAAAGCTAGGCCACCAGCCTTCCTTATAAGATCCACATAAAAGCCAAAATCAAAACCCCATCTATTTCTCAACCTTTTTAGAGCTTGCCCCATATGCTTAGTTTCACACATGAACACCAAAACAAACCAATATTTACAAATTAAACCCCTTAAGGTTTGAATTGTCAAGGATTGGCCAAGTCCTTGACAATTCCAACTCAAAATGCTTATTACTGATGTGGTGATTTTCCGCTAACTACCAAGGCACCATATTAATAGTGGGATTCATTATTAGTTATATTTTGAGCTTCTCCTTGTATAACTAGAGCTTCCCCTTCTTCATATTAAGAAATAATATCCTCTTTCCCTTCTGTAGCTTGAGAAGACAGACTTTTAATAGGGCTGAAAGGGGTTTTAGTTTGTCGAGTTAGGCTTTTCATTTTAAATTTTCTAGTAAGTTTGGGTTGATGGAATGTGTGGTTACTTGGGCTTAACTTAGGGCTCAAAGAGATAATAGGTTGATACTCCTTGGGTAAGAAAGAATCAAGTAGGTCAAAGGTTTGGAAATTTTGGAAGGGTAATTTAGCAATTTTGCTTCTTGGCTGGAATGAGTTATTGTCTTCAAGATCCTGGGCTAGCTCATCAACGATACTAGGCCTATCTTTCAATCTTTTTCTCTTCAGTCCCCCTAATCTTATGTCAAAATATGGACTTTTACCTTGTTAGTCCACCATAAAGCTAGGCCACCAGCCTTTCTTATAAGATCCACATAAAAGCCAAAATCAAAACCCCATCTATTTCTCAACCTTTTTAGAGCTTGCCCCATATGCTTAGTTTCACACATGAACACCAAAACAAACCAATATTTACAAATTAAACCCCTTAAGGTTTGAATTGTCAAGGATTGGCCAAGTCCTTGACAATTCCAACTCAAAATGCTTATTACTGATGTGGTGGTTTTCCGCTAACCACCAAGGCACCATATTAATAGTAGGATTCATTATCAATTATATTTTGTTATTGTCATGATTTACTTACAAACTATACCATAGAATGATTTATATATTTACATGAATTTGTTTGACGCTAAAATCAATTGCTTTTTCCAAAACACACTATTTTTAGGTTTGCGAAAAAGCAAACGGCATTTTGAAATTTTTATTATTAGAATATGTAAAATTTATTTTAAAACTAAATTTACCTACCTAAATTATTTAATTTTTAAATTTAACCTAATTAATTATTTCATCCTTTCTTTTTTAGAAACACATTAAATTGTCCCTTATATTTATTTCCATTAACCAATTAATCCTTTTATCCAAAATAACTAACATTATCCATTAATTGAATAAAAAAAAAACTAAAATACCTTCGTATAATAGAACCTACTAATATAATATAATCTCACTTCTATATTTATTTATTTATTATTTAATTTTTGCATAAAAACTCAAATTGAACATAAATTTTTTTGAATTTCACCTATTTTTTCAATAAATTAAACTTATACTATATTTATTAAATGATAAAAAATATATTTTATAATAAATAATAAAACATTTTTACACTAAAAAAAATTATATAACATTTCATTTTAATTAGTTTGAAATGTATATATAAATTTATAAGAACATAATTTGTTTATATTATTAAAATATACAAAAAAATTTAATTTTTTTAAATAAAAATTGAGTTCCATTGATATAACAATAAAAAAAAAAGTCAACAATTTAGATAAATTTTAAAAAATAACTATTCAATTTAAATTTTTTCTTTTTCATAATTTAAAGTATTTAATACTTTTGATATTAAAATTTTCATTTGACTACTAACAAGTATTTTGACTAATAATAAATGACCTATTTAATAAGTTTCTCAAAAAAGAGGAACAAAATTATTACGTTATTTTTATTAAGAGTATTTTTCAGTCCTAGCTCAACTGACAATAGCAAACACCCATCAAACCTAAACCACACTTTTACATCTTTACATTCCGCCTTCAGAATTCGGCCTCTCTAAATGGTCCAAACTTTATGACACAACGTCCCAATGAACTCAGGAGTAGAATCATGTACCACCTGCCAAATACAGATGAGATTGGTTACCATTATTCATTATCGAGTTTTACTGGGATTGCATGCTGTAGGTTTCCACACGCATGGCAGCTCTTATGGATTTGTGTCAATGACAGATGACCTACAAATATCTTGTACTTTCATGATACTACGACATTAATAACTTGTTAACAAAAAAAAAAAAAAAAAAAAGTGAACAGTACAAATCTCAAATCAGTATCTTCAGAAAACTGCAACTGGGAATGAGTGAATTATCACATTGCATATAGTGATCAAAAGATATAATTACAGTCCAAGAGATATATTGCTATGGTACATTATTAGAACCACTTCATCATTGCTACTGTCAAAGTATATCCTAATAGTAACACATATAAAGCAACTATGCGAGTGTGAACAGTTTTCACGGGGAGGCTGCTGCAACCCAAATACAAGTTACCTGCTTCAACAGAAACAAGCTTCCTGTATTTTTCCCTTCTGGCTTCTTTGTGGTGCTGCAAGAAAAGGTAGAGCACATTTTAAACATCTAACAAGATAGTAAAACACTGGAAGCCAAAAGTGATGGGACAAAGCTACCTTTGATTTTTTTATTATAAATTTCAGCAAAAGTATAAAATAGGTCAGCGAAACATTTGCTCAGTTGAGGGTAAAAATGGGAAAAAAAAAAAAGCAGCATCAGCAGCAAATGATGACCTTTAAGGTGAGGGAAAGTGCTTGAAAAAAAAATTGTGGCACCCAGTTGTCACAGCTGTAATGCTGTCATTGCCGCAACACCAACTACAACTCCTACCTCTGTCATTACTGTTGTCACCAAATTGCCACAACTACCTCCAAAGCCACCATGTCTACCACTACTGTCCCCCTACCACCCAAATCAAAACCACCACCATCCCACACTAATATCAACACCAGACGAATAAAAGAGTCTAGTTGAATCAAGCAAACTTGTATGATTCAATTAACTATATTGTATGAGAAGAAAAAAGGACAGCACTTTCTCAATATTTACAGGACTATGTACTTTCCAGTTCAGAATCTTCTATGCTTTGGCCGTCAGAATACATTTTCATAAATTTTGAAATCAAATTTAGCGTGAATGTTTAATGCTAAATAAGCTAAAAATGTAGAGTGACAGAACAAAGCATACCTTTGTCCAGATAAAAGATACATTTCCAGATACGACAATTCTTTTCCTAATTTAGTTCACCATCATCATCAGTGGCAAAACAGGGCTCTCACTGATTCACACTATAGATCTTCCGAGCCTTTCAGCTTCTTCATCCTTCATCACATATTGAAGAAGCTTCAAGTTGGCACCAAGAGTGGTGGAATGGCCATATCATAAACGGCCACTCCCATCCACCCCGGTTCCTTATGCCTGCACTCCTGCAAGTTGAGTATAATGTGAAGCTGTATCAGCCCATAAATACTGCAAGCCCAAGTTTCAGCTGGCAGGGTGCAGGCATGGCCCAAGCCCCTCACCGGGGCCGGGCTAAACCAAAACTTGCATCAGGTTGCTGTTGATGAGACTGCATAAGCACAAAAAAGGCAATTAACAAGATGATCCAAATCATCATTGGAAACAAGTATTCTTCTTGTAATTTCAAGTTGACTATTAATTACTATTAAATGGTCCTCAACTCATTTTTTTTGTGCTACTATAATAATAATTCATATGCATGAAACTGTCCACATTCTACTTTTTTTTTTCTTTTTTGGTTATTACCATGAATACGAACTACTGTTTAATATATTCATGAAATCTGCAATGCGGTCTTTGTTAATATATTATTATTATTTATGGCTTCTCAAACTTTAAATTGTGTTTTGAAACATTAGTTTAAAAATATAAATAAATTATCAAACTATTATGGGATTTAAGTTATTCTCATATTAATGATTTAATTACGGATTTTTTTTAGAATGTTCAACAATAAAAATGTTACTTTTACAAAAATAAATAAACAATTTAACATATTTCACAATGCACTAAAAGGGTAAATCTCTTAGGCAGTCATTAAGTGTTAACCTCTCTTAAAAATACCAAGCCTTCAATAATGTAAAGATACAATCATCGGAATAAAAATTTGCCTAAATTCAGACTGAAAATTATGGTGTTATTTGACTTCTCAAACAAGTATGGTGTATAGTATGCTTAACAAACCACCCAAGATAATGCTGATGCTGTCTCTGTCTCCCTCTCCCTCTCTCTGTGTCTCTCTCTCTCTCTCATACACACACACACACACACACATACAACTTTGCAGGTAAAAACATGAGAAGAAAAGGAAAAAGAAATGTCCAAAGGTAATATGGTGGCCCACTAACCATTACAATATATTTAAAGAGTGCAATATGGTTGTCACATCAAACTTTTGGATTGAATTTAGCCAAAATTTAATCTTGGTGATTTTATTGTTACAATAATCTATGTTTTAGTGGTTTTTAAAAGGGAAATTAAAATTTAATGACTTAAATAGGATCTATTGACAAGTCTAGTGCTGCCACTGAAATAAACCCAGCCCTAGAAAGCTTACAGCCAAATTTGAAGTATGTAGATATATTTTATTGATTATTATAGTTTGTAAATCTTCTGAGTTTGAGTTTATGATTCCTCAATGATTGCACCATATAAATCATTTTTTTAGTTAAAAATCCATCACGAGAACAGATATAACTCAATAAATATTATCATGGCAAACATTTACGAGCAAACTTCAATTAAAAATAAAATGAATTAGAACTTGGAGACCATAAAATAAACCAAAAAAATATCTGACAAGGGCCATGTCATTTAATTGCAAATCATGGTCTCCAGTTGCCAGAAGAAACTGTTCATTTTGGGATTCTACAAATGACAGGAAAGGAAAGCCATTAAAATTGCCATACCTGTGAAAAAGGTTGAGCATGTTCATGAGGATGGATGAAAGGCACTCCTGGGCGTTGACAGGGATACTGTGAGGAATGCAGATAAATGGCAGAAGTGGAGCGTGCACCAACGTGATTTGGATTGAATGGTGGCATCATTGTTTCTGGATGGCCGTACCCAATTCCAGCAGGGTTTGATGGGGCTGCCCATGGCCCAGGTAAATGTTGAGGGAGAGGTCGAGCTTGATGTTCAGCAGATATCTGTGGCCTATGGCTCGAACCAAGCTGTGGAAATTCAGTGTTATAGTTCAATGCAGGGGTATACATGGGCTGCATGGTATAAGGCCCGCCATTGAATCCAAATCCAGGATCAAATCTTTGCATATACCTGGATGAAAACTATTATCATTCAATTGCTGTTTAATAACAATAAACTGAGCTCACTGCTACTCGAGCGCATTGGCATCTCAGAACCAAAAAAAATCAGTTCTCAATTGGACTACTTAAAGCAGCTTCAGAACTTAGAACTGCCTACATATAATCATAAAGCATCCCTTTTTTGCATTTTAGTTAGTCTTTTTAAAACCAAAATATGGTGGCTTTCACTTTCTCATAAACCATAAAATAATAACTATTCTATCAAAATATGCGAAAACTCGATAATTCCATTAAAAGGATAGAACATAGTTACCTAAATCTTTCCCACCCCCCCTCGTACCACCATCCGGTACTTGCAATCTAAATTGCAATTCTTTTGCACTCCCAATCACCTTGGTACGCGATCTAGATCTCTAAAAAGGAGATTCATTATGTTATAGAGTTTATGTTGGCAGATGATATGGAGTTTACATTGGTAGATGATATGTAGGTCACGTTTGGACTTTGAAATGGGAGTCACTGTGCAGAATTTTTTTTTTTTTTTTTTTTTTCTTAAGACCAGAGGAAGAAGAAAATGAAACGGCATTGAAAGAGAGAAAGGCGAGATAGCTAAGTTTCTTTTGTGTCATCCTTCAATTTTCTGATTCTGTAAAAATAAATGTGAGTACACATGCGGCTACTTAACATGAGCCAATGGGTTCAGCAATAACTGAAGCCCATTTATGCTAATTGTTAACTATTAGGCTAATTGTTAACTATTAAAGGCCCAGATAATAGTTAAAATGGCTAATTGTTACCCATATGCCAGCAAACATTGAAGAAGACTGTCAAAATTCAATAATTGAAGCCCATTTAGGCTAATTGTTAACTATTAAAGGCTAAAATACTAATAAATTATTAATATCAACATTAAATTACTACAACATCCTTAACACTCATTATCATTACTATTTTATCCCTAATGGCTTAAAATTAACACTTCTCTGGAAAATTATTAATTTTTACTAAACGATATAAATATATAATCTTAACGCACCACGTTCCAAAAAAGCAAACCAACTAAGCCTACCCCCGTGCATATGGCCAAAGGCTGTACCAAGTACCCATACTTGTACCACATACCAAGTAACCATTTGATGGAAATAGATAGTGGCCTACATGGACTGAAGCATTTTTATTGTGAGAGAGAATAGAACACGACACTCAACAGAATGCAAGGCATGTGCACTCAAATATTGAAGAGGTAAAATGCTTCAATAAGTGGGGCAGGCACCAACAATTCTCTCAAATCTCATCCAGACTAATTCATATACATGTATGTTTATGTGTGTTCTTTGTCCTATTATTTTGCATCTCTGGTATTTATCTCCGCTATTTTTTTTTTTTATCACTCAATACTAACTTTAAAGTTTTTAGGTGTAATTCAGTAACTACAACAGTAAGAGAACAAAAAAGAAAAAAAATACCTGTCATAACTCCGGTCATAGTCAGGGTCTTTCCTATCAATTTCCCGGTCTCGAAAGATGGCCACCCTATTGTTTGGTTTGTACCTACTAACTGGCTCTTTTTCTGCCCTAGTTCTAGCTGATCTATTGCTACTCATAGAAGATTCAATAGAACCTCTACTAGAATTTATATCCAAATTTCCTGAAATAGTTTTTTCTTCTGTCTTCAATATACCCAATAAACCATGCTGGGAACCATCTTGCAATCTTGGTTCTCCTTCTGGTTTCCCAATAGCACCACTGGCAAGACCACTAGAGTTAAATATCCGTGCACGTGCCCTGTTGTACTCTTCTTTTCTTTCCTCCACACTTTTTGAATTATTTGTCTTCAAGGAACTTGAATTTGAATTGTTGACAGTTTGAGAACGCTTTTGTGGCCTTTGTTTAATTGCAACTTTAACAACACCACTGTCCTCCGATGGCAAATTTACAGGGATGTCAGCCAGACGAATCAAAGGCAGCCTACACTCAGAAGTCTTGCGGACAATAATTCTGGAGCCAGAACCATCAGGTAAATTATTGTCTAACAAAACCATTGATTGCAGTGAGTAATGCTGTGCCACACGGTGTGCAGCCAGCCGTAAATATGAAGTGGGCAATTGCTGAAATTCTAATTGCTGTTGTGTAGGATCACGAATAAATTTTTCAACATCTTGCTCCATTCTCAAAACTGGACAAGGAAACTGATTAGTATTTATTTGTATGAATTAAAAAGAGGGGTGCAGGGAGGGAGCCATAGTAAACACAAATAAGAGCTTAGGAAAATCTATTTTCCCAAATGTCAATGGGATAGACACTTCATGTTCAAAATAATATATAATGGACAACACACATTATATGATGATAAAACTCAGCTGCCTGATCACAATAGCTTTCATAATACTGACTAAAAATAAAAACTAAAGAAAGGAAGGAACTTGGAAACAATCATAGACATGCAAATAGCAAATACTTAATATTCTTGAGGTCTTCAAAACAATATATTGATGAAGAATACATTTGTCGTAATCAGCAAATAATTATGAAGAAAGCACACTTTCTAAATTAAATGAATTAAAAAAAAAGTGAGATAAAAAAAATTAAAGCTACAATCATTGGTAGTCAGATTATGAAATTCATTATTCAACCGTACCATGATTTTATACTAAATTTGCCATTTGGTAAATCTACACACTTTTAGTCCATTGTAAGAATCAAAATAAAAGCAGGATAGCAAGTCAAAGTGAAAGATATAATTAAGGATGGGCAGTAAGACTTAAATGATGAGTTACGCAAATTATTTGAAATTTTTGTTTTGGTTTTTGAAGGATTGCAAACTAATACTGTCTAAGATGTGTATCTAAATTAGGAAAGTCAACAAAATGATTAGCATGAAGATAATGAGACATGAGACATGCAAACCCATACTCAAGATATCACTAAGTAAACCTAGACCTATTTCTTATTTTATGATGAAAAGCACACAGTGGAGCCCTAAAAAAATTGTTGGGCATGGGCAGAATGCATGCAAATATCCTCGCAGAGTAAATGGAGAAACTGTGATTGAAGGAACAAAACAATTACATATTTAAAGCATTAAAAAAAACTGAAGCCTTCCAACAATAGAAAAACAGGAAAACAAACTATAAAATGTTTAACATCTAAAAAAACTCCACCTAAAAAAGCCCTTCAACTTTATGAGCCCGAGTAAAATAAGATTCTTTAGACAGATTTAAAACTCAACAGCTCTTGTAAGCCAGCAGACAATTCAAACCCAAAACTCAAATCACCATCTTCTACGATCCCAAATATGATGGCCCACAGAAGAGTTCGAGATTAGGATTCTCTCACGGCCCATATGATTGAAAACTTATATCTCACAATCACTTCTTTGAATTAATTGGAAGAACTATCATTTAAAACTACCTCCATGAAATTCAATCTAAACGTAAATGTTCAAATCAAGGGGTTAGGCAGTTTGGAAAATGACTAGTTATGTTTAGAAAAACTTGAGAATATTAATCCAAGTGTTTAATATGTTAAGACCCCGGAAACCAACAAAATCTCATAGACAGAGTAAAGTTAACCACCCAATAATCCGCATACGTGGGTTAGACGATCATAGGAGTTAGCTTAATCTTGCTTGGCATCCCTTGGGTGGTAGAACAGTTTGTAGAGGAGTTATAGCCTTGGAGAGGCATTTTCCCATCTAAAGAACAAAAAGTATCTTTCTTCAAATATCTCCAACAACATTAGAGACTCATTTTTTCAAAAGACAAGAGTTTCTTAGGGAAATGAAGAATTCCATTCTTTCTCACTTCTTAAAGACAATGGTTACAGACCTAAACCGTTTTCTAGACATCTGAGGACAATGTTTTTGATTCTATAAATATTTCGCTTAGTAAATAAAACTCTTTTGCAAGGTCGGCACCCTTTCCTGACACATTAATCAGAAATAAACTTTTAATCATTTCACAAAGAACACCCTGAGATAAGGGAAAGAAACTTACTTCTGTGCCCTCAATTACAATTGAGAGTTGAATTCTACATTCACCCTAGCTTTAAAAAGAACTAATTTCTCTTAATCCTTGAGACAAAGCCTTGAATTTAACAATCCCAATTGATGTTTCAGGTGAAACAGATACGTGAAGTAAACACCGCTAAGTACAACGCAACCAGCTAAAAACACTATAATTAAGCAATAAAAGCACATCATCGCACATAAGATTGGGCAAATCGACTCATGAGTATAAAGGATACTTACTGGACAGCCGCTCACGAGGATTCTGTAAGGCTTCGCGAAGAAACTGATCGACCTGATTAATTATATCATCCGACACTTTCTCACCACCTGAAGCTGAAGAAGCAAAACCCAACAACGAGCCCGAAGCATCAGCGGAGAGGTCTTGAGATGATTGTTTGGAGTCTTTCTTAGAATCCTTAAGCATCAAACGGTTCATCGTTTCATCCAAATCGGCCACCTCCCATGACTCGGGGGCTCCGAGATCCTCCACCACAGAGCCCTCCATAGATTATCTAAACCGAGACAAACAGGGAGAAAGAGAATCACTAGAGTTTATCAGAGTATGATAATTTGATTATACTCATCAAATTATGGTTTGAGTTATCTTGATCCGATATTTGATTGGGAATCTAGGGTTTGCGTGAGGATCGAATTTCATACGAGAAATTTTGTGATCTTTAGGGTTAGGGTTTGGAATTTGGGGTTAGAGAGAGAAGTGAAGATCTAGAGAGAGAATTTTTAGAGAGACAAAGAGAGAGACAGAGGAGATAGGGTTTGACGATGGCGTGTGCGTATGGCCATCGTAATATTCTTGCACGTGTCGTTTCGATATCTACGTAAAGAATATTCTGCTACCTGCGTTTCTTTGTGCATCAGCTCTTTGTGGAGCCCAAAGCTTGTTGAGTGGGCTTTGGTTCAAAAGAGAAAATTGATTCATGCTCAGATTTCACCTGGGCTAATTCTCTTAAAAATAATAATAATAAGGAGCAAATTACAATTATTATTAGATTTAATGGATAATTTTATCTAAAATCTAAAATTTTATATTTTTTATAATTATTTTTTTTCAATTATATATAAATTTAAAAATTTAATTACAATTCTACTCAAATCACAATTGCAAAAAAAATTCACTAATTAAAACATCAAAATGCTAAAGTGATCTTTAAACTTATTATATCATATTGTCATTTTAATTTTTTAATTTAATTAATTAAATAATTAATTTGATTATTAGTTGTTTAACAAATTCACAAAATTTGAGAACCTAATCAATTCCTATTAAAATTTAAAAATTAAATTGATAATATAATATAATAAATTTTTTGTCCTTCAAATTAATATGAAAATATTATTATTACTATTTTCAGTTTTATTTATAATAGAATTACAATTAATTTTTCAATTGGTTAAAACTAAAAAAAAAATAAAGAATAAAATATAATGATAAAAATGTGTAAAATTTAGGGTAACTTTTATCTTAGTCTTATTAGTATTAGTGAAAAGTGTGTGTGTATATATACATTGTAGTTTGATTTTTTTTATTTATTAAAAAGAGTGTTTTTTTAGGTACTTATATGTTTGTATTTATTATGTTAGATAAGTATGAAACGTATTTATATAATTAACAATTTAATATAGAATAATGGTTAAAAAGCATTTTTTTAATGACGTGAATTTCACTTAAGTATTGTAGAATGCATTTTATGAATTAAAATTTAAGTTTAATTAACTATAAAAATAAAAAAAAAACATTTGTAAAAGAAAATAGAATTTTAAAAATTCAAAAAAAAATCCTAAAGTTTAAATTTCCACTCATTCAAAATTGGTGAACACTTTTTAGGAAATCACAAACATAAAAATTTCCAATTCACAACGTGCCATTATTATTGTTGGTGAAACCAAATAGGAATAACAATGGATAGTATATAGATAAGATAGTATCTATATATTCAAAAAAGTACATGTTTATTCGTAGTTGTATTTCAAACTCATCCTATATTTATAGGGATAATTTTTTGATAACTTATTATTTGAATAATTATCAAATTATTTTTAAATATCTGTATATATTTAAACATAAATATATAATTAAATACATATTATAGTCAAAAATATTATATATTAAAAATAAAAATTGAAATAAAAAATACTAAAAAAAGTTAAATAATTTAAAAATTGTCCAATTCTCCAAATGCGGCAATTAGGATTTTAACACTTAGGATTTTTAAGTGTGTGAAATCCTATATTGGAAATAAAAAGGACTAAGAAGAGATATATAAGTAAAAAAAACTCATAAATCCATTATCTTAAGCTTTTGGATTAAAGTGTGATGTTAAACCCAGAAATGTATCTCTTACCAAGGCTATTAAAGAAACTCCAAAATTATGTGGGCTTCTTAATCCTAACATATGGTATTAGAGCTCATGGCTTGGTATGGACATTTATTATACCTAAGGGGGACCCAAGCTCAATATGAAAGCTCATATTTAAGGGGGAGATTGTTAAGATTTTAGGTATATGAAATCCCATATTGAAAATAGAAGAGATTAATAAGCGACATATAAGTCGAAAAGACCAATTAATCTATTGCGTTAAGGTTTCAGGTTAGAGTATGATGCTAAGCCCATGACTCATCAAAACCTATTAATGAGATATTTCAAATTATGTGAACTCCTTAATCCCCACAACAACATATTAGATACATCATGATTAATAAGTTCAATTATGGTACAATTTGTAAAAACTTATCTAATTTTCTATAACTAAACACTTCTTTAATATATTTTTTTTTTATCAAAACCCAAATCCTAGAAATAAAAAAAATATAAAATTTTTCTTTGAAATAAATTTTTGATAAGTTTGCTAACCTTGATCAATGAGAAAACCAATAAAAATTTCTTAAATTGTGTCTTCTTCATTTAAAAACTGTAAGAGATTTATTTACTCTTAAATAATGAAATTTAGTATGTTTCTCACAAAGAAGTGCTATTGTTTTTTCTTATTCATGTAATCCTTATTTATTTATATGTTTATACTTATTTTAAAAATCATAATGGATCATATACTATAATATCATAAGTTAACCCAATCAATTTTAGCCCATATATTATTTTTGTTGACTTGTATATTTGTACATGTTTATATATAAAGCATGGGTATGGGTGGGTTCAGGTATGGGTAAAACCCGATAGTTTGAATAGGGTATGAATAAGGGTATGGATATGATACTACACTATCCGTATTCTACTCATACTTAATGCTACTTTTTCGAGTATGAATTTACCCATACTCATTACTTAATCAACTTGAATGTTATCGACGTTGATTAGGTAGGGTTCAGGTAGATACCTATGGTTAAGGTTTGGGTGGGTTCCCTTATGTAAGGTACAAATTGCCATTCCTAAAGCCAAATTTATAATACTTAAGAGTAATGGTGCATATGACTGCTATATTGGAAATTTTTTGAGATTTATGAATTTGTTTGATTTTTAAAATGCGTAAGAAATTTTGTAATTAAGATTTGAAATTTTAATTTTTTAAATTTATTATTCTTTCTCTCTTAAAATATATTTTTTATTTTATAATTAATTAAAATTATTTAATCCAAAAATGAGTCCAATAATACTTGAAGAAATTCAAAATAAAAGAAAGATAAATTTTGAAATTATATTTTGGGCAAATTATTGTCTCGTTCCTGAGATTTGATATAATTAACTAATTCGACTTTACTTTTAGACAAATTAATTAATTAATCCATCAATTTTGGTTGCATCATTTTATTTAATTATTTCATCAATTTTTTTAACTTTTTTCCTTAGAAAATTAAAAAAGAAAAGAAAATTTTATATTCAAAATACACTCATCTTCAACCTCAAGATCTTTTCTCTTAAAATACCCTTTTTCAATTTTTCCATTGGTTTTCCTCCTCCCATTTCTTGAATATCCATCACCATCATCATAATAACTATTAAAAAGTTACTTAAAATGTTTAAGAAATGAAACAAAACGCTATTTTTCTTATTTTCCATTCATCAAAACACCAGCAAATTGTGTTGGCTGCCCGACTAGCAATTGAAATCCAATCCTCCGATAGCAACCATAACCATGAGCTCCTACAGAATGACACCATGCAATCTGAAACTCGTTGAACTTGACCACACAAAACTCAACTTTGTATACCTCTCTCAATTTCATTCATTTTTATTTATATTTCCTTCATTTTCATGGTAGCCAAACATGATTTTAGCAAAGCTAATTAGCTTTTTATGGTTCTATTGGGTTACACATCTTAGGCTAATAAAGGAAATAAGAGCATACATTTTTCTTTTCTAATTTTTTAGTATTGAATACTCAAATTCTCAAGTTTAATTTTATTTTTTTTTGGTATTTAATTTTTTTTTGGTAATTTTTTTGGAGGCACGTTAAACTAATTCCAAATTTCAAATCTTTTATAGATTATGTTACTTAACTCGTTTCACTTCTCCTTCATTCCATTCTCCTTCTTAATGTTTACCCTCTGTGACAATATTGTTTCTCATATGCACATACATGCAATCATGCACACATGGAAAATCCATATTTCGTAAATAATTGTTCTTGAAGATGGAAACAATCCATTAGGATAAATTAATATTTGAGATTGAACAATATTGTCAAGGAAAAAATTTGCTTACACTAAGTATATGTCCCGACATATAAACCCATCCAATAAATAATTACCACATCAAAAAATGGGCCTGCTTTTCATCTTTATTTATTTATTATTTAATATTTATTTATTATTTAATAAGTCAATTGTTTCTTTTTTTTATTTCTTTTTCTTTAACTAGAGTTAATTCAACCAAAATTTCCCATATTCTCTCAATAACCTTGCTTATTATATATCTTTTCAACCCTTGTTGTCACTACTATCGCCGACTTCCATATGACCAGATACTCCACCTTTGCCACTATCGACTTCTGTCTTGACTACTTCCTATTTGGTCTAAATCTTTTAAACACATGCTCAATTGCCTTTTCTTGTGAAGAATGTAATAGTTTTTATTTGTCTTCAATTTGTCAACGGTCAAATTTTTCCCTTTTTTGATATGTATCCAAAAATTTTAGATTTTGGAATGGCGAGAATTTATGGAGTTGATCAAACTTAAAGAAATACACGTAGAATTGTGGGGACATTGTAAGTTTATTGTTTTTGTTATTTGTGGTGGGTCTATTGCTAGAGATCTATGGGACTAATATCTCAATGAGTCTTGGAATCAATTTCATACTTCTGGTACGTTCATTTTTGGTTTGTTCTTATTTTGTTTGTTTTTGGATTATTATTGAAGATAAAATATCAATGAGATCAAAATTGAATAAATCCTAGTTCTTAATTAATTGGAATTATAGATTGTTCAAGAGAGGATCAATAAGCATTTTTGAATATGGAAATGCACAATGAGATTTATATTGATGCTTTTTTAATTGAATTTTATGATTATTTATTTTTGTTCTTGTTTGCAGCAGTTTGCACCAGACATTTTTCAACCCATTTCAATAAGATTTTATAAGCCTACTCCATTAATTTTTAGTCAAAAAGCCCAGTCCAAATTAATTAATTTATGATTATAAATTATTAATTAAGTTAGTGGGACCAAAATAATAGGTGACATGTCATTGTTGCTGGAGGTTATTCTAGAAAGTGTCAAACGGAGTTAAAGATATCTCCACATTCCTTCAAAAGTGACACCTTTCAAATGCAGTTGATCCTTACTAACCAAAAAAATGAAGCTCCAAGGTGAAGAAGTGGCACATTATTGAATATGGCAGTTACTCCAAATCAAGTATAAAAAGCAAGAGCTAAAGAGTCATCATCAAAACTCAACAATCAATATCCAAGATCAACTAATCAAACAATTACAAATTCAAGTTCAATTTAAATACTTTCCTACAATTTCATTTTTAAAGCATTATATTTACATTTCCTCAACAATTTCAATTTTCAAGCTTTTTACTTCTTGTAAATGCAACATTTCAATTCAATGCAAAATATAATTCCTTTCATTTTAGCTCAAACCTCTAGTTTTATTTTCTTCCAAACTCATTTAAATTACTTTCCTAACTCATTTAATTTTCAAATTCAATTATTTTCAAATTCAGTGTTATTTAGAATTTCAGCATAACTATCAAGAAAGCTGAGAATTTACAAATTCTCTAATAGAAGTCAAGCGCAATTTCAATTGGTTCGTGTATCTTAATAGTGGCATGCTCTAAAAAAAAAATTTAAAGCTAATGTAATTTTTGGCTCGCTCGGTGAGACCTAAGTTCTACATAGCACCTAGAAAGAATACTGGAAAGGAAATGAGCATAATGTCTTAGGATGCCAAGGTTGCTGCTGGTGAAGCAAAGCATGAAGTAGGATTCATTCTACTTATAGTGGAGCAAATTGAGAAGAATAATATGCCTCCAAAGTCACAATAACAAATGGAGGCACCAATCTAGCAAATCCCACCAAATGGACCTGTGGTCGAAGGTTCAAGTACTGTTTTAGTCACTTTTAGTTCTAATTCTAATGATGCTTTTTATAGGATGCTGATGGAAGAACATCTCAAAGCACTGAAAGAAATGACTTCCATAATGGCTGGATTAGTAGAAAAATTTTCTTCTAGCCAAATTCAAGGAAGTCTTAAGAGTCAAAACTTTGAGTTGAGTTCTAAGAAAGACAGATAAATTATTTCAGAACAAGGGAGCAAACCTCTAGAGTTCAAGGTGCAAATTAGTTGCACCAAATGGAAGCTACTAGCTCTTATCCACCTCAGGCCTTCCAAGCTAAGAAAAGATATTTACACTCACACAGGAGGGAAGACACTAGGGGCAACTTTTAATGATCATCACAATAAATAAGGGAGACCCATGCTTCCCCATTAGATTTATGGTGTTACCAATATAGGAATTCAACCTATGTTGTAGGATAATGAAGCAACAAATGTTATAGGATGACTAGGGGTATTCCATCACCTATGCCTAACAGAAACCCTATCCCATAATAAATGTGACAAATTCCTCAACCTGTGCAAACAAGACAGGTAGCTATAGACCCAGAAGCTATGAGGGATATGGTACAAGAGTTATATGGTCTAGACTTTAGACAAATTGGCTAACTTGAGTTTCATAAGTCCTACCTTAATATGGTGGAATAGATAACCCATACCCATGAGGTTATAAGATTCCTGAATTTACTTTATTTGTAGAGGAAGATGGACAATCAATCTCAAAGCATATAGCAAGGTTCACAATCAAATATGATGAGCTTGCTAATTATGAGAATTTTACTCATTTTAAACTAAGATTATTTTCCAACTCACTCACTAGCACTGTCTTCATATGTGTGAACCCTCATTTTAGCACCTCTAAAATTCATTTTGAAATCACTGGACTCATCTGAAGTATTTTTTTAGCATAGATTGATACTTTTTTGACCCTGATCGAACCTTTTATACTAGACAGTATTTTTTTCTGAAACTGACCAGCTTTGTCTAAAAATTGACTTCTCAATTGACTAATAATTAATTTTAGACTATCAACATTGACCGATGAATTTTTTAAACTTTGAAACTCCTAGAAACTAATCTGAAAGCCAAGAAAATTGACCCAGAGACCTCAAAGGATGGAATGGGATTTGGGTCATATGTTAGCTGTAAGAGCTACTTGTGGCGCCACCACGCACTAAGGGCTTGCTTGTGGCTAGTCTCCCTTTTGCCCCTCAAAATGATGTTTTTTCCTTTTCAATCTAATTTTTAGCCACTTTTTAGCCTTATCCTTTTGGTCTTTTCACTTTTCCACTTTTCAAAGTGCCCTCACATCCATTTTCCTATAAATAGGCCCCTATTCTCACCATTTCTCTTCATCCCTCGAGCATTTGTTGATAGACTATCCACTTGCTCTTTCTCTCTCCCTCTAATTAATCACATTCTTAATTAACTAATTAATCAATCCACCTCCTATTAATTAATTAATTAATTAATTAATACTTTTTTAATCAATCCCATAATTCAATTAAGTAATTAATCTTTTTAATTAGTTAATCAACCCATCCAATCCAATTAGTTAATTAATCCTTTTAATTAATCAATCATCAATCTCACCCTCTTTTTTTTATCCACTCCCTTTGAGTAGAATTTTCACCACTCGACACTGATAAGACAAATATTCAGTTTAGCAAAATCCTTTGTCCATCTCACTAACCAAAATCAAAGGTAAAATACTTTCTCACTCATATTATCCCCAAATTAATCAATCCAATCAATCCCTAAAATCCTATACCTAATCGTGGAATGAACTATGTGGGTTTTGATTCTCATTCATTGGGGTACATAGGCACATTTAGAATATAAATCCAAACCTCAAATCCAATTATAGATTAATCTCTTTCCCTATTCTTTTCTGTGTAATTATTCATGTTCTTGCTTTCGTAAGGGAATTTATAGCCTTCCTAGAATCCATAAGGACTAGAGAGAGCATCCCATTTATTAATTTACGTAATTAATTATTTAATTATTTTGGGTTAAGAAGCGATTATGTGATTCTCTTAGTATCCACAAGGACTAGAGATAACACTAATCTTAGCTTGTGGATGTTTTATTTGATTTCTTAAATTCTCCATGAATTCATAATTATGTCATGATCATGCATTTTATTTATTATCTTATAATTGTCATTCATGAAACTAATTTTTTTATGCTAAATTAAACTTATGAGCCAAATCTAGATTATTTAAAATTAAAAATCTAGTCCCCAAATCCTCTTTAGTTTCAAAAACTAGTGATTATATCATTGGGCAAATTAATTAAAGATTAATGAATTGGAGTCAATTTTGGGTTTTTTCTAAATATTTCTTTAAATAAATAAAATTAAGGTAGCGACTCTCAAATCATTCTCAAATTAACATTTCCAAGCTCGAGGGCTCCAACCATGAGTCCGAACCTGAATGAGTATTTTGATCTCCTCTTAGTGGATCAGATTGGTGCTCAGTTAGGCCTATTCACTAATTCTTAGACATTACTTGATTAGATCCAAAGTTTATATAGTCTCACAAATTGATCTAGTTAAGTACATGTTGAATCATCCCCTTATTACCGGTTGAATAGGCAACTGATCTATTTCTTTAGCAGAATTCTCCTTAGTTATTTTCCTTAAGAATCAATGAAAGGAAAAGTTTCAACAAACTTTTTAGTAGACTATCCTAATATGAAAATGAAAAGAAGGGAAGAATTAGAGATGAAAAGAGGGGAAGGATTAGACTTACCTATCTATGGAGTAGAGTAAACCCTTTGGGTGTTGAACTTTGATTGGTCAAAAATTGATGAGTCCGTAGGGGTCAAAGTTATCATCATATCTCCTTTAGGTGCAAACATTGATATTTCTTTCAATTTGGACTTTGATTACACTAATAACTAAGCAGACTAGAAGTACTTATCATCGGGATGGAGACCCTGAGGGACCTTGGAGCAAAAAAGGTATTAGTGATGGAAGACTCACAATTAGTGCTAAGGAAAATTTTTAGAGAATACAAATGCAATAGCCTGGCATTAGCTCCTTACTACATAGCAGTAGTATAATTGTTAGAAAACTTTCTAGATGTATTATTCCTACATGTTCTAAGGGAATCAAACTGGGAGGCTAATAAGTTAACTCAAATAGCATCTGGTTTAAAAATGACAGAAGAACTTACCCACAGGATGATCCTCATCAAGAAATGTAGCCATCCATCAATCATGGAGAGGGTGATACTTGCACTTTTTGGCACATATGTTAATCTTACTGGAGATTGTAGAAAGCCTCTTAAAAGTTATTTGAACAATCTATCTATAAAGACTCCTTATAGACTTAAAGTTCAAGCTCAAAATTTTTCAATCTCAAAATTATGTGTTGACAGAAGAAGAACTTTACCATAAAGGCATTGATGGATTATTGCTAAGGTGCTTGGGATTTCCAAAATTCATGGAAGTAATGAAGCAAGTGCATGAGGGGATTTGTTGAGCACACCAGGCAAGAAGTATGATGAGATTGTTAATCAAAAGGCATGGTTATTTTTGGCCAATCATCTTGAAAGATTGTATTACTTATGCCAAAAGACATAAATAGTGCTAAAAATTTAGAAATATATAAAGAGTACTGGCTAATGAGTTGCATCTCGTGATAAATCCTTGGCCATTCAGAGGTTGTGATATTGATTTGATTGGCAAGATATATCCAACATCTTCCAAAAGGCTTAGCTTCATCATTGTAGCTACGGATTACTTCACCAAATAGGTAGAGGCTATACCTATAAAGAAGGTGGAGCAAAAAGATGTCATTCAGTTTCATTAAATAATTCATTATTCACATATTTGACATCCCACAGTCTATCACTATAGACTAAGGTACTGTGAACCCTCAAATTTGCACCTTTAGATAATCGGCACTCAATTACAAACTTATAGAATCAAATGGGACTTAAATCGGATTTGAAACGGGTTGGAACGGAGTAAAAAGAGGGTGTATGGATAGTAGGGACCGCACAGGACGGTCCATGACCGCACAGCCTCTATACGGTACCGCATAAAGCCTTTATGGAACTGCATAGCTCTTATGCAGTATTGCATAGGACCATGTGCCCACCTGCCTTCTGTGCGGTTCCCAAGGCTTCCTGTGCCGTTTTATGAGTTAGGAATTGAATCCCACATCTGAAGCTTGCCATTTCTGCTCCCAACCCTTTCGCTATAAAAGCAATACCTTCCTACCTCATTTCGACGCTCAGAATTGCTTAATCAAACTAATTGATTTCAAAGCAATCAACATTTTTTAAGGTTTGCTCTGAAAGGAACGAACTTTTAGTTTAAAATTTTATTTTATTTTGTTAGGGTGGTCGTTTCAAGGTAGCTCTCCTCAAATCAGTATGAGGAGGTCCTAATAACGCCATCCGAGTCCCTGTTCTAAGGTTGTCATTTTGCCTAGCTGAAATGGTGGAATTGCGATCTGGTCGTCTGCTTCGTCCACCCTACGTCCTCAAGTCTCGTCTTCGTAAGGTAATTATTTTCTTGTTTTCTTATTTTGTTTTGTTTCAGTGTTTCTTTTTGCTTTATATTGCTTTGTTTGTTTGCCTTGCTATTTTCTTTAGGATTGCTTAATTTATTCTTTTCATTTATTATTTCTTTGCTTGGTATGTTTTATCTTTTCTTTCATTATTTTGAGGCATGTTGATTAAAATATGATTTAGTTAACTAGATAAATGATTTGAATTAATGCATCAACTTGTTAATTAAAACCTAATCTAATTAATAACTTGGTAATCAATAATTCTGCTTGTTTAATTAATCAACCCACCTTTTAATCAATGAACTGAAACATGATAAAACAGCTAGGCTAAACTAACCCTTTCGCAAGAAGGGCGAACTACGTGGATTTTGATTTCCATTTAAAGGGATACATAGGTTTACTTGTTTAAAGAATCAAATCCAATTTACATAAAATGTAATCATTCTCTTGTATGCCACTTTATAAATTAGTTCTTTACTTTGTGATATTTACTTCTAGTTTATTTTCTTTATTATAATATTGATTTTGTCTTTCTTTTGCAACATTTTTCTTTAGTAATTGCTATAGAATTATTTTTGGGGAATGTGTGACTTCCCTATAACCCATAAGGGCTAGAGGAAGTATCCTCTATTTAGGTTTTGAATTGTAAAATTAATTCCTTTATTTGCTTTATTGCTTTGAATTGATGTTTATTTGCTTATTCATACATTTTATAATTATTCATGCATTATGTAAACTATTCATGAAACTCATTTTAAGTCATCTCGTATTAAATTTGCCAAACTAATCATTTTTCTAAATAAACCAAAAAAACTAGTCCCTGAATCCTCTTTGGTTTTTGAAGCTAGTGATATTTTTCTTTGGGATATTAATTGGAGTCAATTTGGGTTTTTTCCTTAATCTTTTCCCAAATAAAATAAAATTAAGATGGCGACTTTTTTTTTTAAAAATCAACCAATCTGAACCCAAGGATTTCATCGTGAGTTCAAACCTAAATGAGCATTTCGATCCCACTTAGCGGATCAGACTGGTGCTCGGGCGAGGCCTCACAGTTGGCTACTCCACTAGGGAAACCATCTTTTTATAAAAGAAATAAGAGGACTAAATCAAGTTTTGGCACTTTTAATACATAAATGACTTTCATGCATCATTTGCATTGGCTCCTTGCCTTTCAACCTATATTTTTTAGGAAAATAATGGATAGAAAGTAACATTGAGTGCGTAACCTTCCTTGGGTCTATTTGCCGATAGTGAAATCATCCACCTCACGATGAATCCTTTGATCCTTTCAAAGGTGTAACAAGCATGCACGTACTGTTGGACGCACGTAAGGCTCCTTGACTCACATGTGGTTAGGTATATCGCTGCTCTAATGTACGGGTACCCTATCCAAACCACCTTTACCCTTTCATGTAATGGATCTAAAACTTGGACCATAAGTTGTATGCACCCTAAATCAAGCCTATTTGCATATCCATGAAATACCTTTTCATTCATGCATTTATGCATACATGCATAAACTCAAGAACCTTGAATAGAATGCAAAAGCCCATCATCCTAAATAAAAAAAACTACTAGCCCAAAACCCATAATCTATCATCATCCAAAAGTCTATGACCACCTTGAATCTTGATCTTTCCCTATCTTTAAGACAAACACTTACCCTTTTCTGTTTGAACCTTGTAAGGTATCTAAGATGGCTGAAGAAACCAATAACCTTCCCATTGGCACTGACTCAACTGTGACTCATCAAGAGGAAGAGACCTCTCAAATAGAAGCATTCATGACTAGCTTTCTAGTGAGACAAGAGAAGTAAATTGCAACTATGGAGAGAAATTTTCAGGTTGCTTTAGAAGCCTAAAAAGCCTAGTTTCAATAACAAAGACGGTCTATCCTTAAAGAGGTCAGGAGTATGATTGGCCAAGTCTCCATTAATCCAGTTGTGACCTCCCCTAACTTGAACCCAAGTCATATAACCTATGGCCTGACACAAATCCCCACAAACATTACCTCCTTCTCCAAAACAACCATTGACCTGACTGGTAGAGGAAAAGCAGTAGCTTATGCACCATCCATTCAATTGCCAAATATCACCACCCTACCCATGCAAAATCCCAATATCTCATTACAGCCTGTATAGGTTGCTACTCACTCTACTACTTCCTCCCCTATGGATCCTTTTCAAGGGAAGGAACTTTTCTCACATGCTGAGCTAAAGCCCTTTATGGAGAAATTTGAAGTGTTGGAGAAGACCATTAAGAATCTGAAGAGGCATGATGACTTGGTTGATGTCAGCGACTTAACCCTCTTTCCCAATGCCAAATTTCCACCCAAGTTTAAAATGCCAAACCTTGACAGATTCAACGAGACCATTTGCCCTAAAACTCACTTGAAAATGTATATGGGGGTGATGAAGCCATTTGGAGTGGATGATGAACTTTTGGCTCAGTTATTTCAACAATCCCTTACTGGAACTCTAGTGAAGTGGTTACTTGACCTTAACCCAAATCAGAAAAGAATTTGGGATGACATATGCAATGCATTTGTCAAGCAATACCATTATAATGTTGAGGTGGATATAATAAGAAGGGATCTAGAGACAACTAAGCAGCTTCCTAAGGAGTCCTTCTCCACTTTCCTTATGAGGTGGAGGACTAAGGCTGCTCAGATGGTAAACCACCCCATTGAGCAAGAACAGATTGACATTATTATAAAAAATCTTTTCCCGGTTTACCAAAACCATCTCTTGACCCAATATCTACCAGAATTCAAAGCCCTCATTTATACTGCTTCTAAAATAGAGGATTTAATCCAGAGAAGTCACTTGAAAGATGAATCCTTTAACCCTAGATATAAGAAAAACACGCCATACCAATCTAATATTAACTCCTCAGCAGGTCAAAAAGGGGGGGGGGGGGGGGGTTGGAGGTATCAACCATTTCTCACCACCAGCAAACCATTTCACACCACCAGCCACTGAGACTGGAAAGGAGGGCCTTCACTGATCTTGGGGTCCCATTGGTTATAATCTACAAGAAAGCACTGGAAGCAAAAATGATAAAGCCTCTAGAGCCTAGAGCACCCCCAAATCCATTACCCAAATTCTACAACCCTAATGAATACTGTGAGTATCATTAAGGAACTGGGCATAAGACTGATGCTTGCAAAGCCCTGAAACACAAAATCCAAGATTTAATTAATAGTGGTGATATCATCCCACCAAAAGCCAAGCCCAACATCACCACCAATCCACTTACAAACCATAAAGTCAACTTCATCACTACTTCTGACCCTAAAGTTGATCTTATCTCTCTAATTCGATTAGCTTTTGATTTTTGTTGTGTACTTGATTTGAGCGATTTGCTTGAGGAAATAGACGTTATAACTAAAAGTGGCAGAGTTCACCAGACACTAGCCCCTTAAACCAACTAACCACCAGTACAGCCTATTACACCTCCAACTGAGAAATTTAAAGGGAGTCTTGAACTTAATGAAGACCCATTCCTTAAACAACTCAAACGGACCTAGGCCAACACATCTATTTGGAGCCTAATCCAATCATCCTACCCTCATTGCTAAGCTCTTTGCAACGCCTTGAATTAATGCCAAGCTCCAATAGATATCACCCCTGAAACCCTGGTGGCCTTACTCACCGGCGCCACTAGAGCTACTGCCATCTCTTTCACCAACCACGATTTGCCTAAAAGGGGGCTAAGCCATAACCATGCTCTTTACATAATGGTCCTAGCCTGTGGTAAGACTGTCCCAATGGTACTGGTAGATAATGGGTTAGCTTCGAATGTGTGCCTACTAAAGGTAGCTAGCTGTTTGTGATTGGAAGTCTCAGACTTTACACCTTCGGATCAAATCGTGAGGGCTTATGACAATACTAAAAGAGAGGTGTTAGGAGTAGCTACTTTGGATGTCACCATTGGCCCTGTCACTGCTCCCATCCCTTTTCAAATTATTGATGTTCCAACATGCTTTAATCTCCTCCTTGGAAGGCTCTAGATTCATCAAGCTAAAGCCATCCCTTCATCTTTGCATCAGAAGCTCAAGTTTCCTCATGGAACTTCTATTGTAACCATCAAAGGGGATGGACATAGGAGGAGTGAGACCCCAAACCCTATGCCCATACTAGAATTTCAACCTAAACAAGCTTTGTTGCCATTCACTAGGTTCTCTTGCGACACGATCTAGTTCATTAAAGCAGAGGGAGGTAAAGATTATGTTCCTTTTGATTTGATCCTTATGGTAATATTACTATTGCTAACATGATGAGGAATATGAATTACTTTCCTGGATTGGGCTTAGGCAAGGGCTAATAAGGAATGAGCAGTTTCAAAGAGTACCTTATAGCCACTCCACCTTTTGGACTTGGCTATAAACCAATTGGAGAAGACCTAGCTAAAATGGAAAAAAGGGCCAAAGAGAGGGTGAAAGCCCTAAAGAGAGGTGAGTCTTATGATTCGCCCATGCACCCCTATTTTAAAACTCTAAATGGCTACTTTATGAAAGAAGGAGAAGATTTTCCTTAATGTGGTTTTCCTAAACCGTGGGTCTGTCCTATTTCTAAGAAATTGATACTGGGATCTGAATATTCTTTGATGTCAGGTTGAGCATAGAGGATTGTGAGCTAGTTTTCATTTTGGAGCAGGATTGGGAGGAAAATATGGAGGCCACTCTGTTTGAGTAGGTCCTTATGATCGGAGTACAAGAAGAGATACATCCTACTCATTCAATCTGACCAATCTAAACCTAACTTGACAATTGTATTATGAGGGAGGAGGTGACTAGTCAGAGTTCCCATCAGATTCCTCATCGGAGTCTCAGTCTGATCCGGAGTCTAAGCTAGAGTCTCTTGAGTCTTTTTCTTCATTTTCTTCTTTCGAGTCTGTAAATAATCATTCTTTCAATTTTGATGTAACCATGGACAATGGTTTTTTCATTCATAATAAGAAATTTGAGTTTTCTTCTTATGATCCTGTGTCTTCTATTTCACTCAATACTTTATCCAGTTTGAATAATACATCCAAAAAAGAGATAAATGAAATAAAAAATGATGTAAGCAAAGAACCAATCAATACTGGCACTAATGAGAATCCCAAAACTACATTTATTGCATCTACATGATATAACAAGGATGGCTTTATCAAGTTGATCCAAGAGTTTGTTGACTGCTTTGTATAGACCCCTAAGGACATGACTAGCATAGACCTAAGTATAACAATACATAAGATCTCCATCTATGAACACTTGAAGCCTATCAAATAGAAATTGCTAAGGCTGAAGACAGAATGTTCCTTGCCCATTAAAAAAGAGATCGCTAAGCAACTAGACAATGGATTCATAGAGCCGATCACATACCCTTCATGGTTAGCTAATATTGTTCCAGTTCCAAAGAAAGATGGTAAAGTACGAATGTGTGTTGATTACCGGGATTTGAACAAAGCCTACCCAAAGGATGATTTCCCACTACCTCATATTGACATATTGGTTGACCGCATGGCATTGTCTGAAATAGTCTCCTTGACTGATCTATATGCTAGTTATAACCAAATTCGGGTTCATCCGCCCGACAAAGAGAAGATCGCTTTTGTGACTAAATGGGGAACTTATTGTTATAAGGTAATGCCGTTTGGGTTGAAGAATGTTAGAGCAACTTATCAAAGGATGGCTATCACTATCTTCTATGATATGATCCATAAAGATGTTAAAGTGTATGTGGATGACATGGTGATAAAATCTAAGACAGTTGAGGGCACTTAGAAGCATTAAAGCAATTCTTCCTTAGACTTTGCCAGTATAACTTGAAGCTTAACCCAGCAAAATGCCTATTTGGCACATCATCAGGGGTTTTGCTTGGGTATATGGTTAGTAAAAAAGGCATTGAGGTTGATCTAGCCAAATCAAAGGCAATTTTAGAAGTGCCACCTCCTAGGACATAGAAGGAGATTAGAGGTTTTCTAGGACGACTCCAATACATTAGTCAATTCATCTCTCAATTATCTATTGTATGTGGGCTTATATTCAAGTTATTGAAGAAAGGAGCCTCTAAGCAATGGAACGAAGACTACTAAAAAGCCTTTGAAGCAATCAAAGAATACCTCCTGAACCCCCTATCCTGCAGCCAACTAGACTAGGTAAGCCATTACTCCTATGCCTCTCTGTCACTCAAGAGGCTATGGGGGTAATGCTTGCTCAAAATGCCCTAGATTCACATAAAGAAAATGCCATCTACTACTTAAGTAAGTGACTGCTCGCTCATGAACTTAATTACAACCAAATTGAAAAGTTATGCTTTGCTTTGGTATGGGTATGCCATAAACTCCAACATTACCTCAACTCTTACACAACTCATGTATTTGCTGACAAGAGCCTTTTGAAATTCCTTATGGAAAGGCTAGTTCTTGATAGTAAGATGGTGAGATGCATGGCTGTCCTAGCAGTGTATGATTTGAAGTATGTCCAGAGGAAAGCTATAAAGTGAAGTATAATAGCTGATCAATTAGCTGCAGCTCCTATAGACGGCAAATGGTCTAAACCAGAATTCCCTGATGAGGATATTATAGAGCTAAAACCTAAAGTTTGGAAGCTTTTCTTGGATGGTGCAGCAAATAACAAGGGTTATGGTGCTGGGATTATCATGGTTACACCTAAGGGAGAAAGTATGCCCATGGCTGTTAAGCTAGCTTTTGAAGTAACAAATAATAAAGCTGAATATGAAGCCTACATTACTGGGTTAGAAGTTATTGTGAACCTTAGAGTTGACTATTTGGAGGTCTATAGGGATTCCAATTTGATTGTGTCACAAGCTTTGGGTAAATGGAAGATAAGAAAGGAGCGTTTGATTCCTTATCATAAATGCTTAGAGGGTCTTGCAGAGAACTTTTATGAGTTATCTTTCCATTATCTGCCTAGGGCTAAAAATCAGTTTGCAAATGCTTTAGTCACTCTTGCATCAATACTGGATATGAGTGATGGAGAGATAATCAGACCTGTGGTGATTGAGGTGAAAAGGGAACCCGGTTATCACACCATGTGTATGCACATTCATTTGGCTGATCAGAAACCCTGGTTCTGGGATATCTTCAACTACTTGCAAAATGACGAATATCCAAAAGGGGCAACCAAATCAGAAAGAAGAGCTTTGAGGCAGTTGGCCAGCAATTTCATCCCAAATGGGGATGTTTTATACAAAAAAGCATGGGACAATATACACTTGAGGTGTGTAACTGAGAATGAAACTTAGAAGATCATAAAATGAGTCCACGATGGTGAAGAAGGTCCTCACATGAATGGGATTACATTAGCTCAAAAGGTAATGAATTTGGGATATTTCAAGTTGACTATGAATCAAAACTGTGCCAAATTTGCACAAAGACACCATAAATGCCAGATTTATGCAAAACTCTAAAAGCAACCTCATATTCCACTTAGCCCAATCGCAACTCCTTGGCCTTTTGCAACTTGGGGTATTGATGTCATTGGGAGGATAAGCCCTAAATCTTCTACTAGACATGAATACATCTTAGTCATGATTGACTATTTCTCAAAATGGGTTGAGGCTGCTCCTTACCAAGTGTTGGATTCTAAAAGAGTAGCTCAATTTATCTGAACTAACATCTTTTGTTAGTTTGGAGTTCCTTTTGAAATCATCATAGATAATGGGTCACATTTTTAGAAAGAAGTGGTCCAATTATTGAAGAAAGAAAAGATCTAACATCATAAATCCTCTCCCTGCCGGCCTCAAACCAATAGCATAGTTGAAGTAGCCAATAAGACACTAAAAACCCTCCTACAGAAGATGATCGATAATCACAAGAATTGGCATCAACAATTGCCATTTGCTTTATGGGGTTACCGCACTTCCATTCATAACCCAATAGAAGCAACCCTTTACTCATTAGCATATGGTATGAAAGCTGTTTTTCCAATTGAGGTTGAAATCAGATAAGCCAAAATCATGAGAGAAAGTCAGCTAAAAGAAACAAAATGGATAAAAGGTTACCATGATCAACTTAACACTATTGATGAGAAGAGGATGGATGCCTTATATCGGATTCAAGGTTATCAGCATAAGATATCAAGGCACTTTAACAAAAGAGTCAAGGGCAGAGGCTTAAAAGAAGGAAATTTGGTTTTGAAAGAAATCAAAGCTCCTATGCATGATCCTAGGGGAAAATTCAAACCAACTTGGGTTGGGCCTTATATACTCAAAAAGATCCTATCACGAGAAGCTGCTATTCTCATGGATCTAGATGGGGTGGAGTTCGCCAATCCATGCAACTTGGATCAACTTAAGTGTTATTTTATGTGAATGTTAGTTTTTTTCATGCATCATGTAATTAGGACTACGAGGACCTGATTCTCCAAAATAATTGCTAATTAGTCTAGATTAAAAAGATGTAAGGAGATATATAGGCAGTCCATTATGGGTCTAATCCAATTTTTATGCTTTTATCATTTGGTTCTCTGCTTGCAAAAAAAAAAAAAAAAAAAAAAAAAAAAAAAGGAATAATAAAAAAATATAATTATAAAATAATAATAAAAAAAATAAAAAAAGAGCTCGCTAAGTTGAAAACCCGAAAGGGCAGCTTAGGCAAAAATAGGAGCAAATAAATGATGTATTATTCAAAATTCATCTAAAAAAATAAAATCAGTGTAAACACAAGATCCAAAAATGACAAATTTGCTGTCCATGGCTATATTTAAAGCCCTATGTCCTAAAGTCCTAGAAGTCTAAGCCACTTTCTTCTTCCCCTTTAGATCATCCATTTCAGGAGCAGTCTCTTCTGTAACCTCCTCATCCTCAATTTCATGTAGTAGGGCCACCTTCCTCTTCTTCTCTATAAGCCAAAACATAGCAATCCACCACGAGTTGTATTCCTTCAGTCCATCAAACCTGTGAGATGGGAGAATAGTGTGAAAGCCTTTCATCCAACCATTCATAACAGCCCTAGCCACATTGGGTGTAATCAGAGTAGATTGGAACAGAGCGCCATCATAAGGCACTCCTTGTGCATGACCCATTTGTCTCATAACCCGTGTCCCCTGATAGAAGGTTACCATATGCAACCCTAGAAGATAGACCATCTGATAACCAAAACTCATGATCATGAATTTCTTAATCTTGTACTAGGGCAGAACTATAACAGCTCCTTTGAATCCAACTCAAGTAGCCATGAGATCCACTCCCTCTCTGAGCTAAATTTGAGAACTATCTTTCTTGAACTATACCAAGAGGTTGAGTAATCCCTTCGAGTAGGAGGAGCAACCATCTTCAAATGATCCTTAAGCCATATCTGCTTTGGAATATGATTATGTGAAAAGGAGTAAAAGGAAAGAAGGTTACAAGAAGGAAAGTTCAGAAAACATACTTGCAGAATAATTGAGCTCACAGACCATGACCCATCACTCCTATATGCTCGATCCAAACTAAGAATGGTCTCAGCTAGGACAATTGCAGCAATCGAGCATCCATCTTCAATTTGTCTCACCAACTCTGTTATCCTAATATCCCTCTAACCTATAGAAACAGAAAGCCTGAAATCAAGCAAAAAGATAGGGCTCGCATACGATGATCTTCCTAGACATCATCCTCAAAATACTTGGGGTCAAGGAACTCGGCGATCGCAATAGTAAGATCAACCTAATCCCCCATTACCATAGGGCTAGCAGTTGCCACATCCAATCCCAAAAGCCTTTAGAAAGAGTTAAAATAACCTACCCTTTCAATTGGAGCAACCGGGTTTGCTTCAGGATCAGACCCTAGGAGTACACTGAACTCCTCAAAAGTAGGGCACATCTCTTCCATAGTTGCCCCAAACCTAAACACATGAACATCAGGATCCCAAAATTTCAAACATGCCCTTAAGAAATCCCAATCAATCTTTACACCCCTTAGGGTTGGCATGGCACTGATCCTAAACCTTCCTAGATTGATTCGCTCCACTTGTTCAAGGTTCTTAGTCCATAAATGCATAAAGTGACTGAAGTAGGGCTCCATAGGGAAGAAAGAAAAAAAAAAAGAGAGGAGAAATCATAGAAGAAAAAATAAACAAAGAAAGAAACAAGGGCGAAAAAGAAAGAAAAAAGAGTGGAAAAAGAAAGAGAGAAAGCCTAAAAAAGAGAGAAAAATTAAGAGAAAAGCTTACCAAGGGTCAAAGAAAAGTTAAAGTGAAGTTTTGGGCACCAAAGGAACTTATTTATAGAAGAAAAATGACTAAAAGACAGAATCTCACTATCAGAACCACAAAAAATCTATGCATAACCGCAGAGGAATTTTGCGGTGACTGCATAAGACCTTTGCGGAATCGCATAAGTCATATGTGGTACTGCATAGCTCTGTACGATTTTGCATAGGCTCTCTGCAATTCTGCATAGACCTACACACCAACGTCAGCCTTTTTTGGCCACCGATGTAGTCCATCATATAATTTCTTAGTCAGAAAAGAGAGAAAAATGGCAGAAAAGAGTTAGAAGAAAGAGTAAAATGACTAAAAGGGGCCCTGTCATGCATTTTGCATCCACAAGCATACATAAAACCTAAACAAAGCATGTCATCTCATAGCATAATCATCCCATAAAAGGTCAAAAGATGTCATATTATAGCACATGCATACATATATCCATACATGCATACATGACATCTGCATACATACATCATAAATGCATAACAGGAAAGCAGGTTTGGAAAAGGCTAATCTTTGCCACGCCTCTGCCTCCTCCTCTGCAGTGGAGATCTATCGCCACCATTAGATAATCTTTCAAAAGATAGGGCTAAGGATAGTGCTGATCTCAGCCGCCCAACCATCTCATAGTTATGTTGGGCCTAGTCCACCAAAACCTGCAGAAAGTAGAAAGGAGTCAGAAACAAAGGTATACAACTATTTAGGCATACAAATGCATTTTATGGACCTCACAATATCATCAGGGAATGGTGGGTATCCTGACGGCAGAGTATTAGGAATATCATATCTGACTATCCCACAATCTTGAGTGAAGTAATCCAGATCCTTAGTTGCCCAAAGATACTGAGGAAAAGCTCTACTAAGTCCTGCATTGGTACTCAGACCTGCAACTGTACTAGCACCCCTTCTCTTTCATGGTGCATAAGCAAAACTAGTTGCAGGTCTGGGTCAAGTAGGTTTATCATGGAAAGGTACTGCTGGCATTAGCCTGCTGTGGCAGAAAGCATCATAGTCAGCCTCAAGATCTAGTAAAGGTTCTATCAAAAGTCCTATAGTCAGTACATCCTGGTCTTGAATGTGAAGTCCATATCACATCTCGATAGGAGGATTAATAGGAATAACCCTCTCTCCAGTGATTTATGCACGAACCTTTTCTCTAAGATAGAATATCCGGTCGGATTGGAAACACAATAGAAGATGAATAAAAGATAAAGCTTGGCTTGACTCCATCCTCTCTGGCAGAAGCATCATCCTTGACACAAAAGTCCTCCATCGGACCTGCAAGGACATAAGAGGTGAATTATAGAAAGCAGTGAAAGACATAACAAGTCCAAAATGATCCATACCTGAGATATATTGAGTTGAGAGAAGTAAGCTCTGATCCCATGGAAGTCAGTTGCTCATGTCTACCTCTGTTCTCTGATCTCCAGATATGACCATATGGAATATGGCTTGCAATCGCATCCCTCAGAGGGGGGAGATAAAGAGGGGAAGTACTTATAAGCCCAATACTACAAATCAAACAATAGTTAATTAGACAGTTAAACAGGGGGCAAATGTGTGGTAGAACACATATATTATAGCACACCTCCCAAATAATGGAACTCCTGCCCAGACCAGTGAAAACCCATCGGGAGAAATCTGACATCTCCCTATACATATCACAAAGCACTGATCCTCCCCAATCAAACTCAACAGTAATGGTCAGATCCTCTAATGAGTAAAGGATATTCAGGTCGACAGTATCCCTCTTTATATGAACAAATAAGCAGCTGAGTATCATTAGCATAGCGAGGCAGGCAGCCTGCTCATTGGTGGCTCTGACTCCGGCATAAATGATGGAGTCGATGTGATCTCGAAACCAGACCCGGGAAAGATGGATGTGGCCTCGTAATGGAGCCACACCTAGCAGTGCCTCTAATCTCCCCTCAGGTAGCCTGTGCCACTCGACATAGAACTCCAAGGGTCGTCGACAGAAATACAGCCTTATCAGTATAGTCAGGTCCAAGGGAGTCATTGTCATCTCCCTACAAGGGAAATGGAAAGTGTCAGTGGTATCCCACCATCTCTCTGCCAGAGCTTATAGTAATGGTAGATTACCCTCATGAGAGTAATCTAATGAAAGGAAGCAAAGCAGCCTCGATAGCTCAATCAGATTCCTAACTCAGGGATGTGTTCTAGGAAAGTATCCATAACTGACTGGTTTGACTGTCCCCTTCTTGACCTAAAGATCACATTCTTATTTTGTAGAAAAAAAAAAGAAAAGATCATACTATCAGCATTTAAATTTCATTTTGCTATCTAATTACATGTATGTATTTTCTTGTTTATACAACTATTTTGTAAAAAAGAGAGAGAAAGAGAGAGAGAGAGAGAGAGAGAGAGAAATATAAATACCTCCATGGCGCGAGTATGAGATACATGATACTCTGACTCCTGAAGTAGATCATCAGGCTGAGTGTTCTCCCATGAAGCCTGATAGCTCTAGGTGTGGCGGCTGCTAGATGGGGAAGTCATATAAAAAGAAACAAAAAAAAAAGAAGAAAAAGAGAAAAGAAAAAGAAGAGAGAGAAAAGAAATGTTAGAGAGAATTGAGAGAAAAGAAGGTTAGAGAGAGAGTGAAAATGTAAAAAATGAGAAAAGGTAAAAAAGTGAGAGGTAGCTACCTTTTTATATAGGTGGTACACTTGCATAGTAAACTCCCACTGCCAGATCACTCGGGACGCAATTTTAAACATTTTAAGTCAGAATTCAGCATTGTCAGTTCTAGTGCATTCGCAATACTTTTCTCTTTCTTGAGATACCCTGTTCTCCTAAATCAGACTCAGGATGCTTCTATAATGATAGAAATAGTAGAAAATCAAAAATTCCTTAAAAATAGAAAATCATCCCAATTAGACTAGAAATGTCTCAAAACTGACCGAGCATCAAGTTGGACCATCCAAAACAGACTGAGACCCTTATTTCTACTAGATTTCACCAAATTAACTCTTCTATAATATTAAAGTTGGATAGATAGTTTTGATTTAAATTCTCTGACATTAAGGCCGAGCAGATAGTCTTAATTGAGATTTCACTAGATCATTCTCACATCCAACATTAAGGTTGAACAGATAGTCTTGATTGAGAATTACCCAAATCAACTGTACCTTCAACATTAGGGCTGAACATATAGCCTTAATTGAAATTTACTAAGATCATTCTTGCATCCAACATCAAGGCCGGACCGATATCTATTGACAAAACTTCATTTATCCTATGGGGTTTCCTCTAAAAGGATTTGGAAAGAACACATAAGCCTAGAATCTGACATGGCACCTTTTCTCCCCAGGTTCATTATCATCAGAATTGCCTTCCCAACAGGCCAATTCTAATGAGGGGACAGCTGTGAACCCTCAAATTTTCACCTCCAGACAATCGACACTTAATTACTAGTCTATAGAATCAAACTGGACTTAAATTGGATTTGAAACGGGTCAGAATAGAGTAAAAGGGGGTGTATGGGCCATAGGGACCATACAGGATGGTCCGTGATTGCACAGCCTCTATACGGTATAGCATAGAGCCTGTGTGGTATCACATAGGTCCTATGTGGTTACCATGTGCCCACCTGCCTTCTGTGCAGTTCTCGAGGCTTCTTGTGCGGATTGGGAAGTGAATCCTACATTTGAAGCTTGCCATTTCTGCTCCCAACCCTTTCCCTATAAAAGTAATACCTTCCTACCTCATTTCGACACTCAAAATTGCTTAACTAATTTATTTTAAAGCAATAAACGTTTTTTAAGGTTTGCTCCAAATGAAACGAACTTTTAGTTTAAAATTTTATTTTATTTTATTTTGTTAGGGTGGTCATTTTGAGGTAGCTCTCCTCAAATCAGTATGAGGAGGTCCTAATAACGCTATCCGAGTTCCTATTCTAAGATTGTTGTTCCACGGAGCTGAAAAGATGGAATTGCAATCCGGTCATCCTCTTCATCCGCCCTACGTCCCTAAGTCTTGTCTTCGTAAGGTAATTATTTTCTTATTTTATTTTGTTTTAGTGTTTCTTTTTGCTTCATATTGCTTTGTTTGTTTGCTTTGTTATTTTCTTTAGAATTGCTTAGTTTATTCTTTTCATTTATTATTTCTTTGCTTGGTATGTTTTATCTTTTCTTTCATTATTTTAAGGCATGTTGATTAGAATTTGATTAGTTAACTAGATAAATGATTTGAATTGATGCATTGACTTGTTAATTAAAACCTAACCTAATCAATGGCTTGGTAATCAATAATTCTGCTTATTTAATCAATCAACCCACCTTTTAATCAATGAATTGAAACATGATAAAATAGCTAGGCTAAACTAACCCTTTTGTAAGAAGGGTGAACTACGTGGATTTTGATTCTTATTCAAAGGAATATGTAGGCTTGCTTGTTTAAAACATCAAATCCAATTTAAATAAAATGTAATCATTCTCTTGTATGCCACTTTATGAATTAGTTCTTTACTTTGTGATATTTACTTCTAGTTCATTTTCTTTATTATAATATTGATTTTGTCTTTCTTTTGCAGCATTTTTCTTTAGTAATTGCTTTAGAATTATTTTTGGGGAATGTGTGACTTCCCTAGAACCCATAAGAGCTAGAGGAAGTATCACCTATTTTAGTTTTGAATTGTAAAATTAATTCCTTTATTTGCTTTATTGCTTTGAATGGATGTTTATTTGCTTATTCATACATTTTATAATTATTCATGCATTATGTAAACTATTCATGAAATTCATTTTAAGTTATCTTGTATTAAATTTTCCAAACTAATCATTTTTCTAAATAAACCAAAAAATCTAGTCCCCGAATTCTCTTTGGTTTTCGAGGCT
The DNA here is from genome assembly GCA_947687605.1 of Reutealis trisperma. Taxonomy (NCBI): domain Eukaryota; kingdom Viridiplantae; phylum Streptophyta; class Magnoliopsida; order Malpighiales; family Euphorbiaceae; genus Reutealis; species Reutealis trisperma. Next base: position 15,460 of record CANTUT010000256.1, on the reverse strand, counting down.
AGTGATCTTTTCCTTTGGGATATTAATTGGAGTCAATTTGGATTTTTTCCTTAATCTTTTCCCAAATAAAATAAAATTAAGGTGGCGATTTTTTTTTCAAAAATAACCAATCTGAACCCGAGGGTTTCATCATGAGTTCAAACTCAAATGAGCATTTTGATCCCACTTAGCAAATCAGATAGGTACTCGGGCGAGGCCTCACAGGTACCATGTTTACTGGTGATGAAATGAGAGACTTTATAAAAGACAATGGCATCAAGCTAATTAACTCAACACCTCACTATTGACAAGCAAATGGGAAAGCAAAAGCATCAAATAAGGTATTAATCAATATCTTGAAGAAAATGATTAAGGATAATCCTAAGACTGGCACCAACTATTATCAAAGGCATTATGGGCTTACAGAACATCTAAAAAAAGTAAAACATATGTAATTCCTTTCTCTCTTACATATGGTCATGATGTCATCCTTCTAATGGAAGTGGTTGTCCTATAGCTAAGAGTGGCCAAACAACATGGTTTGACTTTGGATGACTATCATCAAGACATGATGATAAAGTTGGAAGACCTAGAAGAATCAAGAATATAGACTCTCAATCATATGGTAATACACACAAAAAAAAAAAAAAAGGCTCAAAAGCATTTTAATAAAAGAATAAAAAAAAGGCTCTTTTAAGAGGGAGAATTGGTATGGAAGTTAATCTTACTTACCTGTAGGTACCAAAGATAGAGAATTTGGCAAGTAGTCACCAAACTGAGAAGGCCTTTTCAAAATCCACAAAGTGCTCGAAGGTAATGCTTACTAATTGGCAAGCTTGTAAGAAACCTCACAAAAGATTCATCAATGGCAAATGTCCCAAAAATATTTTCCAACCATATGGGAAATGAAGCAACACAAGAAGAAAGTTATTAGCAGGCCGATCCCACGGCCAAGATACTTGTCACCTGTAAATAAATAACAGCAATTCATATGTATATATTATGACATATAAAAGCCAACAGTATGGTTTAAATATGTAAAGAGCTTGGCCTTAGGTCACTTTATTAATAAATGAAGCAAAGCCAAACACAATATTTGTAATACCCTGTACCCCTGCTTAAATTTTTTCACTACATTTCATAACTTTTGCTCTATGAACTAATAATTTTTACACTATGTTCTGTTAACTTGTACACTGCATTTTGTGTTAACTTTGCACTGTCTACATCATTGATACACTGTGTCTATGAATAAATTATACTTAGATGATATATATACACTGTTTGCAACTATACTACATTGTGTTATAATTGTAGAGTGAAAATTAGGCACCATATTTGATAATTAATGTCACTATATCTAATATGTGATTATGTGATTAATAGTGCTTAATTAAGTGTAATTGTGATTAAGTGAGCATCAAAAGTGTGTGCATGTGACTTATAATATTTTGAGTAAATGGTGTAGTATTTTAGTGTTTCCATAAATGGTCTAGCCATTTTAGATAAAAGTCACCATCTTACACCAAAAAGGAAATTGACCAAATTCAACTAAATACTTAAAATCCTCTTACCCAAAGTGTTTGAATGGGTAAAAAGACCATTTAACCTAACTTTTAAAACTCTCATATTCATCTTATTAAGGATATTATTGTCAACCCACCAATTAAAACCCTAATGTTAGCACCTAAGATAAATTCATCTCATTCTTCTTCTTTTTCCTACCTGTTTTTCTCACAAAATAAACACATAAACACATACACACTCTCTTTACCATTTTTGGCCATCATAGGAGCTCTTGAAGGAGGAGAAATTCTTAGGTAATATCTTAACCAAACCTTCTCCTTTTCTTATCCCATGAATGATTCTTGAGTTCTTTTCCTCTCAATTTGCAAATTTCTTTCTCTGTTTCAATATATGTGGTTCAACCTAGGGTGGGTTCTTGAACCCATGCACCATAAATTATAATGTAGCATAAATGTTTTGGTTACCATGTTAATTTAATGATTTGAGTGTCAATTTGAAGAATTGATTGAAGTGTGTTAGTTGTCTCCAATTTATTCAATTCGGCCAAGCATGACTTTTTGAATTCATGTCCTATAATTTATAATGCGTATATATTTATGATGCTTCACATGTTAATTGAATTATTTAAAAGCCAATATGTGAAAATGAAAAGCAAAAATTGGTTTTCCCCAAGGCATACAATTCGGTGAATCTAGGGTTTCACCCTAGGTGAATGTTTTCTTTCAATTGAATCTTAAATTGTGTTTAATTAGTAGTTAATTACATGATTATATGGTTAATTAGAAGCATGAATTAGGATTCTTTTCCAAATTGAATGGTTATGCCAAATATGAAATTGTAAATTGATAATTGATAATTCAAATTGAATGTGTAATTGTGCAATTGAGTAGTTTAATTACATGAATTAATGCTCAATTGAGAAGCGAAAGTGTAATTCAATGTTTCTCCAATTTTTCCAATTTTGCCTAAATTAAGTAACTTAGGTTTTGACTCCTTAAGTACTTAATTCCAATTGAATGTCTAATTGGACTCTTAAATACTTGAATTGAATGAATTAGTGTCCAATTTGAGTAATTGATTGCAAATTAAACCTTTTTCCCAAATCTTACATTTTAGCCAAGTTAGGGTTTTCCTGACCCTTGATGATTAATTTCAATTGCACATCCAATTGAGCCCCTCTATATTTGAATTGATTGAATTAAGGCTCAATTAGAGAATTGGTTGCATAAAATATGTTTTTTTTTTTTTTTCCAAATTTCATAGTTTGACTAATCTAAGTTTCTTAAGTCAATTGTGATTGATTTCAATTGAGTGACTAAATGTACTTGTATATGAACTAATTTGATGATTCCAAGATCAATTTGAAGTTTAATTGATGAATTGATAGTTTTTCCCAAATTGAACTAGTCAATTAGGGTTTCATGAATTATACTTCTCAAATTGTAATTGATGATATGATTAAGTGCAATTGTGCATGTGTATGCTATGTGAAGCGTTAAATTGATGAAATTGAATCAATGAAAAGGGAAATGGGTGCCTAGGCCATTTGGCCATAGTGGAAGTGTGAGCCTTAGTGCTCTACTAATGGTAATTGAAATGTGTTTAAGTCAATCTCTATGGTATGATTCAATGTGATCAATGATTGGTATGTTTTGTATAACCTTTGCTAGTGAGTTGGGGTTAGGCCTAGGATTGGACTAGGTTGGGTTTATGTTTAAGTAAGATACTAAGTGCTATATGTATGGTATGTGACTTTGTAGAGCACAAAGGAAGGGGTAGTGCTTATGAGATTGAAGAGCATCACTAACCTAGGAGCAAAAGAGCTAAAGTCAGTTCATGATATGCTAGTATTGGCATGTGCATCCTTACTTATAAATTGATGAGATCCTAATAAATGTTCTATTGTATACTTATATCCAAATGAAATTTCTTATTATGCATAATTGATTATTAATGGCCTTGTGCCTATTGTGCTATTGTTAACATATTGAGAATATTAGATTTAAATTATTAATGAGACATGTTTCTTTCATACATGTCATATTGCTATACCATATTAATTTATAATTGTTCATATGTGACTTATTGAAAAAGCAGAAATTCCCAATTGATGTGGGGAAATAAATTAGACTTGTGCACATGGTAATAAATCTGTGGATAGGATCAGCATATCTAGACTTTAGCTAGATAAGATTAGAGGTCCTAGCCTAAGACCTAATTATTTTTACATCGTGATATATGTTAGGAGTAAGCATGGCATAAGCCATTAGTCCTCTTAATGTACGGAAAGCATTTTGCTTCCGACATGGTGGTTTCTGCTAAATTTTCATATAATATATTGGATATAACAAGACCATTCCTATATTATTTCATTGTACCCGCATGCATGTTATATTAGTATATCATGTCCTTGAGGAGATTTATCTCACCCCTTTAGTAGTATACTTTTCAGGAGAGCTAAAAGGGCAAGGAAGGTAATTGTCTCAAGTATCTTTTCATCACTTGGGAGATTGTGTTGTTAATGAAGATGATTTTGGGTCATATTTTGTGAACTCCATAGTTTACTTAGAGCTCCGGGAGCCATTTAATGGTTGTCCACTTATTTGCTATTACTTATGGTTTGTAATAGTTAGAAGCTATAACTACTAGTATGATTATGATGAATGACTTATTACTAATTATGAAATGATATGGGACATATGACGATTTCAATGAATATTAAAGTAATTAAATATGCATGAGTAATTGGTTAATGAATACAAGATAAGGCTAATGGTTGGGCTACAATATTGGGTTTGTAATGTTATGGGTAGAGTAGTGTATTAGGGGTTCTATGGATTTAGGTAACTTTATATCTCCCTATGCCCTAGGACCATCACATTTCAAGAAAGAGATGTGACAAAGATGATATTAGAATGTAAGTTTAAGTCTAGTATAGACTTACAAACTATAACATTCTTAAGTGTTTAAGAAAATCCCAGAGCATAGGATTCCATGTCATTACTATAAGTTCATTATTAGGATAGTTCTGCGATATCCTTATATGTGATTAGGGGTGAGAAAAACCAAACTGAAATAAAAAAATTATACTGAACCAACCAATTCAATATGGTTTATTTTTTATAATATCGGTTTTAGTTTGTATTTTATGAAACCGAATTAAATTTCAATTCAGTTTGGTTATAACAAAAAAAAAAAATTTCAGTTATAACAGAACCGATCAAAGTTTTTTTAATATATATATATCCTTGTTAAATACAAAACCAAAATTAACACTTAAATTTATGCCATATTTATGAAAAAAAAAAAAAAAGCCCAACAGCCCAAAACTGACAAATTGAACCGAATAAAGCTTTTTCAATTAGGTTTAGCTTCTATACCAACTACGGTTAGGTTCAATTTATAAAATTTTAAAAGTTTGATGTTTAATTTTTTTAGTTCGATTAAGTTTTGAATTGAATTGATCGATTGCACACCCCTATATGTGATAACTCTTTTATGATTGCTTTATATATTGCCTTTTTAGTTGGGCCTTATTAGCCTTATTTGCATAGATGGGACAAAAGGGACCTCCCCCAAAGAAATCAAAGGCAAGTAGGCAAGTAGAGAAGAATGTACCAACACACACTCCATAGTGGAGGAATACTTTGATAAGGAAGATCTGGTGGAGTATATGGACCCCATTTGGGTTAGAGAAGTGGGAAACAACTTCCAAAAGTTAAATAAGAATGCATGAGCCTTAGAAGGGAGAATAGAGAGTTGAGGACCCTCTTTTGGGAGTTAAAGGTGGAGTTTGATAAGCTAAGGGTGGATTATGAGAGAATGAGGACCAACAGGACTAGAGCTAATGGCCAGCCGACTCCTAGAGCCTCGCTACACTTTTGTACTATCTATGGTAGTACCTCTCACTCTACCGAGGAATGTTCCCCCATATGCTACTCACCTTTAAATTCCTTGAAGTCCATTAGGTCAGTGGTTAAGAATTCAGATAGAGATGATGGCAAGGATGATGCAATGGATGAGGATTGAGATAGCTAGAAGTAGAGCTCCTAAGCAGATGCATAAGATATTAGTGTAATAGGCTTAGTAATTTAGTAGGATTGTGAATATTTTAGTGCTATGAATTATTATGTGTTACCTAAATTGCATAATTTATGACTACTATGTTGAGTGAGTGACTAAGAAATCCCTTCGTGATACATGAAGGGCAACATGTGTTTTAGTGATATCATGCTTATGATATGATTTTGTGTGAGCATGAATGCAAACTTGAGTGATGAAAACTTTGAGAAATGATATGATATATATGAGAAATGTCTGTTCTATGTCTAATGACTTACACAATATTTAATTTGAGTATGATCGTGTAGTATATATGCATATACATGAATGTTAGCATGTATAGTGAATTGTGATGAGATGTGTGTTGAGTGATGTTTATGCTTATGGTTTAGATGCCACCACGAAGAATATCTTAATTTAGAGATGAAGAATCTCATAGTAGTGAGAGTGTGGCACAAGATATTACCTTGAATGTTACACCTATTTGCATTGGGTTTATGGGCATCATATGCTGATAATAAATCCATACCAAGTATGACATCAAATTCCAGCACTTTGAGTTCCAGCACTTTGAGTTCTAGTAAATCAATTGGTAATTTCCTACCCTCAATCTCTATGACACAAATCCTATACACTTGATCCACATCCACTATCTCCCCTAAGGGTATTGTCACTGTTAAATGGTCATGCAAAGTCTCCCTAGTCCTTCCTAGTTTCTTAGCAAAGCAAGGAGAAACAGATGAGTACATAGCACCATAATCAAACAAGCATTTAGCTCTAACAGACTAGATTAAGATAGTAATTGTCATTGCAGTGTTAGATGCATGAGCCTTCTCTTCCTTTAACAGCTTGCACTGAACCATAGGCTTGTCCTAGACCCTTGCCTCTACCTCCCTGTCTTCAGTTATCATCCTGACTTATTTACACAATAGGCTGTGATACAGCTGATATAGCTCCCTGATTACCTAGCAGTGGGCAATTCTTGATAAAATGGCCCATCTAGCCGCATTTGAGGCATGCACCGGAGGTTCTCATATAAACTCCTTCGTGCCTCCTTCTATAAGTAGCATAAGTAGAGGTAGTCTAACTCTATTGCCTGGATCGATATGCACCAACATTCCCTAATGCTGATGCCACTGAGACATTTTTGGTATAGTTCCAGCTCAGGTTGCCCCCTCGAGTCTTATGGGGAGCAGCGGATGTGGTAGTCTGCTCAAGTCCTCTATTCTAGGTGTTTCCCCCTTGATAGTGACCTCCTTGGCCTTCACTCTTACTCTAGTTCTTTTGATCCCCCTAGGCCCTCTTGGCCTTCCCATCCTTGTATCTTGCCTCCATCAACTTGGCCTTATCAACCAACTAGGTAAATTGCTACGGAGGTCACTAAACTATAGGTGTTGTATCAAATTGGTCACTAACCATTTTTTTTGTCTCAGATGTGTCTCTAATCTTTCAAAATTATATCGATATATGGTCACTTGGCCAGATTAGAGATAAATTTCTATCAGTATACTGATGTGTCATGCCATGTCAGCATATTAGACAGGTCAGCATGACACATCATCACCATATCAATGCCATATCACTTGTTATTTCCTCATCAGATGCCATGTTACTTATGTATTATAGAGGTTACTAAACTATGGGATTTGTATCAAATTGGTCACTAAACCTTCTTTCCTCTTTATATTTTTGCTTATCTTAGTTATTCTATTTGTTTCTTTGTATCACTTAGGTCTAAAAATTCTTCTTTGTTCCTTGGTGATTTTCAACTTGGATTTGACATACAGAGCCTTTGTGGTTTCAGATCTTCATTTATTTAATGATATAGAGTGATTTGGATGTTATGGTGACCAAAAGGGTTGAATAAATAATATCTATTATGGCAAGTGTCTTTGATTTGGTCTAATTCGGATGTGTCAGTCCTGTTGGGGCTAAATATACAAATCTATGATTATGTTTTTATTTCTAAAACTCTTTAATTAAATTTCTCAATTTCTATTTAAATTTCTAATTCATTATCTAGGTTTACTAGAGTCTTTTAGGGATAAAAGAGTTTTGTAGAAAATCACACAGTGGACCATGCTTACAGATTAGTGTTACAAAGAAGGAAATTGCTCAATTGAAAAGTTATATAAATTTTTTTTGGCTTTTTGTATAATTTGCTAGAGACTAATTTGTAGCTAAGTTTCTTATTTATGAATTAAAATGTAAATGTTAGTTTTTTAATGAGCCTAAATTTAGTTTGTATAATTATTTATTTAATTTATCATTCTTGTGAGTGCAGAAAATTATTTTATTTAATTTATTCTCCCTTTTTAGCATGCGCATACACACACACATAACTAAAATAGTGTAGTTTTAATGAATTGAAATTATGCCTTAACTCACCGAATAACAATTATAATGACCTCTATAATAGTAATTATAATATTTCTACTAGAAAGGTTAGTGATCAATTTGATACAATTTGCTTAGTTTAATGACCTTTATAGTATTTAAATGATGATGCAATAATAAATGATGTGGCATTGATGTGGTGATGATGTGTCATGCTAACTTGTCTAATATGCTGACATGGCATAACACGTCAGCATGTTGGCCAAAATTTATCTCTGATCCTATTAATGATCGTATATCGATGCAATTTTAGAAGATTAGTGATACATCTTAGATGAAAAAATGGTTAGTGATGAATTTAGTACAACACCTATAGTTTAGTGATCTCTGTAGCAATTTACCTTCAACCAACTTAGCCGTTGTCAAAAAAGTTGGTAGTTACCAATACATTATAAAGTGAGGCTATCAATCCTCAGTTGAAACTATCAATCCGGTTGGCCTTTGTTAGCACAATTGGTGGAGCAAACTTGCTCAGTCTCCTGAATTCCCTCTCACAGTCTGACACTGACATTCCTAGTTTTTACTTCAGTTATTCAAACTGGAGAGCTATGTTTTGCCTTTCTCCCTTAGAAAGGAACTCATCTATAATTTCTTGCTTAAACATAGCTTAAGTGGGCAAGTCATATCCATGTAATCGTTCCTCCACTTTCTTCTCAAACTAATATATACCTTTTTCTTCAACTATAAATCCACTAGCTCAATGACCCTGGTATTGAAACAAGGCAACTTTTGGATAAGCTTATCCATCTCTTCTAGAAATTCCTGAGGGTCATCTCCTTTCTCTCCTATAAACACTAGTGGTTTTAACCTCTTAAACACTTGAATTGATAGTCTTTGATAAGGTAACATCCTCTTCTCATTACGCTCTGATGCTTGTATAAGTAGAGGTGGAGCTCTTATATTCCTAAGCACCGATGGTGCCATAGGGGTCGAGGTGGGGGCAGAATCCTTTATCCTCGCAACTCAGCCAATTGCCATCTTAAGTCGTAAATTTCCTCTCTCATCCTCTCTATATCCCTAGGAGATTGTGGTTTGCTTTCACTTTGAGTGTGTTGCCTCGAATGAGGTGGCTCCACAGACTCGGCACGAATAGATGCAACGTTTGAGGCAACATGTTATGCCGCGCTCTCACTATTGTGAGATTCTTCTTCTCCAGATCAATGTCTTCTTCATGGTGGTATCTAAATTCCAAGTATGAACATCACTCAACAAACATCTCATCACAATTCACCATGCATGCCAACATTTATATATACACATATATACTACACGATCATACTCAAATTAAATAACATGTAAGTCATTAAGCATAGAATACACATTTCTCATATATATCATATCATTTCTTAAGGTTTTCATCACACAATGTTACATTCATGCTCACACAAAATCATATCATAAGCATGCTATCACTGAAGTGCATATTGCCCTTTCATGTATCATGAAGGGATTTCTTAGTCACTCACTCAACACAATAGTCATAAATTATGTAATTTAGGCATCACATATAATAAGTCATAGCACTAACATGTTCATAATCTTATTAAATTACTAAGTTCACTACACTAATATCTCATGCATCTGCTAAAGACCTCTACTCCTCGCTATCTCGATCCTTGTCAATGTGTTATCTTTATAATCATCTATTTCTAAATTCTTAACCACTCGCTTAGTAAACCTTAAGGAATTTGAAGGTGAGTAGCGTATAGGGAGCATTCCTAGGTAGACTACGAGGTACTACCACAAATGGTACAAAAGTGACGTGGGGCACCTAGAGTCAACTAGCCATTAGCTTTAGTCCTATTGGTCTTCATTCTCTCATAATATGCCTTTATCTGATCAAACTCCACCTTTACCTCCCAAAAGAGGGTCCTCATCTCTCTATTCTTCCTCCTAAGGCTCATGCATTCTTCATTTAACTCTTAGAAGTTATTTCCCACTTTTTTTAACCTAAATGGGGTCTATATACTCCACTGAGTCTTCCTACTCAAAGCGTTTGTCCACGATATAATGTGTGTCTGGTACATTCTTCTCCTTTTGTCTACTTGCTTTTTATTTCGTAGGGCGGGGTCCCTTCAGCGACACTTATGCAAACAAGGCTAATAAGGCACAACCAAAAAGACAGCACATAAAGCAATCACAAAGGAGTTATCAAATATAAGGATGTCGCAGAACTATCTTAACGATGAACTTGTAGTAGCAACACTGTCCTTAAGATGTGATGGTCCTAAGGCATGGGGAGATGTAAGGTCACCTAAACTCATAAAACCTCTAATGCACTACTATACCCATAACATTTCAGACCCAAAATCATAGCCTAACTGTTGGCCTTATCTTATATTCGTTAATCAATTACTCATGTATAGTTAATTACTTTAATATTCATTAAAATCATCATATGTCCCGTATCATTTCATAGTTGATAATAACTTAGGCATCATAATAATCATACTAGCAGTTATAGCTTCTAACTATTACAAACCATAAGCAATATC